>CM053596.1:191611433-191654435 GCA_028646575.1 Pseudocheirus occidentalis | reverse complement strand
CCCTCATTCCTCTCTTCCTTCCTTTTTAACTTCCTTCATTCTTCTTTGAATATTTATAATTTTATAATTCATTGAGGCTCAGAGAATTATTTGGTTGGCCATGCTTACAGAACAAGGTAGTCTGTACAGAAATTTATATTTCTGTCCCAAGTATTAATACGAATGGAATATTTCTTTCCATTATGCCATACTGCTATCTTTTCAATTGCAATGTTTTAATGGAAGTTTTAAGAAAAGAATTCACACAGATAAATGAGTTGTGGGAAGACAGAATCAGGCAATGTGTATATACTGAACATCTGCATTGCATCATCTAGGAGGGAAATAAAACCTCATTTCTTTAAGGAATGTGAGTAAAACATTGTTAAGTCATCACTGAGTTGTTGTTTGTTGGGTTTTTTTTTCTTTCAGGTAAGAAAACTAAAAAGTTGGATGACTGAGGATTTAATTAAACCCTTAACATCTGTCAATAAAAGAATTTTCTATGGGATCTTCAGACTCTGACATGCTTGCCTAACAGATATTCCTAGGTTTGGGATTCTCAATTTGTTTTCTATTAAGTCATGTGTCATATATGAAATTGCCTTTATGACCTATAAAAAGATGCTCCCACTTGACCCTGCTAGCTCATTCCATCTAGAGTGTAATTGCATTTCTAGTTCTACTCTAAGGTCAGATATTGCATTTATCCTGTTAACTCTAGTTTTTAAGTGCAAACTTATAGGAATCATCCCAACTTTACTAGAACTTCAGAAGGCATCATTCAGAATGAGATGTATGACTTGTCTTACCATTTGTATTCTTGCCTGTCTAACTTCTAGTTATTGTGTGGCTGATTTGAGGGAAATCACGGCAACCAAATATAACAAATAAGAGGAAAAATGGAGAGGCAGATCACATTAGCATCAAATCACAGAGAAAAAGAAATCTCTTGTCTACCTCTGATCATGGGCAAACAATAGTTTTACTATCAATAAAAGAGGGATAAAAATACTTGTACTACCCATTCACATTGTTTCTGTAATAATACTTTGAAAACTTTAAGGCACTACTTTAAGGCAAGTAATTAAAAGCAAATGGATAATACAGGGTAAATACTAGCTTCTCCAAACAATCATTTTACATAATATGCATATATAATATACATGAGGATTTCATTAGTAAACCAGATCTCACTATCCCCTTATTATATGTGTTGTATTAATTATTAATATTAATGGAGATCTTAGACCAAAATCTTGATACATTTCTGTTATTGTATTGGCTTAAAGATACTTGACAATCTGTTCTCCCCATCTTGTATACTATTTATCCTTGACTGTGTTATTGGATTACTTTCTAAAGTATTTAGTGTAAGATGTCATTAAGTCCATAGTCCTTTTTTCTGGAGGGATTTTCCTGAAGGATACAAAACTCTGATTTCTAATTCAAATCTTTTGGAAAACAAGAAATTTGAAGCACAAGTTATTTTACTCTCTAGTTGCCCAATTTACTAAGTAATAGGTCATATGTCAACTCCATTTTCTTGACTGAATTATACTTTATTATTAATCCATTTTTTCTTACTCTTCCAAAGCAGTTTGAGAGAAAAGGTAAATGATTTGAATTATTTTGTAGTTCTTCAAGAATGCCACCAACAATTCAATTGTTCTTCAACTATCAAAGAAGGACTAGGAGTAGAGGTTGTTAGGGGACAAAGAGCAGAAGTGGTAATTATGATCTCAGACAAAGTTAAGGTTAAAATAGATATAACCAAAAGATAAAAATAAGGTAATGAAACTATGCATTGGCCATATTTATCAATAGTATTTGTACTATTTAAAAGAGCTAGACAGTCTAAGACGGGAATATTGTTGTGGAGTAGGAAATTATGAGTACATGGACTTGGAAAAATATGGAAAGACTTGAATTTATGAAGGAAAAAGTTATCTACTCCTCAGAGAAACAGCATAAATAAATATAATATGGTTTTATATAGATGTATGTGTCTATATATGACTGTGATAAGAGATATCTAAGTATATGCATATGGAAGGGTATACATGTATGGGTGTATGGGTGTTTATGTGTATATGAATATCTTCATGTGTACATGTCCATATATGCATGCATATATAAGCATAGATGTATCTAATGTGTTTGTGTGTATACATACATGCACACATGTACATACATATACACATAGGCACATGGGTGTATCTCTGTGTGCATGTATCCATTCTTAATTGTAGCGTTTGGGGGGGTGAGGGAGAGGAGGGTAAAAAAAGAACAAAGTAAAAGAACAAAGTAAAAACTGCACAGCAAGGAACAAAAGAAAACTTTGAAGAAACAAAAGAATAGATAGAATTCTCAATATAACGCAAAATATTTATTACATAGGCTTTCTTGAAATGGAAATTAATTATTGTATATTTTGAATCCACTTTCACATTCTGCTGTGCACATGACAATTTTTTTCATGTCTTATTTTCTTTTATTTTAATTTTTAGTATTTGTTTCTTTTTTCTTTCTTATTGTGTATTTAAGTTAAAAATGAAAAAATTAAAAAGAAAGTTCCTGGATTGGCTAGGTGGCACAGGTAATAGGGCACCAGCCCTAGAGTGAGGAGGACCTGAGTTCAAATTTGGTCTCAGACACTTAACACTTACTAGCCTTGTGAATTTGGGCAAGTCACTTAACCCCAAGTTCCCTGTCATCCCCCTCCAAAAAAAAAGAGGTTGAGTCCCTTTCCTTAGGGCATTCTGCTAGACAGTAGGTTCTTTTACAATCTCTTAAATCCCTGCTAATTGGTAGATGGAACATGAGTAATCACATGGGCCTAAATCACTTTTTCCATACTAACAATATCTGAGGAGTGTTTTTTAATAGGAAAAAAGTAAAAGAAAGAAATAATAAATACTAAATAAATGCTAAGTAAAAATAAAAAAATAAATACAATATTGCAATATTCTTATTTGGTAGCCAAGTAAGATTGGGGTTTTTCCACTGTAGCATTGTTCTTGGCCTCATTCTTATCCATATATTTTTAGAGTCAATTTCACATTTAACAACTGTCCCAAAAGATACCTTCTTTTTGAAGAGTGCATATAACAAATTGGTGTCATTTTATGTAATCAAGTTCTTTCACTATGTGCCTGATTAGAATGCATTGGATTTCAACCAATTCTCAAATACTAATAATTATGCATATTTGCTCAAACTTGCCTCCCATTCCTTGTTCAGCCATTCTGTTTCAGACATTTCTGTGTTTGCTGCACAATGTTTGCCTGTTGTCCTAGCACTATTTTTAATATATAGAAATGAAATAAAAATAATGAGGAAAAAAGAAGATATTAACAAAGAATGAAACATCTGTATTATATCCTTCCCCAAGCTGGGGATTTTGTCACTATGGATATTTCATCTTCAGGTCTATCCTTTTTACTAATTAAATATTTTCAATATTCATTATTGATTAAATGACTTATAAATTTATCAATAATTTCATAATTTAACTTAATCAAAATGTGTTTGATTTGTGACAGATACAATGTTTTCCACGGCATTTTTCAGAAGTTTTTATTTTTTATATTGATTTATCTGAATCTTCAAATAATTGCTTATCAATATCATAATGGGAACAGTTCTTGTCTTTGTTTTTAATCTTAATGTTTTGGTTAGGAGACTGTGGAAAGAAAAGCCATTTAAAAGTTATGGGCATTTTAATAGCTGCTCTAAAAACTTTTCTTATGACCACATAGACCTTTAAACAGTCCATTATATCCTATGAAAAGAAGAAGATCAAGCTGGGTATCTTTTTTTTTTGTAATATTGACTTTACAATCTACTCCTTGGAAGCAATTCCTTATAATGCTAAAATTGGGGGGAAAGCATAGTCCTTCTATATAATCAGAGGGTCTAGAGCTGGAAAGGGTCTTCAAAGTCTCCTAATCTGCTTTACAAATTAACAAACAAAATTATATAGTAGTGATGATTTGCTCAGGGTCATGCAGGTTCCAAAGAGTAAAGTCAGGAGTTAAATTATTTCCAGTTTATGCCAACCTAGGACCAGGGAACAAGTCTGAAAACTGGCATGAGTAATGAGCCATAATGGCTTTGAGTGCTAAATCACTCAATCAAAATTCATTAAGTACTTAATGAATGATTGAATGAATAGATGAGATAAACAAATGAAGGGATGAATAAATAATATGGATAAATCAGTGCATTTTCTTTTCTCTATTGTCATTTTTTTAGGCCTAAATGCTTCCAGGTTGGTGGCTATTTTACCTCAAACAGTAATAAGTCAATTTAATTTGCTTTAGGAGACAAGCCAGCCACTAACTCAGTAATACCAACTAGCTCATGCATGCAGTGGAAGTTTAATTTTCTCCCTTGTGTTTGTGCTGACACCTTCCCTACTTACTCATACACCTGGCACATTATAATCTTGTCAGTGTAGAATTACACATCTTTCTCATTTCATCCCCCTTCTTCTACTCTCCTCAAAAAACAGCAAATACAATAGAAATGAAGTTACCATCTCCTGGGATAATCTCCTTCCCACAGGTTTATCAGTTCACTGAGGAATTAAGCCACTAAGCAATTTCAACATAAAGAAATCATTCTTTACAGATGAGTCCTAAAGATTCTTTTCACAGTAAAAATCATTAGCAATGATAATTAACTAAGACTGTAGTGATGAATAGCCCTGCAAAACAGAACAGCGTAATAAAGAACAGAAACCACTAATTATAGAAAGAGACCCTTGAAGCTACTGAAAAAATTAATTTAACATTGCTGCACAGACTTTACACAGTTGAATATGCTTGCAATCAAAACAATAAGGCCTTGTCATAAACAATGCTTTAGGGGTTATTCCAGGTAAAGGAAATGTGTCTATGTGAATAAAGTTATTTGTGATCTATTGCTGAGTGTCTAGTGAAAATTGTTCTAAAAAAATTAAGCCTACCTAAACATTTCAGATAATAACTCCCATGACAACACAGACCTCTCTTGTTTTTCCTAATTATCTTTGTGGATATTACAGTGAAGATTCCTTTCATGTATGGAATAGACCAGATGACTTCTATGGTCCCTTCTAACTCAAATCCTTTGATTTTTTTTGAATACATACATAATGTGGAGGACTTGAGAAGAAACTCTGATGATTAGATTATAAAGATGGCAAAGTTATTCATTCCTAAATCTTCACTATACAGAAATAAAATTATGTTTTCATATGTGTTTGCTACTGTATTTGCTTATTGGACTTGTAAGACTGGTTTTCTCCCTGGCAATGAGATTGGATAGGAGAATGAAGATGAATCTTTATCTTTCATTTATTTTCTTCAAATCACATGAACAGTCTAGGCATATTACTAAACAAACAGACAAATAAACAAAATAACAGGATTATGCCTCTAGAGTTAAAAGCATGGGTATATAGATAAACGTATAACATCAGTTCTTTAGGGAAAAAATATATCTGAACACATTTTTAAATTTAATCTCGACACTAACTTTTTATCCCTCACTCTATTAAATCTAGACAACCAACAAAACAACAAATCACATTGAGAAGAATATGTATACTAATAGATGAGATGCAAATTCTAACACTCAAAATTTGACAGATTCTCAAGAATTGTTACAGAATAGCTCTAGTATTCTCCTGAATGGAAGTGACCTAAGAAGCAAATTATTCAGACTTATACATTATACAGACAAAGAAATTGAACTTGAGGTATGGATATGACTTCACGTATGTAGGTGAAAAGCAAGATATTAATGTAGCCCCTGGTATAACCAAGCGGTTTTTCATCTGTTGCATACCAATGCCCATTGGTCAAAATTTCTTAGAAGGGAACAAAATAAAAGATATTTAAATAGAAGTTAACCATAAAGAAGTTCACTAGAAGATGCTTCTGAGAATTCTTCATTCTTGACTTTTGAAAAGAAAAATTAATATTAAATAATGTAATTGTTTGATTAATATATCAATAAATATAAATAAAAAGTTAAATTAAAATAATAATTAATATTGATATAATATATAATTAGCTAAATTCAAAGATTGATATTGAGGTAAAAACTGCTCCAATCCCCTGACATCATAAGCACTACTGATACTTTACCTAGCACGCAAAGAGCCAACCACCAAAATATGACTGAGTTAGGTGGCTATGTGACACAGTGAATAGAGCACTGATTTTAGAGTCAGAAGGACCTGAGTTCAAATCTGGCCTCAGACACTTAACACTTAAACTATCCATATGACCTTGGGCTAGTCACTTAACCCCAATTGCCCTGCCTTCCCCCCTCCAAAAAGTAAAAAAATAAATGACTGTGACTCCTAAAAGCAACTTTTCCTCCAATCCTAGATATTATCTTTCCTTTGAAAATGATATAAATGAGAAACCAAAAATTTAGCTATTTAAACATGATAGCTAATATCAAGTTATTTAGAAGCAACTCCTCAGCCTAATTATTACCCTTACACATTCACTGTAAAACAAAAGTGATACAAATAAGGTATATTTATTGATAGCACACTTCAGATTTGCTGATGACAGAATTCAAAGAGAAAGAAATCCAACTGGATAATGATATTGATAATCCAAGAATATATGAATGAGCTTGAACATTGGATTGAATATAGTGAAATGAACTTAATGGATAAATTTAATAGATAAATGTAAAGACTTATACTAGGGCTCAAAAAATTAACTTTATTTTTAAAAAAGCAAAGAAGCTAACTAAGAAGTAATTTGTCTTGATGTAAGGAAAATCTTTTGGACAATTAGAGTTTGGTATCAACTTTGGCTATGGATCTATGGCTGAGATTCTTGCCAACTCAAATACTCTGTGGTTTTGCCTATGGGGGTTCAACTTTAAAGTGTCAATTCCCAATACACAATGACTCAAATACCATGCCAAACAGACTAAATTGTTTATGTATTGAGTACATACAATATCACTATTGACACAATAGTTATCGAGAAGACCTTCTTTGTTGTGAGAGAGAAAGAACTCTAGCTTAAGCAGCCATATTATCCATCTGATATTACTAAGTAGTTGAAAGTCATGAACTAGCACACTTTAATTTTGATCATTAGATAAATCAGTCTTAGAATAAATTGTTGCCAAATATTCATCATATGCCTTGATAGATTTGTCATCATAATGGATCAACAATACTACAGCTTGAAATGGATCCATTGATGGTATGATATATTTACAGAAGGGAACTTCCTATTTTTAACATTGTCATTTGGAAACCATTGTCTTTGTACCACTAGACTGCCAGGCTGTTGTCCTCCATAACTTAGCATTTAATCCTTCTGTCCTTGTTATCTCCCAAGGGATGTTCACATCAAAATATTTCCTCTGGGCCAGCCTTTCTCACTTGTCATCTAGTATATGGTAGAAAGTACTATAAGGATAAAGCAGAGGCAGTCCCCTTTTCTGGTACCCTAAGTTGAATTGTTTATTGTTCTCTGACACTACCACAGACAGTTCCCCATGTTAAAGAATAAGGCTGTATGGGTCTATTCACCTAAAATCATTTAGCAGCAGAAAAAAAAGTAATTTGCTTGAATTGCTCTTGCAATGATCTTTATAATTTGTTTCTCTCCTTCCTCCTCTGTATAAAAACATGAAGACCTGCTTCTTTTATATTTCCAAAATATTCCTGCTTTTCTTAATTTAATTTTAATATATATTTTAATTCATAACCAATGGGTACAAAGTGGTACTATAAAAAATTCATCTTTCTTGAGGTATACTTGGTCTCATGGTCTCATCATTTTGAATCTTTACTCTTATACTTTTTTGTTCTCATTCAGTTTAATTTTTTAATTCTTGGTTTCAGAGCTTTTAGTCAATTCATGATTTTTCATATTATGTCTCTTGTATAAACTTTCTCTAAACTAGGAAGCAAATGCATCAACTGATAGTTTTCCAGTGAAACTGGACTGTATTATAGAAAGAACAGCAATAAGCAAAGCCCAATTCAACATATTCTGAAAAAAAGTCTAGAGTACCCCGGTTAACTTTTATTATTAACATTACTTATAACTTACTCAGGGCCACTGCCCTTTAATTTTTTTAAGAACTCCTAGGATTTTGGTTTTTTTCTTTTTTTGGTTTATTTTTGTAAATGGTAACCTTCCATTCTTCCTTTCATTTTTTTCTTTAGATGATTATGGAAAAAGGAAACTCTTGGAAATTCTGGGTATAAATCACAAACTAAGCCAATTCTCTATGTGTTCTCCCAGTCTTTCTGATAGAATGTCTCCCACCTGTAAATAAACAGGTCTGTTCAAATTCTATTTTCCATAAGTGCCTTGTAAAAGTATTTCCGTTTCACTCAATAAAAAGCTGATGATCCCCATATTCATCCCTCTATACTCTATACAACCAGAATTTTACCTTCTTCAAAACATTACTGGGGGTGGAGCCAAGATGGCGGTGTAGAAGCAGGAAAACTAAGCAGCTCCCCCCATAACCACCTCAAATACCTATAAAATATGACTCTGAACAAATTTTAGAGCTCCAGAACTCCTAAAAGTACAGAGAAACAAAGCTCCCACAGAAGGCAGCCAAGCAAGCTGGACAGGAAGGGCTGACCACAATGTGCTGGGACATGAAACCAGACCAGCTTGAAACTGTGACTTGCTTCCAGGGCAGCCAGGATAAGCAACACCTGGAGCTTTCAGGAGAGTGGATCACCAGCAACTCTGCAGCTTTCCAGAATGATCAAACCATAAGAAACAAGGACTAAGTTAAAGATTAGTAGAACTCGGCTAAATCTGGGGGAGAAAAGCAGGTCCAGCCATCTGCCTCCAGGGCAAGAAAGCAGCAGAAGTGGTGGCAATGCAGCTGTCTCCACATGGTTGCTTCAGAAGCTCACATCATACAGATAGCAGGGGGGGCCAAGCAATCATTCAGAGGCTAAGTGCTCTTGCCTTAAGCTGCCTGGATCAGGATTGTGGTCTTCAGTGGTGGTCATGAGGTGCATTTTCAGGTAGCGAAAGATGGTGGGGGCTGAATTAGACTCCTAATAGCTCTGGAAGCTGTGAAAAATCCCAGTAATTGGGGACAAAGCCCTTCCCTCTGGAAGCAGACCTAAAAAGTCAAGTAGTTGACTGTCAACACGAGCAGAAAAAGGAAGCAAAGTAAGAAAAGCAATCCAAAATTAAATTCCTTTTTGAGGGACAAAAGGAACCAAAGCATGGAATTGGAGGAAGACAACACAGTGGGAACTCCCTCACCAAAAGCTTTCAAGAAAAACGTAGACTGGTTATAATCCATAGAAGAGCTTAAGAAGAATTTTGGAAAACAAATAAGAGAAGTGGAGGAAAATTTGAGAGAAGAACTGAGAATGATGTAAGAAAATCATGAAAAGAGAGTCAACAACCTGACTGAAGAAAATAACACCTTAAAAATAGATTAACTTAAATGGCAAAAGAGGTCCAAAAAGCCAACGAGGAGAAGAATGCCTTAAAAAGCCAAATTTGCCAGATGGAAAAAGAATCTCAAAACATTTATGAAGAGAATAATTCCTTCAGAGTTAGAGTGGAGCAAATGGAAACAAAGGACTTTATGAGAAATCAAGATACTATTAAACAGATACAAACAATGAAAAAAATAGAAGGCAATGTGAAGTATCTCCTTGTAAAAACCACTGACCTGGAAAATGGATCCAGGAGAGAGAATTTAAACATTATTAGACTACCTAAAAGCCATGATCAAAAAACTAATCTAGAAATCATCCTTCAAGAACTTATCAAGGAAATTTGCCCTAATATTTTAGAAGCAGAGGGCAAAATAGAACTTGAAAAAATTCACGAATCACCTCTTGGAAAAGATCCCAAAAAGAAAACTCCTAGGAATGTTATAGCAGGGTTCCAGATTTTGTAGATCAATGAGAAAATATTACAAGCTGTGAAGAGGAAAGAATTTGAATACTGTAGAAACACAATTAAGGTAACCCAGGGTCTAGCATCATCTACATTAATGTATTGAAGGGCCTGGGATATGATATTCCAGAGATCAAGGGAGCTAGGATTAAAAACAAGAATCACCTACCGAGAAAAACTGAGTATACTATTCCAGGGGAAAATATGGTCATTTAGTGAGGTGGAGGACTTTCAAGCATTTTTGCTGAAAAAAAAATCTGAATAGAAAATTTGACATTCAAATACAAGAAGCATGGCAAGGTAAACATGGAAAAGAATTTATAAGGGACTTATCAAAGTTGAAATATTTACATGCCAACATGGAAAAATGATAATTGTACCTTATGAAAGTTTTCTCAGTATGGGGATAGTTGAAGGGAATGTAAATGTGTGTGTGTATATACACACATATATGTACATATACACAGATATAAACACATACACATATACATGTGTGTATGTATACATTCACATATGTCTGTATAGGAGGGTATGCATGTGTAGGAATAAATATGTGAGTGTGTGTATATGTGTGTACATAGACTGAGGGAACAGCATCAACTGAATATGATGGGATAATATTTTAAAAAGTGAAATTGAGAGGTGGAAGAGGAATCATATGAGAAGCACAGGGAGAGACAGAATGGGTTTAATCCTCTCATATAGAAGAGGCAAGGGATAACTGTTACAAGGAAGGGGAAGAACAGGAAGGCGAAAAGGAATGGGTTAACCTTACTCTCATTGAATTTGGCTTAGGGAAGGAATGAAACACTCTAAATTGGGTGTCTTTGCCTACAGGAGAGTAGGGGGGAAGCAGATGAGAGAAGGGAGAATGGAGGGGAGCACAGGCTGGTGGGAGGGTTATCAGAAGTACACACTTCTGTAAAGGGACAGGAACAAAGTAGAGAATAGAACAAGTGGAGGGTGGGATAGGATGGAGGGAAATATAGTGAGTCTTACACAATATGTCCATTGGGGAAATGTTCTGCATAACTACACAAGTACGGCCTGTATCGAATTGCTTGTCTCTCCAGTGGGGGGTCGGTGACAAGGGAGGAAGGGAAAAAAATCTGGAATTTAAAGTTCTAAAATCAAATATTAGAAATATATATTGTGTATATACATATACATATACATTACATATATATGTTTATACATGTGTGTATTCTGATCATTATTATTATTTCCATGCAATTGGAAAATAAAATATACAGGTACTGGGGTAGGGAGATCCATCTTGTCCTGCCAGAAAGCCAGAAGGTTGATGAGGGAGTATGTAGGAGAGAGCAGATTGAGGGAGGGGGCATACAATGGGATTGCTGTTTTGGGGTGGTGGGTAGGGGAAAGATTGGGAGAACATTTGTAACTGAAAATCTCATGGAAATGGATGATGTAAACCAAAACAAAAGTTTAAAAAAAAGAACATTACTGATTATCATATCAAAACAGTCTCATTTCTTAATGAGAAATGCTATTCTGTCACTTGAAGCATACAGAAGTAAAAACATAGAAGGATATAAAAGGACAGGCATTTCATTACACCATATATTCCATGACAAGAATATATTTATTAAACTCCTTAAATCATAAACTTTAAAAATAATTGTACAAATTCAGCTTCCATGTTATAAATTGCTTCCTTCTACACATATTTTCATTGTAGGTTGTATGAGGTCAGGTTTTGAAAATAACCAAAAGAAATTACTATTTTGATTCATTTTCTTCTAAAACAAGAATAGTCACAGGATTTTCTCTGTCTCAAAAGCGATAAAGTTTTTCTTTGTTTTGAAAATTAAATTGCTGAACCAAATATGACTTCACTTTTATACCTTACAATTTCAGTAGGACATAGAATGCAGAGAAAGAAATACACACGGATACACATATATACAGCTATACATGCATAGATGTGCATACATACACTTACGTGCATACACACTCACATATACATCTCTATGCTTTTGGATTGGAGGAGAGGTCTTTTTTTACATATACATATATATATATATATATATATATATGTATATAAAACCATGGTTAGGAATATTTCTATCCCAGAGTTGGCTACTGAAAACAGGGGTTTGGAATCATAATTATTACAAACGTCACATAATTGTTACATGTATACCATGTCCATTCTAGTATGGTCTCAAATAAAAGAAAAATTTTCTTCCTGATGAAAAGGACATACAGTAAAATGATGAAATCAAGGCTAATTAATCATTCTTTAAGCAACTCTCTAATAATAGCAAATTAATAAAGTACCAAATGATTAATTTCAGAATGTGCTTGTGTCATACAACTTCTTATTTTTTATTTGTGCATGGATTTTTGTTGCATCTACCTTTTCCCCTTAAACAAGGAACCTTTTTGCTTGGGAACAAAAATAAAACTTTATACAGAACATATGGCTCCCCAGAAGTGGTTTCCCTGGCAACAATGTCTGGTAAAAAATCTTAAAACTTCTCCTCTAATCATGTGGCATTTCTATGGTTTCATTCAGCATTCAGCATGGGGTTTTCTTGATGAGGACAATAAAGCGGTTTTGCCCTTTCCTTCTCCAGCTCATTTTATAGATGAGGAAACTGAGGCAAACAGAATTAGGTGACTTACTTGGAGTCACACAATTGGTAAGTGTCTGAGCTCACATTTGAATTCTGGTGTTCTTGACTCTAGAGTCAGCACTTTATTTGCTACACTACCTACCTGCCTATATTTGACAGTACTAATGATAATGAGAGTCAAGTATTTAATCATGAGGAAACTTCCTAATAAGGTGACAATGGAGACCATTCTCATAAAGAAGTTGTGTTGACCAAGGTCACTTTCTTATATGGTAAAAAGAGTATAAAAACTGGAAATATAGCTTTATACCATTATATACCACATAAGTATATAAAATGAAAATGTTAGAGCAATAAAAAGGTCCCCCTTTAACTGATAAGGCATTGAAGATAGCAAATTTAAACTGACGTACCAAAGCATCTACGATTTCTTCAGTTCCTTCAATACAGGTGTTAACATTCATGTCTACCCAACCTTTGTGAGTCTTTTTATCTTCTATGATAAGCTCACTACAGGCAGTTCATCAAATACACTGGAGGCTTTCTTCCATGTTATTTTATATCATTTAGATACTCTTCAAGCATTTAAGTGTTTAGTCATTATTTCTAGTCACGTAATTCTTTAATGCCATACTTTAAAGGAATTCCCCTGAATATTTTTTAATAATGTGTTAGAGTCTATTCATTCCCACTATAAATTTCTCCAATGCCCATTGGATGAATTAATCAGGCAACGGATATTTATTAAGTGATTATTATATGCTAAACATTGTGATAATCACTAAGGATTATATAACAAGACAAAAACAGTCAATGGCATTAAGTAATGTATATACTAATGAGGAAGATAAGATAGAAGGTTTGAAACAGGTCAGATTGCAAAGAATCTTAAATGTCAAAGTGAGAATTTGTATTTCATCCAGGAGATAATAGAGAACAACTGAAATATATTGGGGAGTAGGGCTGTCAGGCATACATTTTAGGAAAATAGCTTTAGCAGTTATACAGAAGATGAATTGGAATAAGGAGTGATGAGATAGAAAAATATGATTAGTAGATTATTGCAACTGTGCAGAAAAATGATAATGAGGATTTAAACTTGGCTGATAACCATGTAAGTGAAGAAAAGGAGATATATTCAAGGGGTTTCACAAAGGTAAAAAATATATTTTTCAACTGATTGGTAACATGGGAATGAATTAATGTTCTAGATGTGGAGATAGAGAAATTAGGTCATATTCAAGAGAGCGGAACTATAAAGAACAAGATATGACAAGAGATTGGATATGTGTGATTAGAGAAACTAGGAGTTAAGGAGGATGCCAAGGTTGCCGACATGGAGACTAGAAGGACAGTGATACTTCGACCAGTAATAGGTAAATTTGGAAGAAGGAAAGTTTTGAGAGGAATGATAATTGGTCATGTTGATTTTGTAATATATCTGGGATATTCATTTCAAGATGATCAAAAAGCAGGAGGTGATAGAGAATCATAGCTTAAAACAAAAACAAGAGCAGTATATATCACCCAAGTAGCAACTGTAGAAAACTGATCATTGAAGCTATAATAGCCAATAAAATCAGCAAGATATATACAAGAGAAAAGAGAAAGAAGAGGGTCTGGGAATGAACTTTGGAAGTATGTATAGTTAATGAATGTGGCAAGGATAATAATTGAACAAGAGTTGAGAAAATTCAAGGAGTTACAAACCCAGAGAATGTGATAATTGCCAAATGTTGTTGAGAAATAAATCACAATGAATATTGATAAAAGAATATTAGATTTAGGGTGGCTAGGGGGCACAGTGAATAGAGCACTAGCCCTGGAGTCAGAAGGACCTGAGCTCTAATCCAGCCTCAGACACTTAACAAAGTATGACCTTTGGCAAATCACTTAACCCCAGTTGCCCTCCAGAAAAATAAAAGGAAAAAAATAACATTAGATTTGACATTTAAGAAAGTATTTGGAATATTGGAGAAAGTATAGTTGAATGATGAGGCCAGAGACTATATTGCACTGAGTTAAGGTTTTTCTTTTTCATAGCAGTTTAGGAAAAAAGGGAAGGAGAAATAGTTGATGATAGTTAGAGGGGATGGCAGAATCAAGGGAGAAATTTTTTGATGAAAAGAGAGACATAAGAATGTGTGTAGGCATCAGAAGAGCCAGTAAAAAGGTAAAGTCTGAAGATTAGAGATAGAATTGTATTACACTGAAGATAATCTACTGGATGAGAGAGTTTCAGGTTAAGGGTACATGAACAAAGGTTATCTTTGACAAGTAATAGGGGTGATCCTAAATTTTAATAATTTGAAAAATATAGTCTTCCATGACTCCTTGCCATAAAATTGAGTGATAGAATAAATATTATCAATAAGAGGCAGTATTCTTCCCAAAGCCATATCTCCACCATTACCATATCAGTTGGGCTACCTTTCCCTAAGACCCTACCTACTGCAGATTAGGATAGTTTCTCATATGTATATATTGAAAATGTACTTCAGATGATATAAAGAGGCCTATACAACTGGAGTCATTGCACTTCAGACTTGGTGGATGCCCAAAGTTCAAATCAGCTGCCATACCCTTAACAACTAACTAAACTTTGTTTCTGTTTCTTTGTGTGTATGGAGGCAAGGAAAGTCCAGAGCTAAGTGTATTTTAAGTGCTCTTCCTTTTACTGCTTATGCTATTCAGGGGGAAGGGAACCTGAGGAGCACTAGGTTCAGCAGATAATTCCCCAATATACCATTTTGGGGGGCAAGATATCTCTGTTCTGGGGTTACATGTAGCTCATTCCTGCCCTCTCTCACTTCTTTCTTTAAGGTGAGTTTTGAGAAGTAGGTGAGGCTGCTGAGAAGGTTCTGACAAGGCCTATGCAACATCAAATGTTGTAAAACAAGAATTCCTGATATAGACTCAGGGTATCAGTGGAGGCAGGAGAGAAAGAAAGACACACATGGACAGAAACAGGCTATAAGCTGAACACAACATTAGTTAGTGATATTTAAGGGTCAAGGAATCAGTCTTCTGTAATACTGGATGTTCATTGCCTTGATCATAGTTCTTACAATCCTAAAAATTGTCTTTAGAATAGCTTTTCTTTCCTGTGCCTAAGCACACCTTTTTTTAACTTTTGAATGACCATGTTGTGAGATAAGTTGTTCTTAATGACCTTTGAGGGTCTCATTTATTTCCAGTATTGGATCTAAATTACCAGAGGCTTGGCCCAAGTTAGTCCATCTCAATTTTTAAAAAATGATGTCATATTCTTTTTGTTGTTAATGAAGATGCTGTTTTTCAAAATTTATACAAAATGTCATGATGACTTCACACTTTCTGAATTTTACAATATTTTCTTATGTTTCAGTTTATGAATCTCAAAAGATGAGTAAGACAAATTGTCTGCAAATGTATCAGAAATAGTGTGTTTATTTAGGCATCGATTTAATGATGGTACTATTTACCAGGGCATTTCTGAATCTAATACATCTTCATTTTTGGTTGATATAACTCAATTATATTTTATCTAAACATAAAAAGTTGTGCTTCAATGTGTTTTGTCTTAATAAGGAACATGGATATATTTGTTAAAATATTTTTAAGTTAACAATTGAAATTAGATTATAAATAGTTCAGCAATAAACACATATTATCCACCAGAACAATATCTACCAGGTGCTATTTTAGATGCCAGAGATACACAGCTCAAAATAAGATGATCTCTGCAATCAGAGAGCTTACATTTTATATACAATGAAAAAAAAATCGCTCCTTGACAGGTTAGCAGATGAAGTATCCTTTTATCTAATTCAGATTCTCAGATTCTGTATTTTATAATGCTCTTTTATATTATAGTATACATATAAATAGTTGCTGGAAAGTTATTTAATTCATCCAATTTAAAAAATGAAATTTTAAATCATGAACTATGCGGCTATATAAAAGTTATGTATGCTTGTGCAAAGATTATTTAGCTATCAGACTGTGTCAACCTCAACTTTCTGGAGGACTCAAAACATGGGACGCTGAAGCAATTGTGATGTATGACTACACGTATATATGCATGAGTGTATGTATATATGTATACATACGTATATACTTATATTGTTATATATGAACCTGTATATATATATATACATATATATGACATATGTGCATATACTTGATCATTTCATAAAATGGATGTCATATCATAAACTGTTCTTCTGGCTATGCTCATTTGACTCTAGGTCAATTCATAAAAGTCTTTTAATATCTCTTTAATAGCATCTTTAATAGTTTTTCCACAGTACAATAGTAGTTCATTACATTTTTATACCATAAGTTGTCCAGCCTTTTCCTGATTTATGAGTATCTTATTTAGCGAATGACTGAAAAAATGGCCTATATGAATGTGATAGACTACCACTTGTATTGCAAGAGATTAGGAAAGAAGAGTTTCAAAGATATATGTAAATATTTACATCAATTTATGCATAGAGAAATGAAAATAATTTATATTGTAACATAAATATTATTAAAGAATTAATAATTTTTAAAAATTTAAGACATCTGATCAACTAAATAGTCAACAATTATTCCAGAGAATTGATAATGAAGACTGCTGGCTGGATAATTATCTATCACAGATTCACTCTGTCAGATGATTCTGGCCTACTTATCCAATGCAAGTGTCACAGATACTGAGGCTCCTTAAGATTATACCCATTGGGGGCAGAGTCAAGATCATAGCATAGAAGCAGGAAAACTCTGGGCCCCCCCCATAACCACCTCAAATACCTATAAAATATGATTCTAAACAAATTTTAGAGCTACAAAATGCACAAAGTGACAGAGAAACAAAGCTCCTGCTGAGGGCTGCCCAGCAGGCTGAGAGGAAGGGTTCATTGCAGCAGGCTGGGAGCCAAGATGAGCCTGTGGTTTTAAACCCAGGATCGCCTGGACCAGTTGTCTAGGGCTTTCAGGAGAGTGGCACACCAGCAGCTGTGGAACTTTCCAGAATTATCAACCCATAAATGCCAAACACAAAGTGAAAGGTCAATGAAACTCAGTTGAATTTGGGGGAGACAAAGGACCAGGGCCAGGCCTCTGACCCCAGAGCCAGAAACAACCAAAGTATTGCAGTCACCTTCACGTGGGTGTGTCAGAACACCTGGCCTGCAGAATGCAGTGAGGAGAGGGGCAAGCAACCATTCAGAGGCCAAGTGTTCTTGCCTTAACCTTCCTGGATCTGGATTGTGGTCTCGTGTCATGATCCTGAGGTGTGTTTTCAGTGAGCCAAAGTTGGTGGGGGCAGCAGTGGCCTCCTAATATCTCTGGCAGCTATGAAAACTGCAGTGATTTGGGAAAAAGCTCTCCCCTCCGGAAGCAGAGTTCTACTGTTGCAAAGAGCTCAAAAGTCAAATAATTGACTGGCAAAATGAGCAAGCAAAGGAAACAAAGCAAGCACTGCCATCCACCTTGAGATTCCCTTTTTGGGGACAAAAAGGGTCAAAACATGAAAAAGGAAGAAGACAACACAGTCATAACTTCTGCACTAAAAGCTTCCAAGATAAATATGAAGTGCTTACAGGCCATGGAAGAGTTCAAGAAGGATTTTGAAAATCAAGTAACAGAAATGGAGGAAAAATTGGGAAGGGAAATTAGAATGATGAAAGAAAAATCATGAAAAGAGGGTCAAAAATCTGACTGAAGAAAAATAACACCTAAAAAACTAGACTAGCTCAAATTGCAAAAGAGACCCAAAAAGCCAATGAGGAGAAGAATGCCTTGAAAAGCCAAATTTGCCAGATGAAAAAAAAAGAATTTCTAAAGCTCACTGAAGAGAATAATTCCTTCAAAATTAGATTGGAGCAAATGGAAGCGAATGACTTTATGAGAAATCAAGATACTATTAAACAGATCCAAAAAAATGAAAAAATAAAAGGCAATAGGAAATATTTCATTGGGAAAACTGCGGACCTGGAAAATAGATCAAGCAAAGATAATTTAAAAATTATTTTAAAACCTAAAAAATGATAAAAAAAAAATAGAATCTGGAAATCATACTTCAAGAAAGTCTCAAGGAAAATTGCCCTGATATTTTAGAACCAGAGGGTAAAAGAGAACTTGAAAGAATTCACCAATCAGCTCTTGAAAAAGATCACCAAAAGAAAAACTCCTAGGAATATAATAGTCAGGGTCCAGAGTTCCCAGATCAAAGAGAAAATATTACAAGCTGTCTGGAATAAATAATTTGAATATCGTGGAAACACAATCAGGATAACTCAGGATCTAGTCTCTTCTACATTAAGGGATCAAAATGCCTGGAATATGATATTCTGGAGATCATAGGAGCTAGGACTAAAATCAAGAATCCCTTAGCCAGCAAAACTGAGTATAATATTTTTGGGGGAAAAATGGTCATTCAATGAGGGGGGGGGGACTTTCAAGCATTCTTTTTTTTTAAATTTGTTTTCATTTTTTATTTAGCATTCTTGATGAAAAAAACAGAACTAAAAAGAAAATTTGACATTCAAATACAAGAAGTGTGAGAACATAAACAGGGAAAAGAAATCATAGGGAACTTATCAAAGTTGAACTATTTACATGTCTGCATGGAAAAATGATTGTTGTACTTTATGAAACTTTTCTCAGTATGAAGATAGTTGAAGGGAATATAAATGTGTGTATATATGTATGTGTGTTTACATGTAAAATACATGCATGTACATGTATGTGTATACATACACATGTGTGTATATATAGGAGAGTATAAAAGTGTATGAAATAAGTCATTCCCCAATTGATAAATGGTCAAATGACATGAACAGGCAATTTTCTGAGGTAGAAATTAAAGATATCTGTAAGCATATGAAAAAATGCTCCAAATCACTATTGATTAGAGAAATGCAAATCAAAACAACTTTGAGGTACCACATCTCACCAGTCAGATTGGCTAAGATGACAAAACAGGAAAACGACAAATGCTGGAGAGAATGTGGAAAAATGGGAACTCTACTGCATTGTTGGTGGAGCTGTGAACTGATAACAACCATTCTGCAGAGCAATCTGGAACTATGCTCAAAGAGCTATAAGTAATTGTATACCCTTTGACACAGTAATACCACTTTTGGGGTTGTATCCCAAAGAGATCATAGAAGTGGGAAAAGGACCTATATGTACAAAAATATTTATTGCATCTCTCTTTGTGGTGGTAAAAAAATGGAAATTTAGGGGATGCCCATCAACTGGGGAATGATTGAACAAGTTATGGTATATGAATGTGATGGAATACTATTGTGCTATAAGAAATGGGAAGGAGATGGACTTCATAATTACCTGGACAGGCTTATATAAATTGATGCTAATTGAGAAGAGTAGGACCAGGAAAAATTTGTACACAGTCACAGACCTATCATATATGTGACGACCAATCTTGATAAACTGGACTCTTCTCAGCAACACAGATTTAAAAGACAACTCTACAAGTCTCTGAATGGAAGTAGATATCTACATTCAGAGTAAGATCTAGAAGGATCAGAGTTTAAATTGAAACTGAAGCAATGCATGCTATATTGTTCTTTTCCATGTTTGGTTTTGTTTCTTTTTCTTTCCCATTGTTCACTCCATTGTTTGCAACACTTCTATACAACCAGGTTATTGTACAATGTGAAAGCATCTGCAGATCCTATACATGATTGTACTCCACCATGGGGTGGGGGTGGAGAATGTAGCAGTGAAAATCTGAAACTCAACAGATTCTGGAAGTGAATCTTGTAAACTAAGAGTAAAAAAACAAGTCAATTAAAAAAATAAAATTGCATGAATACATATGTGATTGTGTGTATATATGTGTATAGGTATACATAGAAAGCACAGGATCAATTGAATAGGAAGGGATGATATTTAAAAGGTGAAATTGAGAGGTGAGAGTGGAATATAATGAGAGGAGACAGGGAAGATAGAATGGGGTTAATTATCTCACATAGATGAGTCAAGGAATAACTGTTACAATGGAAGGGATTAACAGAAAGGCAAAAGGGAATGGGTCAACTTTACTCTCATTGAATTGAGCTTAGGGAGGGAATGACATATACTCTAAATTGGGTATCTTGCCCTGCAAGAGAGTAGAGGGGAAGGGGATGAGAAAGGGGTGATGGAGGGGAGGGCAGGTTGGGCGTGGTAGCCATGAATTGGAAACTGAGAGGATGTCCATCAATTGAGGAATGACTGAGCAAGTTGTGATATATAAATATAATGGAATAGTATTTTTCTATAGGAAATGATGAGCAGTCAGACTTCAGAAAAACATGGAAAGACTTATATGAACTGATGCTGAGTGAAATGAGCAGAACCAGGAGAACATTGTACACAGTAACAGTCATATGGTGTGATGACCAACTTTGATAGACTTAGCTCTTCTTAGAAATGGCAGGCTCTAAGATAACTCCAAGACACATGATGGAAAATGCTATCCACATCTCTAAAGCCAATCAACAGTACCTTCCTAAGGGAATGCTGCTGTGAACAGCTTTTAACATTAGGATTACACAGTATTAGTGAACACTCTGTTTATTCCATTACAAATCAAGATTCAGTACAATATTCACAGTATCAGCAATTCACAATATTTAGCACAGTATTTACAGAAAGTCACAATATTTAGAAGGAAGAACAAAAGAAGAACACTTTAATATTCAATTAATCAAGTTAAAGATTCAATCAATCAATTCACCTGGTTTCCCTAAGAGGGGAACCAGCTTAACTTCACATTTAACGATTCAGTCAATAAAGTTAAAGAGTCAGTCAATCAATTAACAAAAGGAATCACTTAGTTTTCCTAAGAGGGAGTTGATTCAATCAACAATTCACAATATACTGATCTTCTACTCATGGGGCAACCATTAACTTTAGTTTCCAAATAAAGTTCTTAGAAAACCACACACACTTTCTACCCCTTGATTTCCAACAAACTTCAGTTTAGTCCAAGGGGAGACTTTTCTTCATTTTGACTCTGAGTAGTCTCTCTGATTCTTTGGATCCTCTTCCCTGGTCCCAGCTTCCTTCTGAGTCTGCCAAACAATCACCTAGATTCAGGAGCAGAAAGCTGACAGGTTCTTGTCCAGTCCTCAAAGGAAAGACAGCTCCCAGGTCCCTGTCCTCAGCAAACATCAGTTTCATCCAAGGGAAGGCCTTTTCTTCATTTTGACTCTGGGTGGTCTCTCTGATTTCCTGGATCCTCTTCCCTGGTCCTGAATCTGTCAAACAATCACCTAGATTCAGGAGCTGTAAGCTGCCAGGCTCTTGTCCAGTCCTCAGAGATGAACAGCTCCCAGGTCCTTGTCCAGTCCTCAGGGCAATCCCTGGCACACACTGAAGTTCACAGGGTTCAACACACCTCAAACCCTTCATGAATTCTCTTGCCTGGAACTCAAGGATCAGCCAGACCATGAACAAACAAAGTCCCATCCTGTTCATGTCTTCAGTCAGCTTCACTGAGGAGCCAACTCTAAAATCTCCCTTGTCTACCTAATATTCTGCCTTATATACAGCACTGACGTTCTCCCAAGTCAACAGGGGAGTGTCTCAGCCAACAGCCTTCTCCCAAGTCAACAGGGGAGTGTCTCAGCCAATAGTCTTCTTCCAAGTCAACAGGGGAATTCACACCTTTTCACCAATGGAGAAGTTCTGTACTTAGCCCTAAGTATCTGATCTACTTAGCCCTAAATATCTAATAAATTGATTACTATTACAACATCTAGGGAAAGAATTATGGAGTCTGAATGCAGATCAAAACTAATGTTTGCTTTCTTTTGCTGTTGTTATTGTTTTGACTCTTTCTATTTTTTTGGCTTCTCCCATTAGTTCTAGTTCTTTTTTGCAACATGACTAATGTGAAAATAATTTTAAAAAGAAGACTGCGATGTTTTAAGGCTCAATGCAAACATCACTATGACATCTACAGAGAGAAGCCCATGAAGGACAACATTATCTATAAAGAATGCCTGTTCACCCTGGACTCCACTCTGTATCTCTTCATCATTATGATATGTGTTAGTTTAATCCTTCACCTGATTTTTATATAAAAGGGGTTCCTGGTAAAACTTAGTTCTGTTACATATTTCAAGGATGTTTGAATGATTTTGAATTATGGAGGGTAGAAACTTTGTTGGAAGAGAACCTTTAAAGAAGCATGTTGCTCTTACAATCAAAGATATCGCTTATTTTTTTAAATCAATAGACTGAGACCTTCATTATAAATTTTTTCAGAAATTTTGAGATGACATAATAATGCTCATTTCCCCCTCTTATTCGACTTCCGAGAAAAAGAATAAAATCAGTGATATCATTCCTACTGAAAAAAATACATGGAAATCTCCTCCCCTATGATTATGTTAACAATTCCTGTTACATCCCACATCTCAGCTTTCTTCTCTAACCTCCACTGCCCAATATATCTTATATCCTCCTATCATAATGTAAGACCAGGGAGCTCTCAATTTCTATTTGTAACAACATGAGCATCTAACAATGTGCTTAATAAATATGTATTAATTGGTTTGATGACTACTTAAACTTCCTTATGGAATAGTGATAGTTTAGGATCAATGTCTATCCTTTTATTGGATTTTATTAAATTGGAACTGATGAAAAATAAACTATGCCAACAGTTTATTTGTCTCTCCAAGTATAATCCACATTCCATCTTTATATACAATTGCAACTTCCTGTTGTTGACTGGCTACATTTATGGTAAGTTTATGCATATATACATACATATAAACATATGTATAAACATGTGTACACACATATACACATACATATAATTTATGGTATGTATACGTGCATGTATGCATATTTATACATATATATTTATGGTGTCTATGGATATACATATGTATGTACATACATATAGGCATATGCATGGTTATATGTGTGTATGTGTGGCTAAATAGATAGATGATAGATTGATAGATGGTAAATAGATATAGATTTGATTCCCCCAGTTAAAAATCTGTGGATAAGCATCATACAACTAAAGTACCAAGCATTAAGTTCATCTTTATGGACAGTAGAATTCTTAGCACCTACTGATCTCTTCTCTGACATTTTGGTGTAGCCACCACAGAAGTAGAAAAAAAAGTTCCTGCTACAGAAGGGCATTTTTCATTTCTTTTTTTGTTGTGGTATTTTGTATCATTGTAAGCTTGGTATACTAGTTATAGATTTCTCTGCATTTAATTAAGGGGGTCCTCACAAAGCACAACTCACCTGTTGTTGGAATTGTACTTTGAAGATCTCTAGAATTGTAGAAACTGCCATCATTTGAGATCCACTGTCACAGGCATTTAAAAATCTAATGCCACCTCATGGTGAGACATTCTAGATGGATATTATAGAAATAGCCCACCTATCATCTCAGAAACCACTGTATTTAAGTATGAAGTGGTCCTTATGAATAATACAGGCAGAGGCCTAGACATTAGGGAAACACTCTCCAACCTCAAGCTTCTCTGCAAAAAGGTGAGAGGAAGGGAAATGTACTATTTATTAAAACTCCAACCTGTCACTTTTTTGGGGGCAAAAAAATCTGCAGTAGTTCTGACAATCAGCTAATGCCTTAATCTTCCCTTAATGTCTTACCAAAGGTAATTTGACAGATTATTTGTAAGGCTTTAGGAAAAGAAGCAGGATGGTAATGCCATTTCTGAGGAAACACATTGATAGAAAAGGTGGGAGAGAATCAAAGTCACTCCACCTGACTCACAGTTTTGCCTAGGGCTGTGCCACTCAAAATTATCTCCTGGCCACCTTCAACAGAAATAGACTGTCAGCTATTCTACAAAATTAACCTGACAAAAGATAATTCTATGCTTCTGTCTTGTGATCCCCATAGAACTGAAGTAACATTCAGACATAATAATTAGTCAGACAAGATCTTCATATGCAGAGCTGCTGGACCAAAGAATGATAAAACCACAGAATTATAGAACTACACAGGACTTCCAAAGTGAAATACTCCATAGTATTGTTTTATATATATATGGAAACCAACACCCAGAAATTTGAAGTGGTTTTGCTCATGTAAAATAACTGGTTATAATAGCATTCAGCTAAATTTGGTAATCAAGGAGTACTGATATAAAAAAAAACCACTCTCAAAACAAAGTCAACCCTTCATTAATAAATTTGTTTAACATATGTTAATCATTTAATATACAGCAGGCCTATGCACTTAAAGAGATAATATAAAATCACAATTTTAGAAAGATTCTACCAGTCACCCAATTCAATGTTTGTCTTAACTTAAAGACAAATCCAGTGTAAAATCAATGAGAAGTGATTATCCCCTTTACTTGAAGATACCGAGTGATTAGGAGTTCATTATGTTCCATAAAAGTGGACCCAATCTTTAGTTATTTCAAAATACGTGGAAGTTTTTCCTTCCATTTAGCCTAAATCAGCCTCTCTATGAGTATGACCATTGCTCATCTGGGACCAAGGAGAGACTCTGCCCTTTGGCTCCAAAAACCAAAAGTATTAATTTTTCTTTCTATATGGCAGTTCTTTAAGTAATGCAAAACTGATACTTTATCTTGTCCTCTGCTATCTTATTTTTTGCAATAGGTTAAAGAGACAAGTTATTTCCAGTTCTCATATGACTTGTCTTTGTCTCCTCTCCATACTGCTTTTATTCTAGACACTCTTTAAGTTTTGAATTTCCTTTTTAATGTGATATTCAAAATAGAAAATTATCTTCCAAATACGGTCTTAAGAGGGAAGACTAGTACCTCTATCTTTCTAAGCACTATGTATCTTTTAGTATAGTCCAAGGCCATGTTAAAACTGGTTAAGTACCTTGAAACAAGAAGTTTTATTCAGCTTGCAGCCCATTAAAATCCTCAAAACTTTTTACAGGGACATTATCTGTCCATATCTTTTTAACTAGGTCCTTGTAAGTTCTTGTTATTTAAACTCAATAGAGAATTTTATGTTTATTTCTTTATTAATTTACCTCATTAGATTTGTCTCATTATTTTACATATAGAAATGTTTCTTTCTATGTCCTGAAATTCAGTGTTTTGTATGTGCCTCCAACTCTTTAGCTATCTGCAATTTTATAATCCTGCCATCTCTAACTTCACATAAGTTGTTACAAAAAAATCACAAATAACAAAGGGCTATAGAAGAAGACATTCTTCTACAGATTTCTGTACACTTGGCTTTCAAATCATTAATAGCTACTCTTGATTTATTTATCTAGCAAGTTCCAAATCTACCTAACAATATTGTCATTTAATCCACATCTCTTTAACCTTTCCTTAAGAATAATATGAGACACCACTTCAAATGATTTCCTTAAATACATAAATATGTCAGTATAATAATTTTGTTAATAAAAAAGGAAGAGAAAAGAAGAAAGGAAGAAAGAAAGGAAAGAAAGAAAGGAAGGAAGGATGGAAGGAAAAAAGGAAGGGAGAAAGGAAGGAAGGAAGGAAGGAAGGAAGGAAGGAAAGAAAAAAGGAAGGAAAGAAGGAAGGAAGTTGTTCCTTGATATGACCTGTCTTACATAAAGTCATGTTATCTCTTTCTGATCACCACTTCCCTTTTCCAAGTGTTTTATTTTAACATTTTTCTGACTTGAAAAATAAATTATATAGAAAAAGGCTTTAACCACCTCTCCACCTTTTTGAAAACAGGTATAAAATTTGTCCACTTCCATTGCTGTGGTACATTTTTCAATATTCTTATATTTTAAAACACATCCTATTAGTCAGTCTTTCATAATATGTCTATTGTGGAAATGTTTTGTGTAACTACACATATATGCCCTGTATTGAATTGCTTGTCCTCCCAGTGGGGGCCAGAGAACAGGGAGGAAGGGAAAGAATCTAGAATTTAAAGTTTTAAAATCAAATGTTTTAAATATATATATTATTATTATGTGCATGCAACTGGGAAATATGATTTACAGTCACAGGGGTACGGAGAGACATCTTGCCCTAAAGGAAAGTCAGAGGGGTAGAGGGGTCCTGGGGAAAGATATAGGAGAGAGCAGATTGGGAGAGGAGGTATACAATGAGATCATTGTTTTGGGGTGGTGGGTAGGGGAAAGATGGGGAGAAAAGCTGTAACTCAAAATATTGTGGAAATGAATGATGTAAACTAAAACAAAAAATAATTATTTAAAAATAAAACACATTCAAAAATCAAATCTATCAATTATCTCAGTAATCTGGATGTAATAAATTTCAGTCTTGTGATTTGAAATCATTTAAAGTAGCTAACTTAAAGATCTCACTTATCTTTGCTATCAATTCCTTGTTAACAATATTTGTTATATAATTTGTAATCTGAGAAACATAGTTGATCCTCCAACTTAGTGCTGAGGATTCTTTACTTGTCAGCATTACTTGGGTTTCAATTCAACATTCTGGCCCTGTTGTTCAATTGTTTTAGTTGTATCCAACTCTTTATAGAGACCCCATTTGGGGGTTTCCTGGCAAAGATATTGGGGTGATTTGTAATTTTCTTCTCTAGTTTATTTTACAGAAGAGAAAACTGAGGCAAATAGAGTGACTTGCCCACAGTCATAGAGTTAGTAAATGTGTGAGGTCAAATTTGAACTCATGAAGATGAATCTTACTCCAAACTCAGCACTCTATGCGCTATACCACTTAGCTGCCTGTAGCATGCAGGATACTTATATTTTATTCCCCATTTTCAGGATATTTTATGATAGATCCACTTTCCTTTCTGGGCACGCATTCCTTTGCTGACTTTATTTTTATCTGTTGTGTAAAGTTCTTGCTGGTAATACAATGCAGCACATTAATGTTTAGCACACGTCTCAATTGTCCTTTGATCTTCAGCTTTCATTCTTCAGAGATTATGGCATTCCATGATTCCAGAGAGAATCACTTGGAAACTATTGGTTTTTTTTAAAGATATTTTTGTTTGTTTCAGAGAGAAGCTTGAAATTATTCAAGGAACTGTCCAGTTTACCAAATACAATATATCCTGCTTTATATATCTTTATTTATTCTGATCTCAGCCCCACTGTTTCCCTATAAGGCTTGCCCAAGGTATAGAGTCTTGCCCAATTTCATAGAGTAAGAATTAGACTACATATCATAATCTAAACAAAAAATCATCAATGATTCGATTATTCTGCTCCACAGTCGATACTAGGATTAATGGATAATAAACAAAAACAAAAAAAAATCAAAGGAAATAACTAGATTTGTAACAACATAAAAAGCAATGTTCTTTTTTATATTTACAAAGTGTCACATAATTATAATATGTGCAGGATGAAATATTTGCCTCTAATGTGCTACCAGGAAAAAGTATCAGAACACATATTAAAAAAATGCTTTTGCCTTGAGCAGTCCTAGGTAATCATTTAAAATGGTGAGGTACTCTCTTGATCTAGAGAACTTCACAAAATCATGCCAGTCAAGGGGTTCATATCTGCGGGACCACTTCAAGAACACCCGTGAAACAGCCCAGGCTATCAAGGGCATGCATGTCCAAAAAGCTACCAAGTATTGGAAAGATGTCACATTGAAGAAACAATGTGTTCCCTTCCATCGATATAATGGTGGAGTTGGCAGATGTGCCCAGGCTAAGCAATGGGGCTGGACATAGGGTTGGTGGCCCTAAAAGAGTGCTGAATTCCTGCTGCATATGCTTTAAAATGGAGAGAGTAATGCATAACTAAAGGGTTTGGATGTGGATTCTCTTGTCATTGAGCATATCCAGGTCAACAAGGCTCACAAAATGTGACGGCGTACTTACAGAGCTCTTGGTCTAATTAACCCATACATGAGTTCTCCTTGCCATATTGAGATGATTCTTACTGAAAAGGAACAAATTGTTCCTAAACCAGAGGAGGAGGTTGCTCAAAAGAAAAAGATATTCCAGAAGAAACTGACAAAACAAAAGCTTATGGCACTGGGAGTAAATATGACATTAGAGTGCAAATAAAAGTGAAATGAAAAAAAAAAGAACACAAAAAATACTGATGGAAAGTTACATTAGCAATCACAGTTTTTCACATACAGTCTCCTGTACTGCAAAAAGGAAATATTTGATGTCCCATATGGACAGGGCATAAACTTTTAAGTAAGATGAATCACAATTAAAAAAAAAACATTTCAAAGAAAAGACCTCTTTATCATTTGTTACAAAAACATCATAAACATTTAAAACCTACAGATTGAATGATTACACCTTTTATTCACACATAGATCTTTTCTAAGAAAGGTAATAGCATTTAAAATACTTGAAAACAAAACACATATTCAAAACATGATAAGCAATCCCATAATATTTACTTGAATTTTATTAGTTTTTGAAAAGAAATCTATCATGCATTATAGTGGACCCTACTATTCTGAAATGGGTAATCAAATTTAGTTTGAATTACTTTACAAGTCTTTGTATTACTGCATTTGTGTTTATAATCAAAAGTATCAGTATTCCCAGAGTCCCATCCTACAAAGAAAACTGAGCTACCTAATGTGATAGAGCTTATTATCTAAGGGGGTTCATGATGAGTACATCATTGTAGCAACAGGAACTGCATTTGTCTGTTTACTCAGGCCTTTTCTTAAAGCTACTGCCAATCCTTTTGCCTTGTTGCTAGCTCTGTTTCCTGGCAGAAGTTTTGCACCTCAGGATGTTTATTCTGGCTAATTTAGCAACTGATCTTCTAATGCCTAGTGTTTTGCAATAAAGTTCCAGTTGGAGCTTCCAACCAAGAGCAGTTTGAATTAAGGTTCTGAATCTCTATTTTGCAATCTTAGTATCTTCCTGTTTGTTAGCAGGAAGAAGATTGCTCCTAGGGATACCTGAACCTGAAATGAACTGAAAATATATTACAGCATTTCAACTTTCTAGGCAATGGATGAAAAATTCACGCCAATTCCAGTTCTCACAACAGCTGTTGCTATAAGGAGATTTTACTAAGGAATCCCAAAATAGAATGAGGCAAACACCATCTCTGTAAGTGTTCTACTATATTTTGCAGATCTCCAGCTGGAAATTTAATTGTTATTTAAGCAGAGAACACAGAAACAGCTTTCTTTTGCTTCTAGCTTCCATACTTTTATTGAATTGGATAATTTAATAATAAATCATAGCACTCTACAATTTCCTTGAAATTAGTTCATTACTAGGAACAACTCCCTCAGAAATGATGACAGGGGAATTTGAAGAGGTGTCTTCAGATCAAGAGTTGGAAGAGAACTTCACAATCCTCCAAACCCACAATTTTACAGATGAGAAAAAAGATACAGAGAGAAAGTAAAATTATAGGGTTGAACAGGCAGTAGGTGGGAGAAGTAAATTTTAGGGCCTAGTCATCTGATCCTCGGTCTAGTGTTCTTCCCATTGAATTAACTGCCCCTCTATCTTCAGTGTCCCTTTCCAAACTTTCACTTTCTAAATTCAAATCCATCCTCAAACACTTAAAAGTTGTGTGATCCTGGCAAAGTCACAACATCTCTTTTTCTTAGTTTCCTTATCCCAAAATGAATGAGAGTGGATTAAAAAAAACATTTATTATTCACCTGCCATGTGCCAAGCACTGTGGTAATCACTCAGAGTACAACAGAAAAGGAGATAAACCCTGATCTCAAGCAGTATTATCAATTACTTTTAGTAACCTTAATGTCATTGGTATGAATGCTCTCTCTATCAAAACAAGGCAGAGAGATTGTAACTAAATACAGAAAAGGATTCTCTGAATCTAAAATTTCATCTACTTCACTGTCCAACACAGAGATCTGCACATAAAGAAGTTTAACAAATGCTTCCTAAATTTTATGGTTGACCACAGCTACACCTTAGTAGATAGATAGGATTCCGTAACTATTTTGGTGTAGGAAAATCTCTCTCTTAGTGACTTATCTTTTAAAGATAATCCTCTTCTAGGCTGTCTAATACCAGCATCAGAGAATCCCAGAACCTGAAGCGGCCTCAAAGGCCATCTGTTCCAAACCATATCCAAATAAGCATCATCTTTATGTTATAATCCCCTAAATAAGAAGCAAGATTTTGCATGAATATCTCCAGTGAGGAACAATCAGCTCCCTATCAGTCAATTGATTCCATTTTGGGGTAACTCCAATTCTTAGGAAGTTTCTTTTTTTCCTTCAATGAAGTTAAAATCTGTATCTCTTCAACTTCTATTCCTTTCTTCTGGTAAAACTAACCCATATTGGGTCAAGCACAGTGTGTTTAATCTCATTTCTGCTTGGTCACCTATCAAATACTTAAGGGCAACTATTATGCCTTGTTCCCCAGCCTTTTTTCTGCTTCAGTCTAAACATTCCAAATTCCTTCAATCTAATTTATTTCATATGATATCAATATATTCCTTTATTGCAGCCATCCTAATCTATATCTTCTCCAATTTTTCTTTCTAAAATATGACACCAGCAGTTGAGTACAAAAGCACAGATGTGCTATGACCAGGAAACATACTTTTAACTCTTTAACTGTGGGCTGCTAAACAGCTTATATCATACCAAAACTTATAAATCTTATTCCAAAGAACTTCCACCTAGCAATACCTCACTAATCCTATATATATATGTGTGTGTGTGTGTGTGTGTATGTATATATGTATATATGTATACATATGTATATATGTATATATACACATATGTATATGTGTGTGTATATATATATCTTCAGTGTAAATATCTTATTGACTAGGGGAGTAGAGGCATGTACTATTTATTCTGGAATTTATTTTCTCAACAACAGTTTTCTTCTTAGTTATAGTTTATACATACAAGTGCACTTCATGACTATTATTTTATAGTTCTATGCTATTATTTCAAGACCTTCAGTTGCCCTCAATCACTCTTATGAATTTTCACAGGCTGTGCAAAATATATATATATATGTGTGTGTGTGTGTGTGTATAAATTATTATTTAATATGATTATATATTACAATATAATAATAAGGTATAATATAATAGTATAATGTATAATCAATGCATATGATCTTTGCATTAGTTTAGGGCTTTTTTGGATGCTGCTTCATGCTGTGGACTGCTAAACAGCTTATATCATAACAAAACTTATAAACCTTATTCCAAAGAACTTCTACCTAGCGTTACCTCAATAATCCTATATATGTGTGTGTGTGTATGTATGTATATATGTATGTATATGCACGTATGCATGTATACATATATAATATTATTATTTAATATAATTATATATTGTAATATAAATAATATAATAATGATATTAATGATATATAACCATATATATAATTTTTTATACTTACACCTGTTAAATTGCATCTTATTCATTTTGGCTCACCACTCTGGCCTGAATCTCAACTTTGTCATAGAACATGACATTTCCCATTCAACAACCTTCTCACTACTGTGTCTTTTTAAAAAGTTAAATATTTTAGTAGTTGAAAATGTCAAGATTGTCAATCTCAGGCATGGAGGATGGCCTGTGCAAATTCATAAAGTTGATTGAGGGCAAGTGAAGGTCTTGAAATAATAGCATAGAACTATAAAATAATAGTCATGAAGTGCACTTATATGTATAAACTATAACTAAGAAGAAAACTGTTGTCGAGAACATAAATTCCAGAATAAATAGTATATGCCTCTACTCCCCCAGTCAATAACAACTAGTGAATCTTTACTGACTCATTAAAACATGGAAAGGCCTTGGTTATGATGTCACAAAGAAGTGGGCTTAGACTTGTTCAAATTGCTTCTGTGTCGCAGAATTGCTGGTTATAGGTATAAATTTTAAAGAAGTGAGTGTTAGATTGGCATGAAGAAAATAGGATCTAAGTTATGTAGAATGAGTTGCTTTTATACAGCAATGCATTTTTTTTCCTGAATAAGGTCTTCAAGAAAATGTTTTACATCAACTTGCTAGTTATGCTACTGAACAGATAAAGCTTTAAATCAAGTATAATTTACACTAGAAAGACATGAAGGTCCCTTCCAACTCTGATATTCTGTTATGTCATATTCTGGTTTTAATAATATGCACTTTATTATGTGAATAAATTAGTTAAAACTGATTTCTTCCACATTATCATCTGCTTCACTAAAGATGGTTTCTAGTTTTCCTGGGCCTCAATGTAACTTGAAATGAGGATCTGGAGATCCTTGACACTAACAAATATTGCTTTTGTCCCACCCATCCATGAATTTATCTATTGAGATAGATAGATAGATAGATAGATAGATAGATAGATAGATAGATAGATAGATAGGTGATAGATAGATATACACACATATATGTGTATATATATATATGTATATATATATACTTGCATACATATGTGTATAAGAATGAATATGTATATATACAGAAATGTACATGTATGTACTTGTACAATTGTATATACACACTTGTGTATACACACATATATCACGTATATTCCATTATTTATTAAATACCTACTACATGTAAGATACAGTACTGGTTACTGAGGATACAATACAAGAAGAGAAATGAAAACAAAACAACAACAACAACAAAACAACCCAAGTCTCAATCCTGTTGTTGTCATTATGTGTTAAATATTGTCAATTTTCGCAATCCAAAGACTTAGATTTGAATTTAGTTAACTTCAAGAAACAATTTCCCATCTCTTTGTATGTTTCCTCACCTATTAAAGAAAAAGGTTTAATAGATGACATCTGAGTTTCTCTTCCAGCTCCAGCTTTATACATTCCTTTTGTCTTCTGGTTCACAGATTGGAATAATTCCTTAAAACAGTGTGAAAGATGGATTGAAAGAAATACTATTTAAGATGCCCTTATTATAAAGGGAAAACTCAATAACTGGACCGTTATCAGCAGAAAGCCGTGGAAATATTGAAATGTTATTGCAGAGATGATCAATAAGATGTGATAATTAATCTGATATGAGGTTTTATGGTTTTATGGAGAGAAAAAGATAATAGCTCTCAAAGTTCTGCCCAGGTTGTCTTGGATAATGGTGATATCATGAAAAGAAATATAAGTGCCGTGTTTGGGGGAGAAAGGCATGAGTTCAGTTTTGCAATGCAATAGGCTTAAACTATAGGCAGAACATCCAATGGGAGGTGTCTAGATTTTAGATGGAAGTGGCCTCTGGGAAGGCCAGTGTTGGATATGAAGTTTGGCCCCCTTACAGAGGTGATAATTGAAACCTTTTTATGAATTAAATTAATAAGGATGAAGGTATAATGAAACCACAGAAAATTGAATATTAAGCCTTAAGAAACACACCTAGTGAAGAGGAGGATTTAATGATTAGAAGGATAAAAAGGAACTCAATTCCTGCTATCTGATTAAGGTGGGGATTTTTAAACTATTGGAGACAAATGGGTTGGAACAGGGATGGAGACTGACCATGGCATGTATTTGAGGGAATTTCAAGGAATTGTTATTGTTCTACTTCTCTGAAATAAATAGACCTAGATAAATTGGATAAAAGTCACAAAGAAGCATATTTAGACTTGAAGTACTAAAACTGATTGATAATTAGAACTATCACAAAAAGAAATAGGCTGCCTTGTGAAGTAGGAACTTCTTTCCAACTGAAAATCCCTAAAACTATGTTGCATGATCAAGTGTGAAAGATATAATGAATTTATTTGTTTAGCTACAAGTGCAACCAAATGGTCTTTGAGGCTTCATAAGACATGTGTTTTATGATGTTGTGACCTAGTGAAGGAGATGAAGAAGAAATAGAGTCTCATTATAAAGCAGTTTCCTGGAAATGTAGTAAAGTGAGATTATCAGGAAAAAAATGTGATCAGTGGTCCCAAATATTTCATTAACATCAAAAAAATTAAGATTTTTGGTGGATTTTTTAGACAGTTGCTTTTCACAATGAAGCCACTAGTGCCCTGGGAATAAGGTATTTCTGTTTGTTGGGTTGTTTGTTTCTTAATTTAACAATGGATCTCCTTGTCTTGCCCAGGTTAAAAACGTATTGGCCACTCATGTTTCACAAGCCAAGATCCCGCATTAGCTTGGCTCTTTTCTATTTCCATATTGGACTGTTTTGCCTCTCCTTAGGCATCATAGTATGCTGTTCATCCCCCATCCTTAATCCCCACCACCACCACCAACAGTTCTACTGAAATTAGTACAGAGACTTAATTACATTTAGCCCTATTGAAGCTTAGAAACTCCTAAACTCAAGCTATCTACCTGCTACAGGCTCCTCCTGTAACAGGAATTGCAGTAATGAGCTGCTATCACTGGCAAAATTGAGTTGTGGGGATGGATGGCACATTCCAGATTTGAGCAGTGAATAAAGTAAAAGTAATGAAGTAGTGATATCATTGTGTTTTGAGTGTGCTGTCTTCTGTGTTCTGAAGTTAGAATTTATGCTTTGGCAGAAAAAAGAATGCTGAGTCAATGGAAAGAATCTTTCATGATGAATTTTCAAGTATCAGCAAACTGCTAAGAGAGATTTATTTAAGGAGAAGGGGATGTTCTGTCACCACTGCAACAATACCACTTAAAAATCTATCCCTGGCTAGTCCTCTGCTACATTATACCTAATAAATAGTTATATAAGCAATTGAGCTGTAAAACCAAAGCAGTTACTCTAAATGGCCTGAAGTAAAAACACACCATTTCTTCACATTCAAGCAAATGCCCAAATTATTCAGATAACTGTTTCCTGTGTGTGTGTGTGTGCATGTATGTACGTGTATTTAAACACACACATACACACAAATACACACACATAGAGAGGCAGTATGATGCTATGCAGAGAAATGACTCTAGATTCTGTACTCAAATCCCACTCCTAATGCTCAATACTTCGGCAAACTTGTTTATGTTACATAACTAACATGGTCCTTGTTTTCCTCATCTGTAAAATGAGAAGATTGGAGTTGATAATCTCTATGGTCCCTTCCAGCACATAATCTATATCCCAAAAGGTCCTAGACAAAATGAAAATTTATAAACTGATTTTAAAAATCCTTATTTTCATAGCTATTATGAAAAACATAATGATCCAAAATAAGTCTGAATGACTTCTGATAAAAATACTATCCACTCCCACAGAGAAAACTGATATTTTGAGTACAAACTTAAGTATACACTTTTTTCACTTTAGTTTTTCTTTTTTACTCAACATGACCAATTTAGAAATGTATTTTGCATTATTTCACATGTATAATTTATATCACATTTCTGGTCTTCTCAATAGGTGGGAGAGGGTAAGGAGATAGGAGAGAATTCAAAACTGAAAAAAATTAAAATATTTGTTATAAATAAATTAGAAAAAATAATTATTTAGAAGACTAAGGTGCTTAATCACAATCGATAAGCAACATAATGAAGAAGAAAAATTCTGGAGTTGCTATCAGAAGACCTTTGGATTCAAGTTCCAGATCTGATTTTTTACTAGCTATGGACCACTGGATTTTCTGACCTTGGTAAAGTAGTTGGGATAATAAGGATTAGATTCAACCTGCCTTGTATTTCTAAGGCAAGAGTCTTGTGACCAAGAAAAACTTGTTAAAAATTTGAGTTACTTAAAAATCTATAATCTTTGCAATGAAATTACCCTCCAATAATAAAATACTTATCATTACTCTTAGGGGGAAATAAATTATTAACATCCACCTAATCCTTGATGAAGGACAATTTTTACACCACAATTTGGTAGAGGTGATACAAGAATAGGGAGCAGAGAGGTTCTCAAATGCCTTTAATATCCAAAGCAATCTGTTGCTTGCAAATCCAAACAGTACTTATTCTCCCAGGTCATAAGCAGACGATTCTGTTCTGATTACTAGAGCTAATGGAGGAGGACATAGAATAAATATAGAAAACCTTTTTATATAGCCAATCTTTAAGTCTTGCTTTAAGAAAGATAGAGAAAACAAAGGCAGCAATTATGATTTGGTAGGTAACTGTGGAGGTTTGGATACACCTGCGATTGATAAAGGTCATGTGCATATTATATCCCCTGGACTTTGGCAAAATGTCCAAATGCAGCCAAGAAGCTAACAGTAGATCATTTTAGTGAGGTGTAACACTGCATACCTGTCTTCTTTTTACCTGCTTGATACAGCTATGTGAATCTTGTGTCTTGTGAAACTTGTCTGCTTTAGGAATTTTTATGAGCTCCGACTCTTGCAAGTTTTGCAGAACACAGTACAGCATCAGATTTAGAGAAAGTGAGACTGCATTTATTTCTCCTCAGATGTTAAAGGGAAGAAGGCAAATCAAATGAATGGCAACAAAACTCTCATCTCTGTTTTCATCAGTTTAAATGCTCCCTCTCCCCTGTCCCACTTTTTTCCCCCTTTTATTCTATCTCTTGAAATGAAGCATGAGATTGAGTGACAGGCAGCATGACTCTCCTATCCTGAGGTCATCATTCTCAATCAAATTCTCTCTCTCTCTCTCTCTCTCTCTCTCTCTCTCTCTCTCTCTCTCTCTCTCTCTTTCTCTCTCTCTCTCTCTCTCTCTCTCTCTTTCTCTCTCTCTTTCTCTCTCTCTCTCTCTCTTTCTCTCTCTCTCTTTCTCTCTCTCTCTCTTTCTCTCTCTCTCTTTCTCTCTCTCTCTCCATCCCTACCTCTCTGTCTGTCTTTCTGTCTCTGTCTGTCTCTCTCCCTCCCTCTCTCCCTACCCCCCCTTTCTCTTCCTCTTTCTCCCTCTCTCTCCAGCCTGTAGCATAGCATAGCTGATTGTCATAATTTAAAAGTAAAAATAAAGTATACTATATTACTATTAGCAAAATTAAAAGTCCCTTTATCCGCTAATGTTCATCTCATGAAATCAAATGTGTGTGCATACAAAATGAGGGGGCTGGACAATTTGGTTTCTAACATTCTTTCTAACTATAAATCTAGGGTCCTATGTAAAAAGATATTTTTTTCAGAATTATTATTCCTTCCTTTCTTTTAGGCTCTAAATATAAAATAATTGATTGATTGATTGATTTTGTCTGAGATACATCAGTATTCAATTTTAAGTTTATCTCCTAGGTTTGAAAACTCATGACATTTAAAAAGTTCAATTCATATGCACAATTTATTCCATTGAAATTCTTTTAGGAACACTCCAAACCATAGTAAATGGAAATATATGTAAGTTAAAGGATACTGCTTTTCTCTCAAGCATATATTTGTGGTTGCTTTTTTTAAAGTATAGTTTATTGATAGTCATTTTTTGGTATATAAAGAGGACACATTATTTTACAGTGATAAATCAAATCGTGTATATAAGAACATACCACAAGTATGCAAAAGGGTTCAAATGCATTTTCATGTACTAACTCAAATTTTCAATGATCCTTTGATATTAAACACCAAATGAGAGGTAAAAGAAGAGTATGTTTGCAATACTATTAATCACTGTGAAAGAGGAGATCTAAGGCAGAAAAGAAGTAAAAGAAGAATCCACCATGCTGGTGGATGGTAAAGCATGTGGGATTTTCCTGTCTATAGATCATATTTTGCTTATTGAGTCACACAGCAAAAAACTGCAGGACCACATGAAATAGATACATAATTATATTAGTTAAAGTAATTCAAAGGTGTTTGAGCTATCTAATCACACAAGAGAGACCAAGTAGGTAAATAATCTTTATTGTCTAGATGTCAATTTACATTCTGATGCACACTATTTCAATTGTCCATCAGTGTGTATATCTGGGAAAGAGTGTACAGATAATAGTTGGGATCAGCATTGAATAGGAAGAAGAAAGTATATTATATTACTATTATGAAAATTAAAAGTCCCTTTATCCACTAATGTTCATCTCATGAAATCAAACGTGTGTGCATACAAACATATGTGTGTATATACATATACATATGTGGGGGGTATATGTGAGTACATATATTTATATGTGTGGGGGGTATATGTGTATACATAGATGTATATGTTCTTTATATATACCGTTCTTTCTATGTGGCTACAAGAAATTGAGTACCACTGTCTCAGAAGAGCTAAAAATTAGTGTTATGGAGATGACAGCAAATACATATGGTGGGTATGAGAAATAAGCGACATATAACCAATTAGGAACTCCTAAAAAGAACAATATTAAAGTGTTATGAATGAGTTATGGGATAGAAAAAAAGATATGTTGATGGTATAGAAAAAGCAAGCAGTGACAGGCAGGAAATCAAAATGCTCCAATGTGGGGCGGCTAGGTGGCGCAGTGAATAGAGCACTGGCCCTGGAGTCAGGAGTACCTGAGTTCAAATCCGGCCTCAGACACTTAACACAAAAAACTAGCTGTGTGACCTTGGGCAAGTCACTTAACCCCAACTGCCCTCCAAAAAGCAAAAAAAAAAATGCTCCAATGGTACCTTCAAATGTCAGAAGACAATACAAGTTCTACATATTGGTAAAATTGTGAATGGGCCGGAAAACATGAGCATGGATGGATGGACTCCAGTTTTCCAAGGAAACTACTGAATCAGTGAGATCATAGATCATTTTGATAATTTGAGAGCTAAGATAGCTAGCTTGAATGTGATATAGGGCCCACTAGGTATGTGAAGTATGGCTTGTTGGGTATAAAATAATAATAATAGCTCTGTTGTAGACATATTGAGTTAAAAAGCATATGTGTTACATATACGTGAGTGCAAATTTACATATCCGCACTGGTACATGTCTAGATACACAGGCATACACAAAAATGCTAAATGATACTTTTGCAAAAAAGATCCTTAAAAGCAAGAAGTACAGTCTGTTTGTAGAGAAACATAGTAAAATCAGCATTACCTATTTAAGGCATTGACACCTGATACTTTTTCTATTAAGAAGGGGTTCTAAATCCCATTGAGACCAAAATCTTTATTTCATTTGGTTTCCCATGTAAACAAGTTTTGAGTTTCTTTGAACATATGCAATTTGCATAGAAAATCTCATGGCACATTGCACTGACAGAAAAGATAATGACTTTACCCATGTATTAGTTGTAGTGTAGCACCTTACCTTCAAGCTGACATCTGGTATTGTTCTTCACATTTCAGAAAAAAAAATATGACCTCATTGGTCATGACATTCTATCTCTGAGACATTGTGCAGCCAAAAGATATACCTGTCATTATGAGCTATGAAAAAGAACAGAGATCAGCCTGCAGGTAGAGCACTCTACTCTCTTACTGACATTTGAGGAACAGACATATCTTTACATTGATTAACTAAGTGTAATTATGATGGTAGATGGGATAACTTGAGTGATGGTCAAATTGAAGATGTATAGTGTAGATAAAGTTAAATGTTTTGAGGCTCCAAATAAGAGGGTGGAAATCATATCAATTCATCACATTTCATGCAGCCTCTTCATCTAAACATATACTTAATCTTTAGAAAAATAAATACCATTTGAAATGCTTTTTAATGTAATAACAATATAAGAAAAGTAACAATAATTTGGTGTTTAGAGTGCTTTGAAGTTTACAAAGAACTTTCTTCAAGAGAATTCTGCCAGTAAGATACAATGTAAATATCATTAGCTTTATTTATCCAGATCTAATACAATTCAAAATAAAACACATTTATGAGTATCTGCTATGTGCATGAAACCAGAAAGAACTAGGTGTTAAGTTCAAAAATGTTAATGTCAAGATAAAAACGAAAAAAAAATTTGCACCTAGGTATTTACGAACTACGAAGTAGAGGAATACAGGGGGGATACAATATATGAATGGATAAATGTGTCCACTATTAAGATGAAAAGTATGTAGTGAAGGATAGCCAGAATGGTGCAGGTCCTTGGGTATCTGCCATATTAGAAATGGTAAAAAGTACTGGGATATTTAACCTGGGAAGAGAAGCTAATTGTAGCTATTCTTAAATAGGTAAAGGGTTGTTGAGTAGCAGTATGCACACACATAAGTACATATATGTATATACACACATATAAATACACACAAAATGCATATATTTGTGTGGACATGTATGCGTAAATGCACCTGTGTGTGCATGCATGTATGACTGTGTGCATGCATGTATGCATGTATGTATGTATGAATTAGAGTGTGGGGCAGGCAAACATTGAACTGAGAGTAGATTTAATATAGAATCCCAGAGACTGTAGCCCTCATAAACACACAAAGTGAAATTTGTTTGCAATTTTCTAACATGCAAATTTGTAATTTTTGACAAGAACACAACTATAACTTTGAATAGAGTCAAATGATCTTATCTGGTTTTTCTGTCTTTGAACTCTATGTTTGATTTTCTAGTAATTGCCAACTTTCACCCATTTTCCCCCAGTGTGCTTATTCTAGATTCTCTGAAGTTCTCTCTTTACTTACTTGGAACTGACATTTCACACTCCCCATAGCCCTAACACAGTAGTTAATTTTCTTTCAGTTCTGAGGCTTAGTCTCAGTTTCAAAAACAATTTAAGGAATGTATTTCAATATTTAGTGCTAGATGAGTTACATCACACTCAGACTTTCCTCCTTAGCATTTGAAAAATAAAACAATTGTCAATTATTTATATAAAATGTTTGAATAGCTGCCCCCTCATTATTTCAAAATTATCTCTCATGCAGAATTAAACTTTTGAGGCTAATAATGTATCATCTCAGTTTAATTTACTTTGTTTTTCATCTTCTGACAATCAACTAATGAGGTAAATTTAGTGCAGATTTTTAATATGGTTACAGTACACATTTAACATGTTGAAATGTATGATACACACATATGTACGTACATATATGTGCATGTTTGAACATTACTGTCATCAGATTTTGTTCAAAGAGGAAATAACTTATACATTCATTTGGTTATAATTTATTTATTGAGCGATCACTAAGCAGAAAGTATGGGCAGTTATCAACAAGTTTTACTTATGTAGTATTATTTGTATTAATGATAAAGATCATAAATTTCATTCTTTCAGCCACAATTAAGACCCACCCTTCACCATTAGACTTGGGAAAATTCCAAAATAAATGTGTGTGTGTGTGTGTGTGTGCGCGCACCGCGCCTTGGAAATAGTGGAAGAGGCAGAATTTCATTATATACAGAACTATAAGACTAGTTAGGACTCCATATATCAATAAGTTTCTGTTTTAGATACCAGCTGAAGGCCCAGATATTTTAAAACAACTTCCAAATATAGCCAAATTAGAAGCCAAATGACAAGAGAAAAGGACAAAGTTTTCCTCAGTCACAGGTGACTAGGAACAAAGTGTAACAAGGTGTTTTAGGTTCTTTTTTTTGCAGTAACTGTGGGAAAAGATGGTAGATACCTGCTTCTAAAGAGTATTACCAGCAGATTGGAAAAAAGTAATAAAGTAATATGGAATTCCTAATACCAAATATTATATGAAATAATAATTATTATACTTCTGAAAGAATATACTAACAGTATTGAGCATTGTAAATGGAGAAGACCTTTTACCACTATTTGGAAGTATTTGATTATTGCCTTAAATTGCTGGTGTATATTCAAATGGTCTCCAGGTATTTTTTTTTTAATCTCATTAATTTGAGGAGACAGAATGGTGGAGCAAAAGCAGGGACTTGCTTGAACTTTCCCCTACAACACTCTAAATACATTTTTGACTCAAAAATTTTTTCTAGGTTAGCAAAATGCACAAAAAAGAGTGAAACAAATTTCTAGTATAAGATAATTTGGAAGGTCTGGAGGAAATATCTGTATCACTAGAATGAGAGAAGAGGGCAGTCCAGCAGAGGCTTCACCAGCATAGACTGGGCCTCAGCAAACCTGGAACAGTCATCTGGTGACTTGAATCACTGGAAGCAGCAGTGGTTTCCAGATCTCTTGGTCCACAGACATTAAACATAATTTAGAAGGTAAACATAATTTAGATGCACCTGTGAAAGAGTGGAGTGCAGTCAAGCACAGGTCACAGCAGCACAGCACCAATCCCAACAAACCAGGAGCATGCCTTGGGAGCCACTGAATTATCTACAGCTGTGGCTGCTTTTGGATCACTCAGTCCACTGATAGTTAGGAGGTAAAAATCTGATCAGAAGATTACAAAGGTGTTTTTACTAGCACTGAGGTAGGACTCTGTTGCTTTTCCTATACTTGAATCCAGGTACCACTTCCAGAGGAAAGCAGAGAACTAGCATAGCAGAACTTGTGGCCACAGTAGAGGTGGAACCCTCCACACAATTCCAGTGAGACAACAACAAAAAAGAATGCTTGTGCCACTCACAGACCAGAACACAGGTCTGGAAAGTAGTCAATATCTCTAATAATATCTGCTGGTGCTGCCTAAGACCATCAGAAAACACGCATTTGTCATGGTAGAACTCTACTTCCAGAGTATACAGTGCTGCGTCCCAAATTTCTTGGGTTTTGTGCATCTCTTGTCAGAGCTTCTCCAAGGCACCTTCCCCAGAAATGAGAGGACTGCCTCTTCTCATCTTCAACAATCTCTGCCATGCCAGTGCTCCTCACCACAGGACCTTTGACTCAGATCCAAGCAGGGCAAAGCCAGAAAATTTTGCTGCAGTACCAGCTATCAGATTCCCTCCCCTCCCTTCC
>CM053596.1:191593270-191610933 GCA_028646575.1 Pseudocheirus occidentalis | reverse complement strand
ATATATATATATAAACATGCCAAGATATGTATTCATATGCATATATACTCTCCTGTATAGACATTTGTATTCCCTTCACCTATCCTCATACTAAGAAAAGTTTCATAAGTTACTATTATAGTTTTTCCATATTGGCATGTAAATAGTTCAACTTTGATAAGTTCCTTATGATCTCTTTCCCATGTTTTCCTTCTCATGTTTCTTGTGTTTGAATGTAAATTTTCTGTTCAGTTCTGGTTTTCTTAGTAAGAATGGTTGAAAGTCCTCCACCTCACTGAATACCCATATTTTCCCCTGGAACATCATACTCAATTTTGCTGGGTAGGTGATTCTTGGTTTTAATCCTAGCTCCCTTGTTCTCCAGAATATCATATTCCAGCCCCTTTAATCCCTCATCTTAGAAGCTGCCAGATCCTAGGTTATCCTAATTGTGTTTCCACAATATACTAATTGTTTCCTCCTGGATGTCTGTAGTATTTTCTCCTTGATGAGGGGGTTCTGGAACTTGGCTATTACATTTCTAGGAGTTTTCTTTTGGGGATCCTTTTCAAAAGGTGATTCTTGAATTCTTTCAAGTTCTATTTTGCCCTCTGATTCTAAAACATCAGGGCAATTTTCCTTGTGAATTTCTTGAAGGATGCTTTCTAACTTCTTTTTTGATCATTGCTTTCAAGTAAACCAATAATTTTCAGATTGTCTCTCTTGGTTCTATTTTCCAGGTCAGTATTTTTTTTCAAGGAGATATTTCACATTGCTTTGTATTTGTTCATTTGTTTGTAACTGTTTAATAGTATCTTGGTTGCTCATAAAGTCATTTGATTCCACTTGCTCCACTCTAATTCTGAAGGAATTATTGTCTTCAGAATGCTTTAGAGATTCTTTTTCCATCTGGCATATTCGAAATTTTAAGGCATTCTTCTCCTCATTGCCTTTTTGTGCCTCTTGTCATTTGAGTTAATCTGTTTTTTAAGGTGTTATTCTCTTCAATCCGGTTGTTGACTCTTTCTTCCATCATTCTCATTTCTCTTCCCAATTTTCCCTCCACTTCTCTTATTTGGTTTTCAAAGTCCTTTTTAAGACGATCACAGCTGCTGGAGCTATTAGTACGGTTCTGCAGCCCCCACCAGATTTGGCTAGCTGAAAGCACACTCCAGGACCACCACTCAAGACCATGATCCTGGCCACTCAACACAAGAGCCCTTGGCCTTTGATCAATATCGTTGGGCCCCCTGCCATTTGCAGGCCAGGAGCTTCGAAGCACCTGGGTTGGGCTGATTCCTTGCCCTGGGGGCAGTTTTGCTGGACAGCTTTTCCCCCCCAAATCTAGCTTGAATTCCACTGACCTTTCTCTTAGCTTTATTTCTTCTGGCTTGATAAATGTGGAGTCTGCCCCAGGTGTTGCCGATCCACTCTACTGTAGACTGTAGCTGAGGCTTCTCCTGACCACCCTGGGGACAGGCCACAGTTTCAGGCTGGGCTGTCCTTGGCTCCCAGCCAGCTGTGATGAGCCCCACCTGCCGAGCTGCCTTCAGCCAGAGATGTATTTTCTGTATTTTTGTGAGTTTTGGAGCCTTAAAATTTGTAGCGTCATATTTTCTGGGTATTTATGGTGTCTCTGTGGGAGCTACAAAATTTTGCTGCTTTTATACAGCCATCTTGGCTCTGCCTTCCTATTATGGGTGGTTCTTGATTTGTGCTGTATCCCAAAATATCTAAGCTGCTAACTTATCCAGTAATAATGAGCATTGCTTGATGTTGTGAGGAGAGAAAAAGGAAATGGTAGAAGAAAAGATAATGCCTTTTATCTTCAAGTACAGATTGACATTGGTATATATACATAAATGCCAATGTACACATAGATAGCATCATACATACATATTAAGGTATAAGTACACATGTATGAATGTATACTCATACAGATATATAGTCATATAGATATACATGTTCATGTACCCATGTAAGCTATACACTTGATATTTGTGCACATTAATGTATTTAACAATGCTGATATATATAAACTATATATATAAACAAATATACATATATATTTATATATAAATAAAATATAATATAAAATATATTTCATATAAATAAATATGAATTATATACATATACAAATGTGCACAGCACATAGTATAAACTATATCTATACAACAATGTAAACACACACTGGCACATGTGAAAATATACACAGTACAACACTGAGGCAGAGCTATACTCTCATACTTAATACACAATGCAGACATACAGATACATAGCACTATCATATTCATACATGTACATTATCCCTGTGCAGATATACTCTAATACAAATGTGACTGTGAAGTCAAATACAATCACAGACACAGAAATATACTTTAAAAATGTACATGTTCACACAAGTACACTTGCATAGCATAGACGAAAACATTATATATGTATAGAAATAAGGAAAAATTCATATATAATGCACATTATATACTTACATACATAGATATACACACATTAGAAGCTACACAATATAGGTGTACTGCTATACTGACACAGATATACATTCCTATATACTTGTATTGTTCTACACATCCACAGATGCATGCGTATACAGGTATACACAGTACACATATGCACATGCATATTCATATGTATAATAAAAAGGATCAATTGTTATCTTTATTTTTAGTTCTTTACCACTATGAAAAACACTACTATCTCTCTCTCTCTCTCTCTCTCTCTCTCTCTCTCTCTCTGTCTCTCTCTCTCTCTCTATGTATCTATCTGTCTGTCTGTCTATCTATCAATCTATGTATCTGTCTTTTAAATATGATTCCTTTTCCTCTTTGGGACATGGGTATAATCAAAAGGAATGAATATCCATTATTAGTATATAATTCCAAATGACTTCCCAGAATGGATGGACCAATTCACAGATCTAAAAGTATTGTATCAATGTGACTGGCTTTTCCAAAGTCATTTCAGCAATTCTTTCATTCAACCACTCATTTATGTATTGGCAATCTGAATGGCATAATGTGAAACTCAGATTGTTTGCATTTTCTAATTAATAGTGTTTAGGATTGTTCTTTTTTCATAACTTGATTGCTTAGATTTGATAGCTTGATAGCATATGAGAGCTTGGATTTTTTCCTATGAAAATTGAGATTCATACCCTTTGAACCATTTATCAATTGGAAAATGACTAAATTTTATACACTTGAATCAATTCCTTTTAGTTTGGAAAGCTGAATATTAATCTAAAATTACAGGCATAAAATGAAGTCTTTCCCTTCATTTGATTGCTCCCTCCACACATATCACTTTTGCTCTTTTAATAGACAAAAGTCAGAAAAGTTGCTATGGAAAGATGGTGGAGCTGGAATGCTGAAGTCAGTCAAGCTGTTATCAAGTGAGATGAATGTAGAACATTCTGAAGCTTCTTAAAGTTGCAAACTGCTTTAGAATTTTTTTTGTATCCCTAGTCATCATTATGCTTGTAAGCACAGTAAACAGTTAAGGGGTGGGGGCAGGTAATGGATAGGAACCTGATCTTGGCATCAGGGAGAACTGAGAGGTTGAAACCTATCCTAGGCACTTATACCCAGGGAAATTCGCTTAAGTTCTCTCTCCCTGTTTTCTCATTTATAAAATTGGAATAATGATATCATCTACCTCAAAAAGTTGTGAGGATCAATTAAGCTAACATACAGAAGGTGCTTTGCACATTTTAATGTCATATATAAATAGTGTTGTCTTTGTTTCTATGGTAATTAATAATGTGTGCTTATTGAATGGCTGATTTCCAACAGTAGGAATTTAATGTTGAATTGTTTTTGATATTTGTTTTTTTTTTCTTCTTCTTCATGGAATAGAAGGGCTAACTTTCTTTCTCAGTCTAACGCTTAACCATTTTGACTAACTGTATACTGGAAACAGGAGTGATAGAGTAGGGCTTCCTTAGATCGCACATCTCCAATGTCCAGAGGTTTTATTTTTTTCTGTATTGGTTGTTTGCCCCCTACTCTTACTCTCTTCTTTCTTAAAATCTGGTTTCCTTTGTACATCAATAGATGGAAGCATCATCTTTTAGCAAAACAAAAATAGGCAAAAATACTTTTGCTTACAAGCAAATAAAACCAAGTCTTTGTCTTTTCATCTGTCATCTTTCTTCTCCTTTATGAGATGAGGAATTCAACATTATTTTATATATGTTTACATTCATAATTAAGATGTTGATTATATAATAGCACAGAGGGAAGGAAATTTATATTGTGAAAAAGTTTATTTATCCAAGGAGATCAGAAATAAATGCTACTTGAAAAATAATATTTTATAATCATGGTTATTTTATCAGATTGCAAATTAGAGTGATTCAAGTTCAGCCTCAGGGATTTATTAGCTTTGTGACCCAGGACAAGTCACTTAGACTCTCAATTGCTTCAGCTCTCAGATGGGGAAAATAATAGCATCTACCTTCCATCCTTTTGTGAGGATAAAATGAGATCATATTTATAAAGTACTTTGAAGTATTACACAAATGCTTATTGTGTTGAGTTGTGTCTGACTCTTTGAGACCCCCATGGACGATACTATCCATGGGGTTTTCTTGGCAAAGGCACTAGTATGGTTTGCCATTTTCTTATCCAGTGGATTAAAGCAAACAGGCTAAGTGACTTGCCCAGGGTCATTCGGTTAATTAGTGTCTGAAACTGGATTTGAAATCAAGCTGGGGACAGTTCAACAATTACTCTCTACCAGATATACATTGAGTAAGAGTACAATTAATGCAGGTAATAGTCCAATAAAATGTAGTATTGACTTATATTATCTGTAAATGGTTTACATTAGTAGAAGTAAAGAAGACATTAGGAGGTCAAATACATGTAGTTATAGGTTATATATGAAACAATTGATGTGATAGCGGTATATGTCTCAGAACTTAAATCAGGATGTTACCAGTTCAGTTTGTATTGAAATCAGAGTGATCATAGCAAGAAGCACAAATCCTGGGGTAACAAATTTCACTTCTTTGGCTTGATATAATGTTCAATCTACCCCCATGTGGGCTCAGCTTTTTGTGTAGTGGCTGCAATAGGAGATCTCTTCTTCTTTATTCTCAGATTTTTTCTCCATGATTTCTTCTTCTACTGCTGGAGCTCTTTCATCTTCTGGGTGGTTTGTATTATATGCGCTGACATTTCTTTCTGGCATTGTCACTGCTCCTTCTGTGGCTTGTGGAAAAATATAAACAAAACCTCGCTGCCCCCCCCATTAGTAAAGTGTCAAGCCCTTCCCATTTCTTTGCTTGAACAACCTTTATTTGGGAAGTATGCACTTTTTCATATTGTTTTTCTGCTGGTGTATACTCATTTTTTGCAATGTATAAATTTTTTTTAGGGTGTATAAAGCAGTAGCAAGGTGCATGTAATTAATTTTATTTGAAGATGATCACAGAAAGATTGAAACAATTTGCTAATATAGGTGGGGGCATGATAAGTTTTCAATTATTTTTTAATGCCCATTTAAGCAAAAGACTGTAACATAATGGTTAATTACATTCTTTACTGTTTCCCCTATCCAAAAGGAAGCTGAAGGAGTAATATAGATAACATGTTGAGGGCTGTGCCCTCTATCTATCTTGTGCCCTAGTAATATGGAATTGTTTACATAGAACATGTGCATTTTGATAAAAATAAGAGTAAGATACTGCAGATCTATGAATATTTGGGGAGAAAGTTGGAAAGATTTGAATTTGTTTTACCTATAGTCACTTTCTTTTAGGAAAGGGAGCTCTAATATGGGTTAAATAGGTTGTGACCTCTGTCTTATGAATTTTTGTAATCTTAGAAAAAGTTTAAAAGATCTTTATTCTGTGTGTGTTTAAGATTAGCGGTAGCAATATGTGGGCACATATACACTGAATATTTGCAATAGTTTAGGAAGACCATAATAACACAATGACATTATGACCTTAATTTTATTTCCAAATTATTCTTCAGCACTCTCTTTTTTAGTATGATCTGGAATGAGAGGCTTTAATAAATATTTGCAAAATGTTTTCAACTGTTTAACTTTTACTTCATTAGACTTCATTGCTATGTTTATTGCTTAAAAAAATTTTGAAAGTGAGAACTTTTAATTCCCCAAAATTTCCAAACTTTTACTCTCAAAACCCTTATTCACACTGTTCCTGCAAATAGTTTGTACCTTTCTAAAATGTCCTACGCATGCTTCTCTCTTTGCTCCACTCTTAAGCTGTCTTGCTTTTCCTACTATATACTCATCCTTCTTTTGGAATTTGATTGAAGCCCCTTTAAAACGACACATAGGGAGTCACATACTGGGTCAGTCTTTCCCGACTTTGGGAATCAAGGTTCATGCTTTTAAGTTACTTGTACAGAAAGGTGGAGATGTTGAGGGCCAGTCTCTGAACTGGTTCATAAATGGGAAGAGTCTGGTCCAGGATTTCTCCCAAAACAGCTCCTTGTGAAGGCTATATTATGTCATATTATCAAAGAGATTACCAACATTTCTAAATAAATGCTACAAGACAAAGAGAGTTAACCAACATGATGAAACAGGGATCTCTAGATTATCCAGAGAGTATAAAACTGCAGGACATTCCAGAATGATTTAAGAACAAACTCAGACTATAGCAAGATATTATAAGCTAATAGATGACAAAAATTATTGCTTACATAGCAGAAATAATTAGCAGAATTGGAAAACTCAAGTCCAGAGTGGCAAGTCTCTCCAAAGAAACAGAAGAGAGACACAAGATTTATATAGTAAATATGTCCAAGTGAAATATAATCTGGAAGAAGAGAAGCAAAAAAATGTAACATTAAAAGAATATGTTGCATAGACTCTCATACAAGAAAAACACTTTTATCTCAAAACCAGGATGCATAGACACAAATTAAGAAGTCTAGATCTCCCAGAAGAATATTACAAATGAAAAATGATGGATAGAATGACATGTGCCTCATTTCACATCCCAAATCCATAATGTTACTCTAACAGCATATCTCATCATTGGTCTTGTAGAATTAGGAACAGTTACTGTACTGATTATAGTTCTTACAGTTTTCTGAATTGTTTTTATAGTGTTGCTATTATATAGTGACACTATTTATAGTGATAATATATACACACATATACATATATACATACACACATGCATATGTATATATGAGCAAAACTAGATTTTATATATATATATATATATATATATATATGTATCTAACTCTAGTTTTGCTCATTTCACTTTCACCTATTAAAAAGTCCTCAAATAGATTGTTTTTTTTCATTCCTAGACTTTTCATTTGTAATCAGAACATTCTGGAGAATTTTGAACTATCTTCATACACACCAGGACAGGCACTATTCTTTGTGAAATTCAACATAAATTAACAAATATTTATTGAGAGACAACAAAGAGCCATGCTTTGTGCTAGACAGGGCCTAGTTAAGGACAGAAAGACAAAAATGAAACAATTCTCAAGAAATTTAAGTTCTAGGGGAAATGGTAGGGGGAAAGGACACAAGTTGTCCACAGACAAGTAAATGCAAAATACGAAACATAGAAAATAATTCAATACAGGTTCCAGATGGTGAAATTAGCAGCACTAGTCCCTGAAATCAGAGCCTGATGTTGGAGGTGGTAAGTGATTTATGGTTTGAAGTTCAGAGGTGAGGAGGCAGTATACCATTGTAGAGGCCTTGAGGCAGGAGATGGTTTATCTTCTAGAGAGAACAGTTAGCAGGCACAGGTTATCTGGAACAGAGTCTATGATGAAGAATAGTAGGAAATAAGACTGTGCATTAGGAACTTAGGCCTCTTTAGGTGTTGTTTCTAAACTGAAAAGTTTCTCAGCTTTACAAGCTAGGTTATTGCATGACTGCCAATCACTTTCTTTTTTTCTTAGTCTGAACCTGTGATTTTATAAGTGTATAGAAACTCAATTGACTACTGTACATCAATAACTTGTCTGGAACTTACAGTTTCTCAAGTACTGTTTGGAGAAAAGTTAGTGAGTAAGGGCATTGCTTATGGTTAGAAAACTAATCACTACTAAAGGCTCTTGATTCCAAAACCAGACCCACAGTTACTCTTCTATGATGCCATTATTTTGAATTATATATATATATTAATATGCACTTATTTACAGTTAGTTATGTTAGATATATGTGTATATATGTATATGTGTACATATACATATATATATAATTTCCATTTATTCTATACGTATGTCGTGCAGATAACACTTTAAGTTTTGTGAAACACTTTACAGATACCTCATTTTATTCTCACAACAACACTGTGATATAATGCTGAAGCTGGCTTGTACTTTATACCTTGGGAATCAGGGAATGCTACAAATCAAGTCTTAATCTATTGTTTTATTGATTTTTTGAACTTGTGAAATTTATGGAGAAAATGTTGGTAATGGAAATTAAAATGAAAATTGTGTTGTGTATATTTCTTTTTCCCCCCATGGAGCCAGTTGTTAAACATTTATTAGAACACCCGAGATCCCCCTTTTACTCATAAGGAAACTGAGACAGACAGAGATTAAGTGACTTTTCCAAGGTCTCACAGCTAGCAAGTATTAGAGGGTGGATTCGAACTCATATGTCTCCCTGACTCTAGGCCCAGTATTCTATCAGTTGTGTCACGTATTTTTCACATGGTACGCTCACTTTATGGCTGGCAGCTATCTGTTCAGATTTTTTGCTACTGAAAGGGACCTTATAGGTCATTTACTCCAGTTCCTTTCATTTATAGATAATGAAACTGAAACCAAAACATATTAAGCAGTTTTCTCAAGATCTTAGTTTGTTACTGTTCTATAACTGGAAAGGACATGTAGACATTTATCATATTTGCATACTGACATGTCTTAAAGTTTTGCCTATCAATATTTGCATATCAATTTTTTGCCCATCAGTATTTCTTAAAGTTCACATTTCTATTTTTTGGAATAAAGTTCTTCCCATTTCACCCCCAAAGAAAGGAAATATGATATTAAAAAAACAATAAAAAACCACAAGCACCAAATGAAACCAAATCAGACAAAGCAAAAATTCACTACTGGCCAGGAATCAGGGGACCTGTAGTACAGCCCCAGGATGTATCAATGACTTTTCTGTTTTGATTACGATACTCATCTTTATTCTACCTTAATTTCCTTATATATGGAGGTAATGATGAAGTATATTTCTTAGTTCTATTATATCTTTGACTTTCAAATGAATTTTAAAAATACGTAAATACAAAAACAAATTATTTCAAAAAACTGGTTCATGGACAGGATATCAGGAGTAGCAGGAAGCATTATAACATCGGTTCCCCTAAAAATTACATTTTTAGAAAAAAACAAAATGTGAGTCCGAATCCAGAAAACAGGTTTAATAGTGTGCTTACAGTAGTGACATATGTCTGTTTTCAGTTTTGTCAAAAATACAAAAGAACTAGATAACAGATCAAGTTAGGTTAGAGGAAGATTTTGTGTATAGGGGTGACAATACAGGGAAAGGACTGGTGATAGCCCTGAGGCAAGCCTGAAGTTGTGTAAAGGACAAATGTCAGGAGCAAAGGGTAGTAATAGCTGTTTGGTTCCAACCCCCCTAGTAGAGAAAGATCTCATTATTGGTAAATTTGTGCTTTAAAATAAATTGATCTTGCTCAGAACTCTGTGCCTTAGTCTATGTTAATTGGAAGTCACTTAACCTCAACTGCCCTACCTTCCCCCCTCCAAAAAGAAAAAAAAAATAACTGCTAAAATTTTTTTTCTTTAGAATTTGGGAAGATTATGGTCAAAATTATTCACGATAATATACGTACTTTTGGAATGTTTTCATTTTTATTTCCATATTCAATGTCATACAGAAAGAGCTATATGATATCAGAATTTTACTTATTCATTTGATCTCAGGAAAATTTGTAAATTTTAGCCTGGATTATTTATACTGGCTTTAATCCTTCATAATTTGAACTATTAGTTAACCCAAAATTTTGACATTCGGTTGACAACATCCATACACACATATGCATTTGTATGCATACATGTATACATATATACATATATAACTTTATCTGCCCACTGATTCTCAATGATACATTTCTGAAGAAGTTAAATGATCTGCCCCAACTCATTATTTATCATATATAGATACTTGTTAGTAATCAATGTGTATTAAGGTGTTCTCTAAATTTAAAGAGACAATATAATTTTTTTCTTTAAGGTTCAATCTGAATTTATTCCCAGTTCTGCCTCTCAAATTTTGAAACATTATTGCCATATTGTAAAATCCTTGATCTCATAAAACTTGTGATAATGGACGTTCAGTGATAGTAGATATGTGTTACATAGCTGTTACAAATCATGGGTAACAGAGCAAGGATATTGCTAATGACACGCCAATCTGTATAAATGCAAATGAACTCTATTCCAGAGTTGAATTGTTTGGTGATATGTTTTTAAACTTAGATTTTGGAGATGTGTGAGTGAGAAAAACTAAGAGACAATCAGTTTTGCCCTCTCTGTAGGAGGAAATGTGGTAATCATGGTGGAATAATGCATCCTGTTTAACAATGTATGACTTTTCCCTAAATGAGTCCTCCAGGACTCCATTGATAATTAGAACTGATAGGACCCTCATAATCCTCTTTCAACTCCATTCCACTCTTGTGCATTTGTCCATGATTATTTGCTTTTCATTAATTTTTGTTGTTGTTAATATAACAACAACAATAGTATATCTCATTGGAGATATACATGGAAGGCACATTGTTGTCTTTAGAGGAGTTCACCTTCTCTTTTTCCTTTTGGTCATATCAGTAAATCCCCTTTAAGAGACTAATTTTTGAGAGACTAAGATTTGGTTAGACCCATCTTATCTTTAAAAAAAGTCTCTTACCTCCCCTTTTATATATTTGGCCTCACTCTGCTCCCTGATAAGTCAGAGGAGGGAAAGAGCATTAGAAACAAAGGTTTAAGTCTCCTGGATGCTAATCAAAAGGCCTCATGCTCATTGTGTGTGTGTGTTTTTTTAACTTTCTGATCTGCTTGTCAGACATGTTTATGTGACTATAAACACAAGGTCTGTCAGCTGCTTAAACATATGGTTCAATAAGCACTAATTGCATGACACTGGTTGTATGTATGATGCCAATATGGATTGGGATGTGGGGAAAAAAATTGATTCATTTAAGGGAATGGGAGACATCATCCCTGCTTTACAGAGTTTTGATATGGAATAAGGAGTGAATACTGATTTATTTTGGAAATCTCACAAGTAGTAAAACCATATTATAATCATACTACTAGGAAATGTAAGTTTCTCATAAATAAGAAGACATATTAGATCACATACTAATGTACATGTACCCCCACACCTAAAATAGATAAATATTTGGGGCAAAAGAGAATACTAGCAAGATAATTTCATGAGGTGGTCATTTAGACAACCTCCCCTTAACCAGTCTCACATGTATTTCTATTTGGAAATTTCAAGGATTTCAACTGGTAACTTCCTTTCTCTTTATTTATTATATCCATTATATCTATAGCCCTCTGTACGTAAATATTCTCATAGGACACTTAGTCCACTAAAGTTAAAAGCATCCCAAATTGTTCTCCAGAATGACTGAACCAATACACTACTCCATTTGCAGTTCATCAGTATAAATATTTTCCCCTTATTCTCTCCAGCATTTGTCATTTTTGATAAGTGTAAGGTGGTATCTCAGAGTTTTTTCATTTTTACTTTAATCAATAGTGATTTAGAGCACATAAAAATTTGAATATAGATAACTTTGATTTCTTCTTCCAAAAATATCTATTCATATCCTTTGATGATTTTACATTGGGGAATGGATTTTATATTTATTTATTTTTTATAAATTTGACTCAGTTTTCTGTATATTTGACAAATGAAACCTTTATCAGAGAAACGTCATGTAATTTTTTTATGTTACTTTATTATCTATGGTATCTTTAACAAAATATTGTTTTCCTCATTATCTTTTTTAGCTAGTTACATTTTTGCTTTTGTTTTGATATCATGATTGCTTTCCCTGCCTTTTTAAAATTTCATCTAAAGCAAATTAGGTTCTGCTCTAGCCCTTTGTTTTAAATCTCTGTGTGTTCCTTTTTCAAGTGTGTCTATTTTATACAACGTATTGTTGGATCATGGTTTGTAATCCATTCTGATATCATCTTTCATTTTGTGAGTGAGCTCATCCCCTCTATACTAATAGTTATGATTACAAACTGTAATTTCCTCCCTTCTATTTTATTCTGTTTTTCCTTTTTCTCTCATTGTATCCTGTCTCTTCTCAAAAGTTTGTTTTGCTTCTGATCATTGCGTCTCTTAATTTGTCTTCCATTTTATTATTTTTTCTCCTCTTCCCCTTCTCTCATTTAACCATTTTCAATGAAAGGCTCAAGCATTGCCTGTCACCTCTAACCCTCATTTTCCCTTTCAACATAAAACTCTTCCTTGTGTGCATCTTTCCCCCATTCTATTTCTTCATTCTCCCTTCTCTTAGTGAATATTCCTTTCACGCTCCTTTTTTTTTCTTGAGACCACACAAAACATATTCACTTGACATCCAGGTTCTCTGTCTATGTAAACACCTTCTAACTGCTCTAATAATCATAAAGTTCTTAGGAGTTACATGTATCGTCTTTCCATATAGGAATGTAAATGTTTAAATTTATTGGGGATCTTATGATTATCCTTTCCTGTTTACCTTTTTTATGCCTCTTGACTTGTTTGTGAATGGCAAATTTTCTATTCAGTTCTGGTATTTTCAAAAACAATGCCTTAGAAACCCTCTATTCCACTAAATATGTGTTTTCCCCTTGAAGAATTATACTCAGTTTTGGTAGGTAGATTGTTGTTTGTAAATCTAGCTCCTTTGTCTTCTGGAGTATCATATTCTAAGTCATTACTCCTCTAATGTGGAATCTTCTAAATTTTATGTGATCCTGACTTTGGCTCAATGACATTTGATTTTTTTTTCTTTCTGGCTGCTTACTATGTTTTCTCCTGGACTTGGGAGCTCTGAAATTTGGCTATAATATAATTTTTATTTTGGGACTTTTTTTCAGGTGGTGATTGGTAGGTGATTTCAACTTCTATTTTACCTCCTACATCTAAGATATAAGAGCAGCTTTCCTTGACAATTTCTTGAAATATGATGTCTAGGTGCTTTTAAAAAAATCATGACTTTCAGGTAATCCAACAACTGTTACATTGTCTCTCCTTATGTACTTCCAAGGTTAGTTATAGGTCATTTTTTCAAAAAAATATTTTGCATTTAAATTTTTTTTCATTTTTTTGACTTTATTTCTTGAAGTGTCATGGCATCATTAGCTTTTGTTATATTCCCATTTGTAATTTTTAAGGAATTACTTTCTTTAACAAACATGTTTTACCCCACTTCTGCTTTCCTTATTCTTTTTTTTAAAGAAATTTTTTGTTGAATTTTGCACTTCTTTGTAAAATTAGTCCAATCCAACTTTTTAAGGTGTTACTTTCTTCAGGACTTATTTTTGCTTCATTGACCAAGCTGTTAATTCTCTTTTCATAATTTTCTTGCATCAATTTAATTTCTATTTCTCAACTTTTCTTCTACCACTCTTGTATCTTTTAAAACTCTTTGAGAAGTTCTTGCTGTCTTTGTGTCCTATCAACATTTTTCTTTGAGGTTTTGCTTGTAGCTCTTTTCACATTATTATCTCCTAAGTTTATGTCCTGATCTTTTCTTCTACTCTATTAGCTTTTTATGGTCAAGTTCTTTTGTTATTGTTGTTTACCCATTTTTCCCACTCTTTTTTTTTTACTTTGAACTTTATTTAAAATTTGGACTCTGCTTACCTGGGGGTGAGGAGACACTGTACCAAACTTCAGTCTTTTTTGTGCTACTCTTTTCAGAGCTTATTCTGGGGGCTGCATGTTTTCAATGCTTCCAAAGGGATGTTATCCTGAGAGAGATGTTGTCATTGTTGTCTTGGGTAGTACTCTGGTCTTTATTCAGGAAGAGCTCCTGCTTCAATTCTACTGCAAATGTTAGTGGTCCTCTTGGCTCTGGAACTCTGACCAGGTCCCTTGCTGTCCTGCATCCACAATTTCTAGTATTCCTCTTTGCTGTAGAACTTTGACAATGTTCTCTGTTTTCTTGCTTCTACAAGTGCTATTACTCCTCTTGGTGTTAGAACTGTGTCCAGGGCCTCTGCTCCCTTGTGACTGATCACAAACTCTCTTCTCCATTTTGAAACTATGACTCAGAACAGCTTATGGGAAATAGGATTGCCAACCAGCACCAGATGCACACAGTGCCGTCAAAGGGTCCCTGGTAATGCCTTTGTGACCAATTGTCTAACCTGTTTACTACCTCTGGGCTGAGAGTTCCTGAAGCTGTTACTGATGATGTCACAACTGCCTCCAAAATTCACCTCCACTATCCCTGTTTTTGTGTTGGGCCTATGCCCACCTTGATTTTATTCACCATTCCAATGGACTTCCTAAGTTGAGTTAGACTGGATAAATATATCCCTATTACATTTTGTTGGCTTTGCCACTTCTAATTTTTATTTGAGGCATTATCTTAAAGTTCTTTGAGGGGAATATCAGGAAAGTTCAGTGAGATCCTGGCCTGTATGGTACTATCTTTACTCTCAAGGTCTCATTACTATTTTTATATGATTTATTAAAATACAAGCTAATTGGAGTATATATTGTGAAGTTACACTCTTCTCTTAAGAGAAGTCTCCTTTTCTTCTTCCTTTTGACCATATTTGTAAATTAACTTTCATATATTATTTTTAAAGGGCCCCCATTCTACTTGAATCATCTTATTTTTTTAATTCACTTGTCACATATTCATAATTCTCTTTTCTCTATATTTATGAAAAATGTGGTAGTGTGGAAAGAGCACTGAATCTAAAATTGAAAGACTCATGTTTTAATATAATCTCTGAAACTCTAGCTGTGTGATCATAGGAAAATCACTTAAGTTTATAATGTGTCACTTGTCTTACAGAATCATGAGAAAAAAATTAATTAGACTCTATGTGTAACATCCTTTGTAAACTTGAAAAATGCTAAACAGATATCAATTGTTATAGTTCTTAAAATAATGTTTTCTTAGTGTAGTGTAGTTAGCCATCTGCACCTCAAATTCTTGGTGCATTCCATTTAATTAATCATTAAATATTTTTCTAAATACACATGATGTACCAGGAACCATAGACCTCTAGATGTTAAAATAGAACTGCCCCACTTGAGAAGTTTACTAAAAATCATTAGTCTCTTCGAAGTCTTTGTCACTTGCATTTCTTTTTTCTTCTTTTCACTTAAATGATAGCACAGAGTTGAATTTTCCTTTATTCCAAAATAATCTACTAATTTCAATTATTAGAAAAGGCAAACTATTTTATCAAATGTTCTAATAAGGAAAAAAGACTTCCAGAAAATTGTTCTATTTGAGATTGTTTTCATACAAATCACAAAATCAAGGAGATTAAAGAGGATAGATTGAAATAAATTAATAGGTTAAAATTTTTTGTTCCTTAGATCTAACATATTTAAATATTGCCTCTTTGCATTTGAAAAGAATCTTTGGGGGAATGGAGCCAAGATGTCCTCATAGAAGTAGCAAAGCCCTGCAGCTCCCACGCAACCACCCTAAAAACCCATAAAATGGGACTTTGAACAAATTTTTGAACTCCAAAACTCTCCAAAATACAGAAAACACATCTGTTGCTACAGGAAGCTCAACAGGTGGGGCTCTTCACAGCAGTCTGGGAGCTGTGGCCGGCCCAGCCTGAAACCCTGGTCAGGCCAGGCTCCAGGGCATTGGGAGGAGCCGAGTCTATAGGAGAGCAGATCAGCTGCACTGGAGACACAGCTACCACATTTACCAGGCCAGAAGAAAAAAAGGCCAAGAGAAAGGTCAGTGGATTTTGCTAAATTTGGGGGAGAAGAGCAGTCTGGCCAAACTGCTCCCAGGGCAAGGAAGCAGTGGGAGGCAGCTGTGGCAGCAGGAATGGCTGAAAGCAGCAGTGGCCTCCACTGGGCTGCTTCAGAGCCCCCCGCCTGCAGATAGCAGGGGGGGCTGAGGTGATCGATCAGGGCCAAGGGCTCTTGTGTTGAGTGGCCTGGATCTGGATCGTGGTCTTGAGTGGTGGTGCTGGGGTGTGCTTGTAGTGAGCCAAAGCTGGTGGGGGGGTCTGCAGCACCCCACTAACAGCTCTGGCTGCTGTGAAGGCCCCAACGATTTGGGACAGAGCTTCCCCCAGTACCTTAAACAATACCTTAACTCAGATGGCAAAGGAGGCCCAGAAAGCCAGTGAGGAGAAGAACGCCTTAAAAAGTTGAATTTGCCAAATGGAGAAAGTGTCTCAAAAGGATTCTGAAGAGAATAATTCCTTCAGAATTAGAGTGGAGCAAGTGGAAGCTAATGACTTTATGATAAACCAAGATACTATTAAACAGTTACAAACAAATGAAAAAATAGAAAGCAATGTGAAATATCTCCTTGAAAAAATCGCTTACCTGGAAAATAGATACAGGAAAGACAATTTGGAAATTATTAGTCTATCTGAAACCCATGACCAGAAAAAGAACTTGGAAAGCATCCTTTGAGAAATCCTCAAAGAAAATTCCCCTGATGTTTTAGAATCAGATGGTAACATAGAACTTGAAAGAATTCACTGATCACCTCTTCAAAAAGACCCCCAAAAGAAAACTCCTAGAAATATTATTGCCAAGTTTCAGAATCCCCAGTTAAAGGAGAAAATATTACAAGCTTCCAAGAGAAAACCATTTGAATACTGTGGAAGCACTATCAGGATAACCCAAAATCTGGCAGCTTCTACCCTGACAGACAGAAGGGCCTGGAATATGATATTCTGGAGAGCAAGAGAGCTGGGATTAAAACCAAGAATCACCTACCCAGCAAAACTGAGTGTACTGTTCCAGAGGAAAATATGGTCATTCAGTGAGGTAGAGGAATTTCAAGCATTCTTGATGAAGAAAAAGAGAACTGAACAGAAAATTTGACATTCAAACACAAGAAGCATGAGAAGGTAAACATTGGAAAGAAATCATAAAGAACTTATCAAAATTGTACTATTTACATGCCAATATGGAAAAACAATAATAGTGACTAATAAAACTTTTCTTAGTATGAGGATAGGTGAAGGGAATACAAATGTATCTATCTCTATCTCTATCTCTATCTCTATCTCTATCTCTATCTCTATCTCTATCTATCTCTATCTATCTATATCTCTTTATCTACAATCTATAATCTATATCTATATCTATATCTATGTAGCTATGTATACCTACTCATATGTCCATATAGGAGGGTATATATGTGTATGAATACATATCTCAGCATGGGAATATATGTGTACAAAGAGGGTTCAGGATCAATTGATTAGGAAGAGATGATACCTTAACGGGTGAAATTCTGAAGTGGGAGAGGACTTGAATGAGAGGAGATAGGTAGAGACAAAATGGGGTTAATCATCCCATATAAAAGAGGCAAGGGATAGCTGTTACAATTTTACTTTCATTTACTCTCATTAAATTCGGTTTAGGGGAGGAATGACATAAACTCTAAACTGGGTATCTTGCCACACAGGAGAGTAGGGGGGATGGGGATGAGA
>CM053596.1:191569171-191592770 GCA_028646575.1 Pseudocheirus occidentalis | reverse complement strand
GGGATAGGAAGGAGGGACATACAATCAGCCTCTCACAATATGCCCACCATGTAGATTTCCTGCATAATTACACATGTACAGCCTTTATTGAATTGCTGCTCCTCCCAGTGGGAGTGGGTGACAAGGGAGGAACCTCAAGAATCTAGAATTTAAAGCTATACAATCAAATGTTAAAAGAAGCAAACAAACAAACATATATATATATATATGTATGTATGTGTGTGTATATATATATATATATATAATTATTATTATCTACCACATGAAACTGGGAAATAAGACATAAAGGGACTGGGATAGGGAGACCTTCCCTGCACTACTAGAAAGTTAGGGGGGCATTGCAGGAGGACATAAAAGACAACAGATTGTAGAAGGGGCTTTACAGTTTGATCACTCTTTTGGGCTTGGGGGTAGGGGAAAGAAGGGGAGAAAATTTGTAAATCAAAACCTTGTGGAAATGAATGATGTAATCAAGAAAATAAAATACAAAAAGAATCTATGACATAATAAAAGAGCATAGTGGTTATAGAGCTATCCACATAATGAGGAAGGTAGTTTCAGAAGAAGAAATACAACACCAATGAAATCAACTACACTTGAAATATTGAATATTCATTTTTATTCCTCTATTTTAGACATAAAGTTCATCCCACCAATTATCAGTGGTATTGATGGGAATGTTACATGTGCATTATTAAAATATCAATTTTATTTTCCTTTGTAATGGTTTACAATCTTTTGGCACTCTTTGGAAACAAATCATTGAATATTATACAAAATTAGTGCTTATGTAAATGCAGCAAATGGGTCAATAGAACAGCTGCACTGTGTGAATTGTCCAGACAATGGGACTGATAGGAGAAGTGATATATTAGGCTTAACTGACCTAAGAAAGTAAAGCCTATCATGGGTATTAGCCCTTACATTTAACCAAAGTAAAGCAAAACAACTCAATATTCAGAGTTTTCCCATTTAGGATCTCAAGTGAATTTTATAATTTCATTAAAGAATATATAATTTAAATATGATTAGACTCTCCTATTTTCTTATTTTAATCATTTCAATGAGTAAATACATGCTATATTAGAATTTTTTGAGCTAAAATGAAAGTAGGATTTCATTTCATATAACTCAGAAGTCTGATATAAATACCATGAGAAGTTAGCACTACTCATCACACTCTATTATTTCAAGAAATATTGCAGGATTATTATAGTCTCAACATCAGTTTATAAGGAGTTTTGACATAGAACAGTTTGACACAATAAATCATAGCACAATGACAAACCTCTATTAATGTTGCCAGAAAAGCAAACAAAAACCCATTTCATTGGTCCTTTTTAGGTGTTTCTAAATCATTATTATAATGTCAGATCATCTCATTTAAACATTTTTATTTCAATGAACAGAATGTAAGTTGTGTGGATTTTATGTAGTTAGGAAAGAGGCTGCCCTTTACCTATTTCCACAAACTCCTGTGATGTTAGTGAGAGCTGCATGCACATACTGAGGATAGTATTTGGGACTGAGTACTTACTTAACGTCTTTATATCCCTTATAAAATTTTATCACTGATGACAACTAAAAAGTTACTGGAAAATCATTCTGCATTGCTGAGTTATCAACTGAATTATCATGAGCTTGGTAATATTGTAAGGGAAACATAAATAGCAAAATGAGGGGGAAAAGAGTTAAAAGGAGAGCAATAGTAAAAATTACAGCATGGGGTATTAATCATGTTGCATCCCCTGAGTTTTTGACAGATAATAAACCAGTGATAGATGTGATCTCTAAAATCACATGCATATCGGGAGCAGAACCCTCACTGTAATGCAGGGTCATTGGATTTTACAATCTCATAAGCTTTCTGGGGTTTGCCTGGCACATCAAAACAATTGCTAAAAGCTCAATAAATTCTACCATGAGCCATCTGCTTACCCTCTTGACCCTTCAAATCTGATAAAAATCCAAGCCCATAATTTTTCACTTCATGAACTCCCACATTTTTTGAATATATTCTATTTTCAGGTTACTTTGTCTTTTTTTGTGAAATAAAAATGACCTGCTACATCAAAACTCTTTGGCAGCTATATCCTTTTCCTTTGAAATGATTATGAGTGCTATCACCGGGTTTAATAGGATTTCAGGTATTTGAACCTGCTATCTCATTAAGGACATTTTATGTAACAAGCATGCCTTTCTAGTGTGAGGATAGTTATCTGTCAACAATATAAACTGCTGAAGATGGCTATTTTGGATGGGGTTTAAGGAGCTTCAAGAGCTGTTCCATATACTGACTGATTAATATAACATGCATTTCTTTGAAGATTTTGTCTTTTACAGAAAGTAAAAGCACTGTGGTGATCACTGAATTCAAATATGTATAATCATTGGGTAAATGCTACTGACCTCGACTGAAAGAACAGTCACAATCTTTGCCCTTAAGAAGTTTATAATCTAATAAATAAGAAAACAGATGGTGTCATGAGAAATAATAAACATGAAGATTGCAGAAAAACTTGAGAAGATTGGAGAATGAATTAAAAGCAAAGGAATCTGAATTAAGAGAATAGGAAGAAGGACCATGTGTTTTAAGGCAAGAGACATTGAAAGACATCATGATTCTTTATTTTTTTTCTTTTTGGAGAGCAACTGGGGGCAAGTGACTTGTCCAAAGTCCCATGGCTAGTGTGCCAAGTGTCTGAGACCAGATTTGAACTCAGTTACTCCTAACTCTATTCACTGTGCCACTTAGCTACCCCAAGACGCCATGATTCTGACTGATGCAAAGAAGATTTAGAAAACTAAGTGATAAGTTATACCTCTTTCCTTTCAGTAGTTTGTCAGTGAACTGTAAGTATAGAATGGGTCACACTTTTCAGATAAAGTGAATATATAACATAACATGACATGACATGACATGAAATAACATGATATAACATGGTATAATATGGCATGGCATGGCATGGCATGACATGACATGACATGACATGACATAACATGATATGATACAATACGATACGATACGATACAATACAATATAATGATATGATATGATATGATGTGATGTGATGTGATATGATGTGATGTGATGTGATATGGTATGATATGATATAAACATATATGTGCATATTGCATGTGTATATATTTATACATGTATACATGCATATATACATGTGTGAGTGTGTGTTTTGCTTAACTATGACAGAAATGGTTCTTTGGGCCTGGGAAGGAAAGGATAACTGATAAATATAGAGATAGTCCAGAAACAAACATTGAAAAAATAAATAAATATTTTTAATAAAAACGATAAAATGTTCAAATATAACATATAGAACCACATGATATAAAAATTATACATGTGCAGTAAGGGAAAATGATATAGATTGTGATGGCAGGCTGAATAAAGTCACAGACTTCACCACTAATACTGTCACTGCAGTGCCTTTAGGTTCATAATTAACTGCATGAGACCACATGGTTCTTCTGAGCCCTTGGAAACTTTGGAAATATGGATTATACACATCGCTATAGGTATTGGGACATAGATAATATTGAAATGGTCAAAGGTATTAAACTGTTTCAGGGCTCTAGTGAGACCCAGTGAGATGGGAGTTGCTTCAAGTATGAGCATGTACAGGATTTCTCATTAGTACTTGTAATAATTCTGTTAAGATTTTTTTTTAATTATGTGAATTGTACATATCAGGATTGCTTGATATGTTGGTTAGTTTTGTTGAAGTAATTTTCTTTTTTCTCTATTTTCCTGTTCTTTATGGAGTTTTGTTTTTTGGGCAAAGGAAGAAAAGATTTATTCCAAAATGCAGCAGATATAAAACTAAAGATCAACAAAAATTTGAAAAAATAATATATTGTTCCAAACACTGTATCTTAGATATCTGGAAGTGAAGTACAATATTCCTGAGAGAAGAGACCATAGAAACTTGAAACAATTGTTTTAGACATGAAAATGGAAAATGACTGAAATGGAAATTGATTATTTTAGGAAACAGTTTAAGACTAGACTAATGTATTAAACTATTATATCATATTAAACAATAGCAGAGGCTGAACATTGAGGATTGATGATTGAATTACATTTGGAGATGCAAGGAGGATGAGCATTGCCTTTGTGTTTCAGTAAAGAGATGTGAAAAGGAATATGATATTCTTTGTCCAAAAAATAAGTTTGGCTTGAATTGCCTATACTTAGCTAACAATGTAAGAAAGCCTTGTTTACATACATAGTTATTTTCTGAAGCTATGTAGGCTCTATAAATACTTTTTTAAATGCTTAATATTTATTTATTCTTAAAAATTAAAATGTTTTGAGTTCCAAATTTTAGTTCAACCTGCCCCTCCCACATCCACTGAGAGGGCAAGAAATAGGATATTAATTATACATGTGAAATCATGCAAAACATATTCCCATATTAGCCATATTGCACAAAAAGTGAGGAAAATAAAATGAGAAAATGATGCTTTAATTTGTACTTAGAGTTTTCTGTCTCTGGAGGTAGATAGTATTTTTCACCATGTGTACTAGTAGCAAATCTTTCAGAGTTGATCATCATATAATATTGCTGTTTCCATGTACAATGATCTGGTTCTGCTTGTTTTAATTTGTTTCAGTTCATATAGGTCTTCCCATGTTCCTTCCCGCCCCTCCCCCCATCACAAACAAATGCCACAACTTGCTTGGTCATTCCCCAATTGATGAGCACCCCTTCAATGTTTAATCGCTTGCCACCACAAAAAGAGTTGATATAAGTATGTTTGTACATATAGGTCCTGTTCCTTTTTTGCTTTTATCTGTGTGGCATGTAGTTTTAGTGGTATTTACTGGGTCAAAATGTATGTAGCTTTATTGCTATTTAGACATAGTTCCAAATTGTTCCCTAGAATTGTTCGAGAAGTTCACAACTGTACCAATAGCATCACCAAATATATCACCCTAAACTTTTATTGGCTTTGCCACTCCAAAATTTGATCTGAGGCAATATCTTAAAGTTGTTTGGAGGGGAATATTGTGAGAGTTTGGTTGGGTTGTTAATCAGTCTTAACTCAGTACCTCAATAACATATTTTGGTAAAGTCAGGCATATTTTATTATTACTTAACATTTTAGTATGACAATAAAAAGCGGGGGGAGAGTCATGGGAGCAAAAAGTGTAGTTGCTGGCAGAATCACTTTTATATAAGAGGAACTGAGTGGAGTAATGGCTATTTCTCATTACTTTATGGACTAGCAGAATGTACCCAATCTTCTGGAAATTGCTTCTGCAGACATAATAACCTCAGTTCACTGAGTTAATTTACAGTCCTACTGTTTATCTGGAATAATCTTGTAAATGACTGTTGTTTTATTGTTGTTTCACAGAACTATTTGAAGGATATAGCTGCTGTACTGTGAATGTTCTGTCATTTCTTCTTAACCGGCATGAGTTGTGTGTGTAGTGTTACGGGATAGTATAAAGTCAAGCACTAGTAGCTTTCCAGAGGACAACTTCTGTCAATAATTTTTAGGTTCTTATCACATATTATAGTCAACTCTCTATTTATTCAGTAGTAAAGTAAAGCAAAACATTCACAGAAAGCAAAGTACAGCATCCACAATGATGTAACACAACAACTTATCACTAAAACGGCCTCATAGATTAAAACAAAAGATATCATTCAGTAAGCCCTTAACTCAATTATCCTTAAGGAGCAATTCTACTTTAGGGATACAAAGTACAAAAATCTCCCACTCCTAAGTCCCATTGTCTTAATGTCTCAGTCAAAAAGTCTCCTAACTTCTTGATTGGAGATTAATTTCCAATCATCCTTAACTCAATCATCTTTTTAAAAAAATTTTTTTCAAGGGCAATTAGGGTTCAGACTTGCCCAAGGTCACATGGCTAGTAAGTGTTAAGTGTCTGAGGCCAGATTTGAACTCAGTTCCCCCTGGGCCGGTGCTCTATTCACTGTGTCACCTAGCTGTCCCAAATCAATTATCCTTAAGTGGTATAAGGTACAAAGTACAAAGTTCTCCCACCTCTAGATCACAGTAAATCATGTTCTTGTCAGTCGGCACGAAGTACCCAAGGAGAGGTCTTTTCATCTTGGCTCAAGGCTGGCTCTCAGATTCCATGGTTCCTCTTCCATCATTCCAGCTTTTGCCTGAATTAAACCTACCTTAACCTGGTTTCACAGGTAGGCAGTTCTTGGTTACTTGTCCAGTTTCTCATCCAGTTCCCATTCCATATTGAAGCCCGCAGTGTCCAGTCCACCTCAAGTTCTTCACAGTTCCTGTTTCTGGGAAGACAAAGCCTAACAGAGCCAAAATGACATTCATGCACACTACTGGCACCATCATCAATTCACTGTTGGCCTGTGAAATCAACACAGAACCACAGACAAGGTCTGAAAAGTCAACACAAATCATCAGCATAGAAATCAACACAGACCTACAAACAAAGTCTGAGAAGTCAACACAAATCTTCAGCATATCCCCAGGTCCAAGAGTTCAGCACAAATCATCAGTAAAGTCCCAGGACCTCTAAAACCCTTCTCCAAGACTTCTGTAAACAAAAAAGAAAATTTTATTTCAGGGCTTCCAGTAAGGTCTCAGGGCTTCTGTACAAAGTATCACAAACAAAAATCAACACAGACAGAACAGAAAAACAGAGTGCTGACCACCACAAATGCTGTCCTCAGTTCTTCTCTGTCCCAGCTTTTGCTCCTCTTTATAGATGGTAGTTCTCTTTCCTGTCCCACCCTTCCTGTTGCCTCAGCAAGTTCCTCCCACCTTCAAATCACAAGGGGCTCAAATAAGATGCTAAATACTTAAGTAGCTGAAAGAAAGTGCTAAGTACTTTTTTGTTTGCTTTTATACATAGGGAGAAAAATCACTAGTTCAGAACAAAGTTCTTGTTTAGGTTAGTAGGTGGTACAGTGGAATGAGTGTTGAGTCTGAAGTCAGGAAGATATGAGTCCAAATGGAGCCTCAGACAATTGCTAATTGTGTGAACCTGGGCAAGTCTCTTACCTGCTGTCTCAATTTCTTCAACTATAAAATGAGGATAGTCATGTTACCTACTTCCCAGGGTTGATGGGAGGAGTCAATAAGAATTTTAAGCACTTAGCACAGTGCATGGCACACAGCAGTCACTATGTAAATGCTTAGCTAATAATTATTTTTTCTTGCTGTCAACATCATCGTCATCATCTTCATCATCACTTATTTGTCCCCAAGGAATCACTATATGCATATTTGTTGAAATACATGTGTGATGAAGGAGGCTGAGGTTCTTGGCAAAAGATGAAATAATTAAGTAAATAAGGTTGAAGTTCTGAACATATCAATTTATGAAGCAATGCATGGCATTGACCAGAATTGAGAACAATCACCTTCCTCAGTTTTGGAACTGAAACCATAATACAGGGGAAGATAGATTCTTATACATTAGAAACAAATTAATCAAATAAAGCCAATTAATTAAAAAGAAACACTTAACCAGTTTATGTTAGATAATCCAATTTCTAATTGGAGGAAAGATTAAGAAATTTCTGAGGTGGGAGGGAGAGAATGAATAGGAGCAAATCCCTAAAATCAGAAAAAGAAATGTCCCATTTCTTTCTAGTGTCTGTATAGAATCAGAACACCATGAGAATAATAATTGACTGATCAGCAAGGGACCAAATTTGAGTTAAAACTTATGGGCTGCTTGAGATGTATAATTGTGATAAAACTCTTTACATCTGTCTTTGGATCTGACTAGCTTTCTGATCAGCATAATCTAAGTAATTGATTAAAGACTCTAAGCAACAGGAAGAGGAGTTACAGTTTCCCAGTCAGGGCTGGGTTCAAACAATGAAATAAGATTTTCTCCCAATTCCCACAATTGAATAGCATTTTCTAACAAGGCAAAAATTGGACTAGACCCATAAATGAATAAAAACTAAGCTAACTCCAGAATTCAATCACAAGATAAAATCAGTGTTGTTCTCTCAATTCTGAAAATTAACAACTTGCTGTCAATATCCCTTTAATAACCTCAGGGGTCATCTTGTATGAATGGATCTACTAACTGGTTAGTAGGCTATGACTAATTAAGATTATTATGTGAAATGAACTTTCCAGTAGAGCATAAACTCCTTGGATACAGGACTAACTAATTTATGTCATCAAATCCCCAGCACCTATTACCATGACAAAGACACATCAGCCATTAAATAAATGCTTGTCTTAATTTCTATTGATAGCATATAGGGATATAATAATGAGGTTAGCTTCGTGTGATAGATAAGGGATTAATCAAAGAGTGTTCATGAAAGATTTTTGCCTTGAATTATGACTTCAGTGATAAAAAAAATATATATAGGCTGATAGGCAACAGGAAAATACTTGCTTTATACACCTGGCAAGTAGGAAATTGCTGTTTTAGTATTTTTTGTTCATATTCTAATGTGGTCATACATGCTTATTTCAATTAAGGACACCAAAACACTAAGTACTGAATTAATATTAAAATTTCATCATTCTGAGGCAGAGGCAAGACTGCAGAATAAAGGCAAATACTTACCTGATCTCTCCCCCACACTCCTCAAAATATCTTTAAATAATGACTATAAGAAAATTCTAGTGAAGGAGAACACATAAAAAGATGGAGTGAAACACCTTTTTCACCCAAGATGACTTAGAAAGCTGGCCCACCAGGGTGAGAAAGAAGCATGGTCCAGGGCATACTGTGTGAGTACAACTCGGGTCCCAGCAAACCAAGAGCAGGCCTTGGGAGCCACTAATTCAGCATTGACAACCCTGCTTCTAGAGCTCTCAGCCCACACACTGTAAGAGTCAAAGAGCAGGTTATAAGTAGATTACAAGGATCTCTTTTCTATCACTGAGCAGGACTATATTGCTTTATCAATGCCCTCCTCAAAGTTTTAGGGCAGAAGAGAATGCTTATGGTCATTTACAGACCAGTGCATTGGCCAGGAGTAGAGTAAATACCTCTACTAAGATCAAATCACCTTGGAAGAACTGAAAACTTAAACATCCCTAGAAGTATCTCTAAAAACAGCAGTACAAAATGCCTGATGCTTGGAGCAGTGCACCCTTCACCCTACAAGCAGAGCCCTACTTTATCAAAGAGTTAAAAAGAAGTTAAGCAATAGCCTTGGAATGTGAGCAAACAATAGAAAAAAATTCTGACCATAGAAAGTTTTCATGGTGACAAGTAAAGTCAAAACACACACTCAGAAGAAGATAACAAAGTAAAAATTCCTACATCCAAAGCCTCCAAAAATATGAATTGGTTGTACTCCATGGAAGAACTCAAAATGGATTTTGAAAATCAAATAAGAGAGGTAGAAGAAAAATTGGGAAGAGAAATGAGATTGATGCGAGAAATCATAAAGCAAGAGTCAACACAAAAAAAATTGAAATTTTCATAACACCTTAAAAAACAGACTAGGTCAAATAGTAAAAACATCCAAAACACCAATGAGAAGAATGACTTAAAAAGAAGAATCAACCAAATGGAAATGAGGTACAAAACCACATTGAAGAAAATAATTTCCTGAAAATTAGAATTGAGCAAATGGATTACTTTATGAGAAATCAAGAAACAATAAAACAAAACAAGAGTTAAAAAATAGAAGATAATGTGAAATATCTTATTGGAAAAGGAACTGATCTGGGAAAATGGATCCAGGAGAGATAATTGAAAAATTAATGGACTTCCTGAAAGTCATGATCAGAGAAAGAGCCTAGATATCACCATTCTAGAAACTATCGTGGAAAATTGTCTTGTTATTCTTTACCAGAGGATAAAATAAAAATTGAAAGAATAACTGATCACCTTCTGAAAAGGATTCCAAAATAAAAGCTACCAGGAATTCCTGAGTTCCTAAGTCAAGAAGAAAATTTTACAACCATCTAGAAAGAAACAGTTCAAGTATTATGAATCTATAGTCAGGAAAACATAATATTTAATAGGTTCTACATTGAAGGACTGAAGGATTTAAAATATAATATTACAGAGGGCAAAGGAGTAAGGATTACAATGAGGAATCACCTAGCCAGAAAAACTGAGTATAATTCTTTAATGGAAAAAAATGGATATTCAAAGAAATAGAGGACTTTCAAGCATTCTTGATGAAAAGACCAGAACTAAGTACAAAATTTGATTTTCAAACACAATACTTGATAGAAAAATAAAAAGGTAAATAGAAAAGGGAAATCATAAGGTACTTAATAAGTTTAAAGTGTTTGTAATCCTACATGGAAAAATGATTCAACACATTAGTACTTTTACATTATTAGGACAGATAGGAGTATATATAAATATTGCACAGATGCTAGTTGATTATAAAGAGATGATATCAAAAAAAGTAAAATTAAGGAGTGAGAGAGTAATATACTAGGAGAAAAGGAAAGGGGGGGATAGAAGGGAGTAAATTACCTCACATAAAAGAGGTAAGAAAAAGCTTACAGGGGAAGAGAGGAGAAGATGAGGTGGAGTGAATAAACCTTACTCTCATTATAACTGTCAGAGGTAATTACATACACAATCAACTGGCTACTGAAACAACTTACTCTACAGAAAAGTAGGAGGGGAAGAACAGCAGAAAAGGAAGGGGATGATTGAAAGGAAGGCATATTGGGGGAGGGGCAATCAGAAGCAAAACACTTTTAAAGAGGGACAGTATGAAAGGGAATGAGAAGAGAATAAATGGGGAGAGTAGGTTCAAGGGAAATATACTTAGCAATTGTAACTCTGAACAAAAAAACTTTGAAGCAATTTTCCCTGATAAAAGCCTCATTTCTCAAAATTATAGAAAACTAAGTCAAATTTGTAAAAGTAAAAGCCAATCACCAATTGATAAATGATCAAAACACGAGAGCAGTTTTCAGAGGGAGTAACCAAAGCTATTTATAGCCAATTGGAAAAAAAATGCTCTAACTCACTATTAAATGGAGAAATGCACATTAAAACAATTCTGAGGTACTTCCTCATATCTATTAAGTTGGCTAATAGGACAGAAAAGAAAAAGACATATGGTGGAGTGGATGTGGGAAAAATGGGATATTAAGGCACTCTTAGTGGTAATGTGAACTGATTCAGCCATTCAGTACAGCAATTTGCAGCTATGACTGAAGGGCTATAAAACCTTGTTTACTACTTGACCTGACAATACTACTACAAGGTTTGTATCCTAAAAGACCTTTTTTTTAAGGGAAAGGACCTATATGTATAAAAATATTCATAGCAGCTCTTTACTCATGGCAAAGAATTGTAAATTGAGGGGATGTCCATCTATTGGGGAATGATTGAACAAGTTGTTGTATGTTATTGTAATGGAATACTATTGTCCTATTGGAAATTATAATCAAGGTGCCTTGTAAAAGCCTGGAGAGACTAGCATGAGCTGATGTGAAATGAAATGTACTGTGCACAAAATAACACCAATATTGTAAGATGATCAGCTATGAGTGACAGTGTTTCTCAGCAGTGCAATGATCCAAGACAACTTTGAAGGACTTATGATGATGAATGTTATCCATTCCCAGAGAAACAACTAATGGTGTCAGAATACAGATTGAAACATATATTTTTTTAACTTTATTGTCCTTGAGTTGTTTTTTTTGGGGGGTGCAGTATGTTTTCTTTTTTAATGTGACATGTGACAATTATAGAAATGTTACAATATTGAATTTCATCCCTTCTCAATGTGTGGTGGGGGAGTGGGGAGGGAGGAAGGGAGTTAATTTGGAACACAGAGTTTTAAAAACATATTAAAATTGTTTTTACATGTTACTGAGGGAAAATAAAATACTAAATACAATAAATCATCTTTCTGAAAGTTGAGTTATTTGGTATTCTGACAAAGGTCAATGTCAGGAAACTTGGTATGAGTATATTAAGATTTGGAGCCAGAGGAAGCTTCTGTTCAATGCCACTCCTCTTAAGAAAAATTCTTAAACCCTTCTCTGGGTCATGGGTATCATCCAGCATAAATCTTCTGTTATGAAACTTGAGAGAATTTATATGATGGTTGAAAAGTTGGAAACAGGTATAGGATGACATGGAAATGTTTTTAAATGAATTGGAAGATGTTTCTCAGACTATTGAGCAAAATAGATAAAAAGTATGTGAAACCAGAGCAGCAATCCAATATTGTTTTCACTTTCCATTGTCATTTTAATGCATTTGGTTTTTTATTCTGCATGGAATATTCACTGTAAATATACTTACAGAGAAAAAATTTTTTATCCAGGTGAGACAAAAAGAAACATTATAAATAGACATCTTACAAATATATAAATCTTCTGGATCTAGATTGATAGGGACTTGGTTTGAATCCTACCTTAAACATTTACTGCCTACATAATGCTAGGCAAATCACTAATTTTTATATGTATCAAAGTTTTTCATATGTAAAATGAGGAGAGGAAGAGTTGGACTAAATGACTTCAAAGATCACTTTCAGTTCTTGATCTGTGATCATGAGATTTGATTTCTCCTCCCTATCTGTCTCTTCCACTCTCCAAACATGCTAATTATTTCAATCAGAAAAAAAATGCCATTATACTTAAGGAAGAATGACAGCAGATCTCCTCTAGGCAACTTCATATAGTTAATCTTTCATCATGAAAAGGAGTTTTCATAGAATTATATGATTTGACATATTTAGTGAATTAAAGAAATATACTGTCCTTTCTGTTTAAAAAATTCTTCTTTAGAAACCAATCAGTCAAGTGTATTAGTCCGGAAGCATCTAAAATTTAAACTCTTTCAAAATCATATCACATAATCAAAACTTTAGAAAGCTTGAGGTCCACTCCCCCAACACCAAAGGGAGTTACCATTTAACAGAAGCATTGGAGTGCAAAATTTGAGGAGCAACTTTTATAATTTAACTGCTAAAAGTACAGAGTAAACTAGTGCCATCTCCCCTTTTCCACTTAATATTTACAACCAAAGTAAATGAATGTGGCATCTACTCTTGTTAAAACAGTTCCTAAGAATGAGGCATTAGGCTTTTGTTATACATGATGGACTTTGTGACATACTGTCTCCTGTTCCACTACCTAAATCTCCCATTATTTTTCTATTTGATCACTAAGGAATTTGCATCACTTCCTCTCAATATATAGAGCTAGCAATGGTACCATTTGAAGTCATTAGACCAGACCTGTAAAATAATAAGCATGGAGAATTTACAGTATAGAAACTTCTTCTGCCAATACAGATTGGTGGTCTCTAATTTATGGAACTGAAGATTTGAATGGAAATACTGAGAGTTTAAGTAACTCAACCATGGTCACAAAGATATTATGTGTCACATGTTAGAAATGAATCTAAGATTTTCTGAATCTAAGGTCATCCACTCCTCTGCCACACAATTCTTCCTTTTATGCTAGAGACAATCTTGCTCTTTTCAAATTGCATACACTATACATGTTGTAGGGGATGTGGGAAAGTGGGGACATTAATGCATTGAACAGAGTTGTGAATTGATTAAATCATTCTGGAGAGCAATTTGTAGTTGTTCCCAAAATGCTAGGAAACTATGTGTGCTCTTTGATCCAGTAATAGCACTGCTAGTTACATATCCCAAAGAGATGTAAAAAGGAAGTTTGTACAAAAATATTTGTAGCAGCTCTTTTTTGTACTGACTAAGAACTGGAAATCAAAGGAATGTCCATCAGTTGGGTAATGGCTAGACAAGTTGTGGTATATGATTGCAATGGAATATTGTTGTGTCAAAAGAAATGACACACAATAGTATTTCAGAAATAACTTAGAAAGACTCGCACGAACTGATGAGGTGTGTAGTGAACAGAACCAGGAGAATATTGTATGTTGTTACAGAAATATTGTACAATGGAGAATCATGCATGACTTTACTCTTCTTAGCAATACAAGTATCTGAAACAATCCCAAAGGACTCATGATGAAATATGCTATCTCCCTCTAGACTCTAGAGTCTGGAGAAAGAAGTGATAATGTCTGAATACATAATGAAGTATATTACTTTTCACTTTTTCGGGTTCATCTTCTTATACAAAATGAATACTATGGAAATGTTTTACCTAATTGCACATACATAACCTCTGTTGGATTGCTTACTATTTAAGGGAGGGGGAGGAGAAAGAAGAAAGGAAGGATAGAATTTGGAACTCAAAACTTTTTTTAATGTTAAAAATTCTTTAGCCATGTAATTGGGAAAAATAAAATCTTATTTTAAAAAACCCAATGGAATGCATGCCCTTCTACATTCCCTGTATATAAGATTTATGCAATGTTAGAACTTGTAGAATGTTTTGTCACCTATAAGGTGGATACTAAAACCTTGAATAATGGCATTTATTTTTGTTGTGCAGAATCCAGGATGAATCAAATATATTATATTTTTGATTATTTTAATCTTCTATAGTTATTACATAGTCATGTGGAATCACTGAATGATTTTTTACCTGGAATCACATGCAAAAATTCATTTTTATTTCAAATCTGTGAAGTGAAAATGGAATGAACTAAACATACATTTATTTTCTGTTTTCATTTATGTGCCAAGAAAGGAAAAGAGCAGAAGGCTAATGCATTTACAACGTAAAGCATCTATCTTTATTTATATTCTTTTTTTACATGCCATGCTGTTGAATTAGTATTTCTCCAACAGAGCATTTATCAGCAAGCAGTACAAGATGGTACTAGATAGCATTTATTTATAAGCAAGTATTACAAGATGGCATCAGATAACAAAAGATTTAGAGGTATAAAGAGCTGCTTTTCTCCAAAATAAGTCAGCCTAAAAGGTTGTGCTAGAGTTAGAAAATCTGACCATCCACCTTGAAGCTCTGTCCAGAGACAATGCACTGGATGATTTAACCCTCTCAGCTCTGGAACTGTAGCCTGAACTGGGGATTGGGCAAGTTATCAGGAGGCATTTCTTTTTTCTTTTTTGCCTTTCTTTTTTTGGAGGGGCAATTAGGATTAAGTGACTTGCCCAAGGGCACACAGCTATTCTTTTGTGTTAAGTGTTTGAGGCAGATTTGAACTCAGGTCTTGCTGACTCCATGGCCAGTGCTCTATTCACTGTGCTACCTAGCTGCCCCCCCCAGGAGGCATTTCTTGATTGTTGAATGCTGCCGTATCTAGGGTTGGCTCCAGCTAGGTTTCACTTAATCCCCACACTATATTCTCTCCAATATAACCACTGTATCCCATCCCAATTCTTTTTCATTTTGGAACTATAATCAAATCATTACAGCAATGCTGCTTGAAAGAGTCTTGTCAGCATGCTTCAGTCTACTTCTCTATGGCTCCACTCATTCTCCTAACTTTTCAAACCAAAATATCCAATTCCCTTTTACCATTCAAGGTGTGGTCCTTATATATGATGGTCTTTCACCAGAATGTAAGCTTTTTGAAAATAACAGCTGTCTTTGCTTTTCTATTTAGGGAAGGGCTATCTTTTTCCTCTTTCTATATCCCTATGGATTAGAATAGTGTCTGGTACACAGTAGTCTAGTAGACACTTAGAAATGTCTATTGATTGATCCCTGGTGCTAACACCATGCTTGTAACACAGTAAGCATTTGATTACTACTTTAAAATTCATTCACAATAACATTTTCACTAAAATAAGATATTTCATCAGTATATAAAGGAGTTAGCTTCATGTTAAGAAAATCTTTGCGCCCTTACTATGAGATATTGTCAGTTTAAAAAAAATAAATCTAGATGAATGAGTATGTGAGAGGACCAAAGAACTATTTTTTAAAATAAGACATCCTAAGACCAATGCTCATTTTCAAACCTTAAGTATGCCCAAAGGTGCACGCATACACACACACGCGCGCGCGCACACACACACACACACACACACACACATGCACACAGACACTCACACACACACACACACACACTTTCACCAAAAACCAAAATCAAACCAAAACAATGGCTTAATTTTTGCCAAATTTATGTCCTAAAATATGTTTTAAGAGAAAAAAGGTGGGGGTATATGAATTTTTAAAATTGTTTTCCACATGAAAATTAACAAAGTAACAGGAAAACATTAACTTCAGAAGGGAAAGATGCCTTCACTTCTAGTAAACGAGTTAAATATATATTAGTAAATTCTGCTAAACAAAGTAAAATGAAAAAAATGAAGAAACAGAAAATCCTGTGGAATTTGGGAACGTGGTACTACAACATGCATGATTGAGTAATTTAAAAGAGAAATGAAAATTATGAAAGCAGAATTTATGTTCTACACAGCCAAAAATTAATATACAAATAAATAAGTGTTTGAGCTAATGGATGAATAAATAGGTAAACTGATAATTAGTAATAGACATGAATAAATAGAAAGGGAAAAATAGAAATATTGTAATTCCCATTGTCAAATCTCACCAAAGAACCCAAAATAAGAACAATTAGATTGATAATGGAAATACACAGAAGTAAAGAATAGTTTAAAAGAAGAAATTCAAATAAATGAATGAATGAATGACAGTGACTGCTATGCTTCTAATAAGGTAGAACATATGTTCTTTGAATGTTTTGGTCCAGGTCTGTCTCAATCAGTGTCCTTTGATAGTTTGTGTTCAGCATTTGAATGAAATGAGACATTCTTAGGTTATTCAAAAGTAAACAAAAATACTTAGTTATAGAAAAGAAGATATATGCAAAAGGAATATATACTAAAATCATCATGAATTGATTCAGCTTAGTAAAGTTTCCCTGCTGAGTTGTCCACCATGGTCTATCAACTTAACATCAGAGAGGGGTTGGAATTCTTATCTTTTCTTTGTACTTGAGCAACCAGGAAAGGGTATTATCCACCCAAACATTCAATTCCCTAAATCAATCAGATTTTATAAGGAAAAGTTGGGGGATTTGCATGGGGATGTAGGTTTAATGTATTGCTCCCATCACAGGTGGTATTTAGTAACTTACATCAAAGTCTGGAACTTAGTATTAATTTCAGCTAATGACAGCATCTTTCCTTGGGTTACTCTTTCCATGATTCTTATGTTTTACTGTGTGTTCTGAATTTATAATTTGAATACCCAGAGCTGTCTAATTTTTATGAACCTTGTAAAGATTGGGGCTCTTGTAAAGATTGAGGATCCTCCACTGATATTTCTTCTTGTGTGAAAAGTATACATCGTTTGTAATCATTCTAGTCACTACCTGTAGTGGTGAAATGAGACCTAGCTCCTAAATAGTTCCACTAGCCCCAAATTCCCCCCCATCAAGATTAGAATAAAATTGTTGTACATTATCAGTTATTGATATTATAGTAGCCAAAGCATTGAACTAGATGGGGAGAAATAGGATAAGCCAAAGACGTGAACAAGAAGAAAAAAAATAACAGAACTTGGGATAGCTTTAACTTACCTCATGTTTCAGAACTGATCAATTAAGGAATAAACAGCTGCCTAATTGTCAGATATTTTCATGTAAAATATTTTAAAATAAATTTTAAATAAAGTCATTTTTAAAATCACAGTATTTAATCAGTATAATGGTTCTTTGCAGTATTTTCCTTAGTACATAGCAATCTAGACAATGCAGAGACTGTATATGGACACTCCAAGTAGGGAGCTTCCATATGCAGTCTCTGCATTGATCCCATTATGTCTAACTCAATTGGTGCTTGAAATCCACTAATTTGTTGCTGATACAGAATATCAGGTATCAGTGGGTAACATAATTGGCAGAATTTCTTCTAGCTCATAGTTCCAAGAATGGTGTCTTTTAAGAAGATAACGTGATTTTCATCAGGGAATAAAGAAATGAAATGTCCTTACCTAGCCCAGCAAAAAGGTTTTGGACAAGGACTCACTTGTATCCAACTTGTTTATTTGACCAGATGCCAATATAGAGGGAAATTAGCTAATTAGCATCCTTGTAACCATTATATAATTTTTTTTGAATGGGGGAAAACAAAGCAATTGGGGTTAAGTGACTTGCCCAAGGTTGCACAGCTAGCAAGTCTCGAGTGTCTGAGGCTAGATTTGAAGTCCAGTCCTCCTGACTCCAAGGTCAGTGCTCTATTCACTGTACCACCTAGCTGCCCCAGCATTATATTTCAATGAGGCTTTAGTATTAGCTTTCTACGTAGTGATAAATGATGCTATTATGTTCTGATAATACTATAATTCTTTATTGCTTAGTATCTACTTTTCTGCATGTGGAAAAAAAGTGACTTTCATGTTTGTATATAGGATACCCTTATTACTTTCCATGGTTTCTGGGGAAAACCTTAAATTTAGATTTCATAACCACATTTCTAAGTAACAGTCCTTTAAGTAGTAAGTTGCCTTGTGAAGTCAAGGTATAGGTATTGAATCTGTAATTGTGCCATTGAGATTTGTTTCTATTAAGAAACCAGGCAACCTCAAATCAATGAATCCATGGGAAAGGTTAGGTACCTTGACATTTTGTAAGTGTCAACATCTGTTGCCTCTAGCTTTGATGCTGGATGAGTCAGAAGAGACCATTCCTTATAGGGGCTGAAATACATATTTACTGAAACCCCAACATACTAGTAAATCTCAACAAGGAATATTTCTTGTATCCAAGTAAAGGTAAGAATAAATTGATTATTTTAATGATTCTTTTTGTGGTACAAACCTTGGGGAAGTCAGTGAGGGAGTGTTTCATAGGAATATGAAGCCAGTGGAAAATTGTGATTTGGTAATATATAGGAATAAAACCACCTTTTTGCTTTCCCTTCCATGCCCAATCCCCCAGGGTAAAAATTAAAAACAAAACAAAACAAAAAGCCCTTTGAAAATATGACTCATCAAGGAAAACAGATTCCTATGTTGGCCATGTCCAAATAATATATGTCTGATTATATGCCCTGAGTCCATCTCTTCTCATTAAGGAGGTGGATACTGTTATTTATATTTTGCCAGCTGGAATCATTATTAATCATTGAATTGTTCATAGGTCTAAGTCTTTCAAGTGTCCATTTTATAGTAATATAATAGTATAAATTATTCTCCTGATTATCCTCACTTTGCTCTTCATCAGTTTATCGAGGTATTACCAGTTTTCCCTCAAAATTTTCCCTTCATAATTTCTTAGAGAATAATAGTATTTCATTACATTCATATAAAATAATTTGTTCAACCATTCTCCTATGAATGGAGACTCCATCCACTGGTTTCCAGTTCTTGGTTACACAAAAAGAGCTGCTGTAAATATTGTCCCATTGTACACCCTATTGGTTGGTAGTAACAAAAATTTCATACGTATATGTATGGTCATGTACGTGACCAGGCACTTTTGTGTATATAGGTATACCACATACATATATAGTAGCTAGATGGCACAGTGAAGATCATGATTTGGGGATCATGAATTGAGTTAGAAAGACCTGAGTTCAAATCCAACCTCAGACACTGTGTGAACTGTGGCAGGTCTCTTAAATTCTATCTGCCTGACTTTACTCCTTTGTAAAATGATGATAATAATTGTACCTGCCTCCAAGAGTTTTCATGAGAATATCAAATGAAATAATACTTGCAAAGGGATTAATCCAATTCCTGCTATGTAGTAGGTAGTATATGATACATACAAACACACACACAAGTGCTTATTTACAATAGACATATTTGAATGAATATATATACACACACATGCACACATATACATATAAAATACATGGACATATTTTCCTTTGTCTAAATGTATATTTCTATACATGTGTGCACTTGGATGTAGTCATACTGAGATACGTCTATTCATATTTATATGTGTATGAGTATTAAAATTCTATTCATATTTATGTATATTATACATATACAATATACAAATGAATAAATTATTTCAAATAATTTAAATTTAATTCAAATAAATAAATAAATTATTTCAAACATATTTATTGAATTCATATGTGCATATTTGCATTCACTTTTATATGCTAAAATGCCTGGATTTTTTAAGAAACACCTTCTCCATGGTCAAGAAGTAGCAAATAGCAAAAACAGATTATGAATGCAGGTTTTATGACTTCAAAACCACTTCATTACATCTACTAAATTACAATTCTCTTTCCAGCAGCATGGTATAATGAAGATGAACATGGCATTAGAGTCAGAGAATCACTTCTTACTACCCTTTAATGATGTTTTCTGCAATAAACTCAAGTGTTTCATCCTAAAATTAGAGGGGTTTTTTTTTGGAAGAAACTTGCATTTTTCTAACTGCTACAGGCTTTCTGTACCAATAAATCAACACATTGTTAGGTAATAATTAAAAGTTTTCTTTCATCTGACAATGGAAATGGGAAGGAAAGAAAGAAAAATGTATTCTGCCACATTGAACATAATAGCATATGAAACATTTAGTAGCTCCCACAAAAATAATTTTTATGCCACCAACCAATAGGGTATACAATGCAAACAAAATTACACATAGGCAAAACATCATTCAACAGAGCTCAATCTTAAAAAAACCCTCAATTTTCACTGCTGAGAATACAATTTATTGTAGAGTATGCTGTGCTCTTCATAATAGAGAAGGCATGAAATGCTATGTAGTCTTACCAATTATATTGTTTTTTTATGTATGTGTATGCACCTTATATAATTTAAAAACAGGGAAAATTAGATTAAAACAAATGGACAGGAGCAGTGAGTGGCAATTTTCAATTAATCAGAAGCCCTTACTAAAGGCCTAGTTTAATACTATAAATGTCCCAAGGACTCTCCATTTTTGGTAACGCTTCTCTGCAGCTATTAATAATTAAACATAATTAAACTTGTTCATTGACTTTTAGCTCAAAATTACTTTATTTTTTGCTTCTCAACAATATCAGGAGGTTTCATGTAGAGGATGCAAAGAATGTATGGAATGAACTAGATTTTTTTAACAATCTATTATTAAAAACTATGTCAAATAGGTTTTTTTATATTTATATTTTCTCACAGTTACAATAGCATAGGTGAAGGTTGTCTTATCCAAAGAGTTCACATTAAGTAAAGAACAGATATAACCAACAATATATAAGATAGGCAATATCATATGCATACATACATACATGCACACACATATATATGTGTCTCTCTCTATATATATATGCATATATATGTGTATAAACTAAATACTTTCAAATATGCACTAGGAAGTCTATTAATGATAGAAAGCAACTATAGATGAAACCTGTCCATAAGCCCCAACCTTAGTAGTTTTTTCTTGCTCTCAGTGAACCAGGATGTTATGCAGAAAACAAATGTAAAATGAGAATTAAGAGAGATTTTCAATTCTCATCAAGATTTTCTTTGTGCCCATAATGTGTCTGCTAATTGCTGAAATAGACCAACCTAATGTCTAAATGATCATACAAATGCTAATTGCTAACACCAGAGCAGATAAGTAGGAAACACAAATAGTGAGAAGCCAAGAAGCAGACCAGCTCAAAATCAGAATTCCCTGGAGACCTTTCAGTAAAAACCAGCTGCTAGGTCAATAGGAATTTTCCAAAAGAATTTGGAAAGTAAGCTTATATATGGGTACCTAAAGAGGTGTAGTTCCACTAGAGATTTAGTGAGTATGAAAACTAAGAAAAATGTCTGAATGTCCTTTGTGGCTTGTACTGTATTTTCTTCTATCTAGCCACATATTAATTATGTTTTCCCTTTTTGAAGAAAATAAGATTGGAAAAAAAATTGAAGGAGCACTCCCCTCATTTTTGGTATTACTTGAAAGGCTAAATAATTCACAAAAGCATAAAATACATAATTACAGAAATAATATAGTTCAAAATCCAAAGAGGGACAAGAGGAAACAGAGAGAAGATGAGTAATGGAGGAAATTATCAGTAATTCATGGGATAAAATAGTTAGCAAGAAGTTTAAGAACAATATGTATGATATTTGATGTCTGTGTACTACAATAGAACAAAGTAACTTGAGTAAACAAGATAGATGTGAAATTCAAATGTTAGGTAAACATAATGTTTTAGATAATCCTGGTGTGAACCAGACACTTAGTGGGATGGAATTAATGAGGGAATTAGCATTTTTTAAAAAAAAGAAATACGTGATCTAGGTGGGAAGCCATGATGACAGAAGCAGGAAGAGGCTCCTGAACATAATTCATTCTCAAAATTCCTGAACATTCTCTAGATTGAGTCTTGATCCAGAATCCAAGAAAAAAAGATGAATGTATCATATTTCTAATATATGCACATTACTGAGCACACTAGGGACAGGGTCTAGCCAGGAGCTTGCCATACACAGCATTTCAGCATATAGAAAGTTAAAAACAAAAATTGGACTATGCTTCAGGGAACCAAGAAGTCCCAGACTCATAGAAGTAAGGCTTGAACTTGTACTGGAGGTAGGAACATGTGCCAATTGGCATCTGTGCCAATTGTTCTGGGTCATAGATCCAGGAAGGACTGAGAAGGACAATTCTGCCTAGGAATGCTGTTCCAGCATCAGGAGTGATGCTGGTATGTAATCTGTGTACAAATAGAGGTACAAGCTCTGAAGCACACAAAAGCTATGTGGTTCTGATGCCAAGAATGGAGTGGGTTTGCAATTTTAGCATCTAGAATTATCAGACGCCAAATATGGAACAAGGAGAAGAGAAATCCCAGCCCAAAGAGGAACTCTTGCAATTTTATTACACTCAATCTGTTGAACTTCTCATCTGCTTGATAGTGACTGAGAGAAATGCTTATTTTTCTATTATAAATAACCAAATATTAATAGGATAGTTATTAGTAGTTTTTTTTTCTTTTCATACTTCCCTATGCAGGGACCAGGCCTTGAAGGTCAGACAGTCTCTAAAAGTCCTAATGATGAGATTTGCCTAATCCTCCAGGACCTTCTCCTTACTTTTGGACCAGACCTCAAGCAAATGGGAGAGGTTTTTCTTTTTCTTCTGATTAGTGTAATGAGTCTGCAATCTAAGTGATATAGGCCTTAAAATGCATTAGACTTTGTCCCTTGAAACCCTGTTGTTCAACTTAAGTAGTCTACGTAGTGATAGACCCCTTTATGTATTGATCTACTATTGAGAGACGCTCACTTTTTTTTAACAATCATATTGAACACATTTCCATATTACTCATGTTATAAAGAAGAATTAGAACAAAAGAGAAAACCATGAGAAATGTGTGGGACAAAAGAACCTTGCCCAAAATAAATTCAAAAACTCAGAGGTTTCTCAGAGTAACATAAAGAGATTTATTTCTTCCCCTGAGAAGGGGGAATCATTGTTACCAGAAGCACTCTGGTGAGAAAGGCCTGAAATACAGAAGGTAAAGCTTGACTATATACCCAAAAGAACACCCCTTTCCCCTTCACCTCACTGTCCTTTGTTTCTGTTAGTCAGGAACATAGGTTCACAATCTTAACCACAAAAATCTGCTTACATAGCAAGTAAAATGTCAGCAATGTCAAAATAGATGTGATAGCAGAAGATATATGTTTAATGGTAATTAATTTGTTTGATCAGATGTTAAGTAGATCCTAGTAACCTAGTGTTAAGTATAGAACTCTGTCCATTGGTGATAAGGTGTGAATTCCCAGAACTCTGTCCATTGGTGAGAAGGTGTGAATTCCCCTGTGACTTGGA
>CM053596.1:191547132-191568671 GCA_028646575.1 Pseudocheirus occidentalis | reverse complement strand
GGGATTAAAACCAAGAATCAACTACCGAGCAAAATTGAGCATATTATTCCAGGGGAAAATATGGTCATTCAATGAGGTGGAGGACTTTCAAGCATTCTTGCTGAAAAAAACCAGAGCTGAACAGAAAATTTGACAATCCAACACAAGAAGCATGAGAAGACAAACATGAGAAAGAAATCATATGGAACTTGGCAAATTTGAATTATTTACATGCCAATATGGTAAAACGATAATAGTAACTTATGAAACTTTTCTTAGCATAAGGATAGGTGAAGGGAATACAAATGGATATATATGTATACTCACACATATTTCTATATAGGAGGCTATACGTGCATGTGAATACATTTCTGAGCATGTGTATATATGGGTTTATAGAGGGCATAGGATGAATTGAATATGAAGGGATGATACTTTAAAAGGCAAATTTTGAGGTGGGAGAAGACTAGAATGGGAGTAGACGGGGGAGACACAATGGGGCTAATCGAGGCAAAGGATAACTGTTACAACTTTACTTTCATCTACTCTCAGCGAATCTGGCCTAGGAAAGAAATGGCATAAACTCTAAAATGGGCATCATGCCACACAAGACAGTAGGGAGCATGGGGAATGGAGGGGGGATGAGGGGAGGGATGGGTCTGGGGGAGGGATGCTGGATGCTCACACTTCAATAAAGGGACAGAGACAGGGTAGAGAACAGAACAAGGGGGAAAGGGATAGGAAGGAGGGACATATGATCACTGTCACAGTATGTCCACTATGAACATGTCCTGTATAATCACACCTACACAGCCTGTATTGAATTGCTTGTCCTTCCAGCAGGGATGGGTGACAAGGGAGGAACCGAAAGAATCTAGAATTTGAAGCTCTGCAATACCTGCAACTAGGAATCAAAATATACAGGGGCTAGGATAGGGAGACCCTCCCTGCCCTACCAGAAAGTTGGAGAGCAGACAAGGAGAGGGGCTCCCCAGTGGGATCGCTGTTTTGGGGTGGGGTAGGGGAAAGACGGGGAGAAAATTTGTAACTCAAAAATCTCATGAAAGTGAATGACATAAACAAGAAAACAAATAAAATTTATTACATAAAAACGAAAATATCAAAAAATTCAATATTCTTAAGATTGATCTGGGGGAAGGGGATGAAAGACGCAATATGGAATAATTAGGAGCAGTCTTGGAGTTAAGAAGACCTAACACCAAATCCTACATAGGTGTAATAGAAATGAAATTTGAAGATGCCTTTACATTGGCAAGCTAACAGGTACTTGGCACCTAGTTTCAAATTAAGCCTCTGTAAAGAAACAAGGTATGAACCCATGTTGCTGATGTACCAGGAAGGGGCTGAACAGGGAGGAGTTAATACATATATAAGGAAAAACACAAGTTGTACAGTCAGAATTTCCTGGGGTCAGCATCATGGAGGCAGAGCAGCTGCTGCTGGGGAGAGAGACAGAGCCAGAGAGAGAGAAAGAGAGAGAGAGAGTATTTCTCTCAGCAAGCATCTGGAGGCTGGGCTGCTGCTGCTGTCCGGAAGACAGAATTGAGAATTGAGCAGAACTGAGAAGAGAAATTAGAACTGAGAAATGACATGGAAGTAGGACTTGTGGTGGCAAGACTTCTGGAGCTGACAAAGACTGAGGAAGCATGACTGTGGTGCCAGTACTTTCGACAAATGTTGTGACTTTTTAAAATGTTCATAAATGTTCTTGTGGCTTTGTTAAGCCTTGTTTTCTGAGGAACAGAGCCTGTGAAGGATTTGAAATGGACTGGACACTATGAGCTTCAATGTGGAGCAGGAAGTGCATGTAGAGCTGGACAAGGAATTGGGAGCTGTATGGCTGTGAACCTAGGTGACAGTTTGGTGTATTCAGGTAGGAGCTACCTGCCTTGAGTCAAGATTTAAAAACCTCTACATGGATGCTAAGTATTGACTGATGAAATTGAGTAGTGACTGATGAAATTGTGATTTAATTGTACAACATAGGTGGAGGACTTTGATTTTTGTACTTCAAGGCAAGGCTCCTTAAGGAACAATTGAGTTACTAAATGATTGTATTTTGTTGAAAACTATGTGACCACTTTGGTGAAAAGTATGTGGCCATTTTAGTGATAAGTTATTGAGTTGTGATATGTTATGTGCTGAGTTTTGATGTTCTGTGATAAATTGTAACACTGTGAATGCTTGATTTTCTGTGAATTTTTTGGTGGAATTTGTTATTTTGTTATATTATAATTTTAATTAGTTTACTTATTTTCTTGCTTGCATCATTCATTTCCATAAGATTTTGAGTAACAAATTTTCTCCCCATCTTTCCCCTACCTACCCCTCAAAACAGCCCTATCCCACTGTATAATCCCTTCCCCAATCTGCTGTCTCATATGTCTGCCCTCATTGTCCCTCTGACTTTATGGTAGGGCAGGATGGATCTCCCTACCCAGTGCCTGTATATCTAAATTTCCAGTTGCATGTAGTTAATAATAATAATAATAATAATAATAATAAACACAGTATATATGAATAATATATATAAATATATATATACTATTCATATATACTGTGTTTATTATATATATATATATGTGTGTGTGTATTTAACATTTGATAATAGAACTTTAAATTCTAGATACTTTCCCTTCTTTCCTCATTACCCAATCCACTGGAAGGACAAACTATTCAATAGAGACTTGTAAACATTTCCACAATGGACATATTGTGAGAGACTGATTATATGCCCCTCCTCCCTGTTCCATCCCCCTCTCATGTTCTATTCTCTACCCTGTCCTTGTCCCTGTTCCTTTACAGAAGTGTGTGGTTCCAGCAACCTTTCCCCTGACTGTCCTCCCTTCAGTCATCCCACCTCTCATCTCCACCCAACCCCCACTCTCCTGTGTGGCAAGACACAGTTAAGTGTTTATGTCATTCCTTCCCTAAGCCAAATTCCATCAGAGTATGCTTGACTCTTTCCCTCTTGCCTTCCTCTTCTTCCCCTCCATTGTAACAATTATTCCTTGCCTCTTCTATATGAGATGCTTAACCCCATTCTGTCTCCTCTCATTCTAATCCTCTCCTACCTCAGAATTTCACCGTTTAAAGTATCATCCCTTCCTATTCAATTGATCCTCTGCCCTCTATGTACACATATATATCCATACTCAAATATGTGTTTGTAAGTATATATAAACTCTCCTATATAGACATATATGCATGTGTATGTATATGTGTGTATACATACATACATATATATATACACACACACACACATTTGTATTCCCTTCACCTGTCCTCATATTGAGAAAAGTTTAATAAGCTACAATTACTGTTTTGCCATGTTGGCATGTAAATAGTTCAACTTTGATAAGTTCCTTAAGATTTCTTTTCCATGTTTACCTTCTCATGCTTCTTGTATTTGAGTGTCAAATTTTCTTTTCAGTTCTGTTTTTTTCAGCAAGAATGTTTGAAAGTCCTCCACCTCATTGAATGACCATATTTTCCCTTGGAACATTATACTCAGTTTTGCTGGGTAGGTGATTCTTGGTTTTAATCCTAGCTCCCATGATCTCTGGAATATCATGTTTCAGGCACTTTGATCCCTTAATGTAGAAGCTGCTAGATCCTAGATTATCCTAATTATGCTTCCACACTATTCAAATTGTTTCTTCTTGGCAACTTGTAATATTTTCTTCTTGACCTGAGTACTCTGGAGCCTGGCTACAACGTTCCTAGGAGTTTACTTTTGGGGATTTTTTTCAAGTGGTGATTGGTGAATTCTTTCAAGTTTTGTTTTGCCCTCTGATTCTAAAATATCATGGCAGATTTTCTTGAGAATTTCTTGAAGGGTGATTTCTAGGTCTTGATTGTGGCTTTCAAGCAGTACAATCATTTTTAAATTGTATCTCCTGGATCTATTTTCCTGGTCAGTGGTTTTTTGAAGGAGGTATTTCACAGTGCCTTCTATTTTTTTTCATTTATTTGGATCTGTTTAACAGTATCTTGATTTCTCATGAAGTCATGTGCTTCCACTTGCTCCACTCTAATTCTGAAGGAATTATTCTCTTCAGAAAGCTTTTGAAATTCCTTTTCCATCAGGCAAATTCAACTTTTTAAGGCATTCTTCTCCTCATTGGCTCTTCTGTCATTTGAGTTATTGTATTTTTTAATGTGTTATTTTCTTGAGTCAGATTGTTGACTCTCTTTTCATTATTTTCTTGCATCATTCTCCTTTCTCTTCCCAATTTTTTCTCCACTTCTCTTATTTGTTTTTCAAAATTCTTATTAAGCTGCTCTATAGCTTGTAGGCAGTCTACATGTTTCTTGGAAGCTTTTGGTGTGGGAGTTCTGACTGTATTGTCTTCCTCCCATTCTATGCTTTGATACTTTTTGTCCCCCCAAAAGGAATCAAGACTTTGATTGCTATTATTACTTTGCTTCCTTTGTTTGCTCATGTGGCCAGTGAATTACTTGACTTTTTAGCTCTGTGGAACTCTGATTCCAGATGGGAAAACTCTCTCCCAAATCACCCGGGTTTTCACAGCTACAGGAGCTATTAGGAGGGGACTGACCACCACTCAAGACCATTATCTGGATCCAAGCTGCTCAATGAAACAGCACTTAGCCTCTGAATGATCACTTGGCCACCCTGCAATCTGTTGGCCCAGGAGCTTCTGAAGCAGCCTCATGGAAGCTGCTGCCACTGCTTCTGTTGCTTCCTTGTCCTTGAGGCAATTTGGCCAGACCAGTTTTCTCCCCCAAATTTAGCTGAGTTACACTGACCTTTCACTTTGTCCTTGTTTTTTTATGGGTTGATAGGTCTGAAAACTGCCACAGCTGTCACTGATGCACTCTCCTGAAGGCTCTAGCTGAGGCTCATCCTGGCTGCCCTGGGGCCAAGCCATGGTTTCAGGCTGGGCTGATTTCAGCTCCCAGCATGCTGCAATGAGCCCTTCCTGCCAAGCTGCCTTCAGTGGGAGATGTGCCCCTCTGTAATTTTGTGAGCTTTGGAGCCCTAAGCTTTTTTACAGTTATATTTTATGGGTATTTGAGGTGGCTGAATAGGAGCTGTGGAGCTCTCCTGCTTCTACACCTCCATCTTCTCTCTGCTCCCCCGTGATTTGTTATTGAATATAGAGTTCCCTATGGTATGTAATCAGAACATTGAAAGCTGTTCACAGCAGCAGTCCTCTGCAAAGCTGTTTGTGCTTGGTTTTACAGTAGGACACACATAGCTGTATGACTGTTTCAATTAACTTTATCCATGCAGTGCTACAAACAACCCTATAAAAGAGAGAGTTACTGATCAGACAGGTTTATATCCTGCATGGATGGAGGTTGCATTTCCATATAGTGAAATTCCCATAATGGTGAAATCAGAGATATGAGGGGGACTAGGAAAGAGTGGAAAATAGTTGAAGAAAAAAGTTAATAATCCAGTAGCAAATAATTAGGGAGCATAAAACAGTTTGCAGTTAGAATACACTCATTCACACAAACATGCACACACACCCATTTCTCTGTGTGTGTCTGCGTGTTGTGTATATGATGTATGGAAAATAATTTAAGTGTAAAAGTAAATTCAATGGGAAAAGTAGAAAGGCTTGATTCTTTCCATTATATAAAAGTTTGTTCTCTATTTCCAGTCCTCACAACATGTTTTTCTGTGTTTTTTTTCCTACTTATGAAATTCTTGCTTGTTTCTGAGAGGGAAGTATTATAACCTGACTTTACTGTATAAATTCCATATGATAAGGATGAGGAAAATATATGGAGTATGGTAGAAAGGACCATGGGGAGCCTGGGGGTAAATGAAATACAGAGGAGCTAAAGAGAGAATAGAATTTGCATGGTGTTTGGACATATGTCTCTTTAATAAATGTGTAGAAGTTCAGTAGTTAGCTAAGTTTTGGGGTTGGGACAGAAGGTAGCATGTCTATTGAAATTTTATTAAGGTTAAAGATCTATTGTGAAAAAAGTGGGATTACTATATAAGACATAGAAACACACATTGGATTAGATTACTCATGTACAAATAGATCATCTTCTCTTGAGCTGTAGAAGCTTTCTAAAAGAAATTTATCAAATTTATCAAGGTTTTCAGAATTTTAAGGAAGCATAAGCACAGAAATAAAATGTAAACAGAAAAGTGGAAGAGGCTTGCTTATAAAACCCAATAACATTTTTTAAATAACAGTATCAGCCAATACATGAAAAATATTTCTATGTCTACCATGTACCAGGAGTTATTTGTTATTTCCTTGGCTCTAGGAACTGAAAGATAAAAAGAGAATCAGTCCTTGTTTTAAAGTATTGCACTCTTTAGAAGACATGTACTTATGTAAGTAAAAAAATACAAATTAATTTTACAGTGCGGGGAGACAAGGGGGTGGACACTAGTAGCTGAGAGCTTAATGAAAGGCTTCCAATAGGAGGTACAATTAGAACTAAACTTTGGGGGAATTTAGGAATTCTAAGGTAAGGATGGGGTGAAATCCATGCAGATTCAAATCTTAACTCCAAGACTGTAATGCTTGTCCCTTTGTTGAAATAGAAAGTTTAGAAGAGGGTTAGATGTGACAGAAAGATGATGTTTTGTTCTGGACCTGAAATGAGATTCCTAGAGTAACTCCAGATTGAAATGGACAATAGTTGTGGGTGGTGTAGGGTTAGAATTTAGGAAATGAGAAGTAGAATCAATGTGTTGATCTAGAAGGAGTCTAAATAGAGTTGACAGTCAAACACACAAGAGCTTGTGAAGTTACTAATAGCATGATGAAGATTCAGGAGAGAACCTTGGGGGTACATTCATAGTTAGGGAGCAGGACACAGCTGATGATCAAGCAAAGGAGTTTGAGGAGTAGTCAAGTAGGTTGGGGGGAAAGAGGGGACGGGGAGAGAGAGAATATGATGTAATTGAATAGAAAGTTCAGCTCTCCTGTAGTTGTCACTACAGATGATCTTTCATTTTTAGCCACAGATTTAAAGTTCTTCCAACATATTTTCCCTACATGACCACTCCCAGTGCCAATGAAATACTACCGCAGGAGGACTAGATTCAAGTCATTTACACACACACACACACACACACACACACATGTATATACACACATATACATATACATATACATGTGTGTATACATACATGCATATATATATACTTATATACCTTCTTTATATATATAATATATCTTCTTTTTGGATGGTTGTAGGCAGGGCAATTGGGGTTAAGTGACTTGCCAAGTTCATATGGCTAGTAAGAGCCAGTGCTCTGTTAACTGCACTACCTAGCCTCTCCTATTTCTTGATATTCTATGTAGTAACAGCATGGTTTTGGAAAGGTTAATCTTACAAGTTACAACTTTCTCATATGTTACATGAGGTGTCTAAAATATTTAGTTACAAGGTCTCTATGTGACAAAATAAACTATGATTCAAATATTCTTCTTTAATTGTGCCAATATTTAATTCAACCCATTATTAATCTCTGACTCTGTCCAACCTGCTGTGCTATATTTTGCAAATATATACAGATAAATAGAATGAAGTATTTGCTTCCAATGAGTTAAAAATCTAGCATGGGCATGAGGGTAGAGATGGGGGCATGTCAGGAAGAGAGCAGATTGATACAAGTACAACAATAACTCTAGCACAAAGCTATTTTAAATACTATAAATAAAATAAAATTTCATAATTAAGGGAGTATGATAGTACCAGAATTTTCCTGACATAGCTCACCGTATTTCCCTGATACACTTTCCTAGCCTAGAAGCATGATGTAATCAGGCATATGCAATCAGAGCCTCTCACACTTGATGGATGCCTGAGACCATGTGATTTGCCATACCTTCATGACTTATGGACCAAATGTGTCTCCTGATGGAAATGAGGAGGGCTGCATTCAGAGAAGTTAAGTTCTACTATATAGTCGATAAATTATGACAAATTAAACTTCCCCAGTGACTTGTAGGTGCCTCATTCATCCTAACATCCAACCTGAGCTAAGAGGATGCTAAGGTTAAAGAAGTGTCTGTAAAATGGGGCTTCATAGAAAGGAGAGACCATGTGAAACTAAGGAAACTTTAAAGTACTCTGCAAATAGTAGTTATTGTTGTCCTTGCTATTCTTATTATTTCAAGGAAAGCTGTAATTTTGGGGGGGGAGGGAGGCTGAAAACCATATGTTTCTTTTAAAGATTTAATTGTTACCAGTAAATTTTTTTTATTTGGTATTTCATTTTCCCCAGTTAAAAGTAACAAACTATTGTTAGTATTTAGCTTCAAAACTTTGAGTCAAATTGTCTGCCTTCCTCCTTTCCCACCCTGACGTGACCACTAAGAAGGCAAGAAGGCAATAGAGATTATACACGCGTAGTCATGTAAAAATTTCCTTAACAGTCATGTTGTAAAAGAAAATGGAAAAATCAGCTCTTTCTCTGGAAATGGGTTGCACTTGTGATCACAGGTCCTTCAAAGTTATTTTGGATCATTGTATTGTTGAGAATAGCTAAATCATTCATAGATCCTCATCTTACAATATTGCTGTTATTTTGTGCACAGTACATTTCACTTCGCATCAAGTCATGCAAGTCTCTCCAGGCTTTTCCAAGAGTATTCTGCTCATAATTTCTAAAAGCACATTGGTATTCTATTATGATCACATACCATAACTTGTTCAGTAATTCCTCAATTGATGGGTATCTCCTCAATTTCCAATTCTTTGCCATGAGAAAAGATTTGCTCTAAATATTTTTGTACACATAAATCTTTTTTCCTTTTTTTTTAAATCCCTGTTGGGACATGGACCTAGTGGTGGTATTGCTAGGTCAAATAGTATGCAGGGTTTCATAGCCCTTTGGGAATAGTCCCAAATCGCTCTATAGAATGGCCAGCTCAGTTCACAACATCACTAACAGCACATTAATGCCCCATTTTCCCCACATCTCCTCCAGAGTTTGTCATTTTCCTTTTCTGTCCTATAAGCCAAATTAATAGATATGAAGAAGTAACACAGAGTTGTTTTAATTAATAGTGACCTAGAGCATTGATTTTTCACTTGGCTATAGATCGCTTTTGTTACTTCATTGGAAAACATCATATCTCAAGAAGGGTCGGTTTCATGTGGGTAAAAGTGGAGCACATTACAGGATAGGAAGCATCCCAGCATTCAAACAGCAAGCCTCACCATAGAAAACCAGTAAGAGATCCTGAGCTCCAGTGTAGTGGAACTGGAAAACACCAATGTTACGTCTCCAAACATATCTTAGCATAGCCAGAGAAAACAGCAGATTCCAGCTGTGAATACCACAACATGCTCCAGGCTGCCAGGCATTCTCCAGAATGTAAAGAAAGCAGCCCATAGTCTTGGGCGGGGGGAAGGCAGAGTCAAAATGGTGGTAAAGAAGCAACAAAGTTAGGCAGCTCCCATATAGCCACCTAAAATACCCGTAAAATATGACTCTAAACAAATTTTAGGGCTCCAAAACTCACAAAAATACAGAAAAACACATTTGCCATGGAAGGTAGCTTGGCAGGAAGGCCTTGTCACAGTACTGGGAGCCAAGCCAGCCCAACCTGAAACCAAGGCTTGTCCCCAGGGTAGCCAGGAGAAGCTACAGCTGGAGCATTCAGGAGAGTGGATCAGGAGCAGTTAAAGCAGTTTCCAGAACTATCAAGCCATAAGAAACAAGAACAAAATGAAAGGTCAGTGGAACTCAGCTAAATTTAGGGGAGAAAAGCAGTCTGGCCAAACTGCCTCTAGGGCAAGGAAGTGGCAGAAGCAGCGGCCCTGCAGCAGCTTCCATGTGACTGCTTCAGAAGCTCCTGCCCTGCAGATTACAGGGGGTGTCAAGTGATCATTCAGAGGCTAAGTGGTCTTGTATTGAACGGCCTGAATCCAGAACATGGTCTTGGGTGGTGGTCCTGGGGTACATTTTCAGTGAGCCAAAGGTAGTGGGGGCTACAGAGGCTTGTTTAATTTCTTTTTTTTTCTGAAATAGATTAAGTATTTTATTTCCTTTTCTGTTAATATGGGCAATTTATCTTCTTTAAATATTCATCCATTTCATTAAGATTGTCAGATTTATTGGCATACAGTTGGGCAAAATAGTGCCTAATTATTGTTTGAACTTCTTCTTCACTGATGGTGAATTTGCCCTTTTCATTTTTTCAGCATTTTTTTTCTGTTTTGTTTTCCTTTTCTTTTTTGATCACATATCATAGAGTCTCTGGACTACTGCTTGAGCCATGATGATCTTGGAGGTTGCATTTAATAACATACCTTGCTGCCAGCTTACCAGTGAAGCAATGAGTTCCTAGGTCTTGAGCTCAAGGAAAGTTTTGGCCTTGTAATTTGGTGAGATAGTGCTACACAGGAATTCAGGTAAACTGTTAACTTAACCCCCTTCCCCTAACCTGAGACTTTGGTGTTACTAGGGGAGGTTATACACTTCCCTGACACTGGAGGGGTACTACACACAAACAGACACACACACACACAATATACACACACATACATACATATATAAACAATTCTTGAAAGGTACAGTAATATATATGCATGTATCTATACATATGCACACATAATATAGCAACATATATAATATACATATATACACATACATATATGTGTACATGTACATGCATATATGTACACATATACATATGGGTGTAAATTTTTGTATCTTTGAAGCAAATTGTCCTTTTTAAGCTAATGTGATTACTGTGTGGTTAAATGAGAGGTAGAACAAATCACAGAGAGATTAGTTGTATTTCAAACAGCTTAAAGGTAGCAGAGAAACCTAGGGAAGGGATTGTTAACACCAGGATGTTAGTCAGTAGAGGTCCCTTTACACTATATACATGTTTGTTCAAAATTGTGTCTTTAATGACTGCTTTTCAATGATAACTCCTTAAACAGTCTTTACTATTGAGACCAGCATTACCTTCCTACAGCTAACTTTCTATCCAAGACAGCAGTGTAGCTAGTTTGTTATGGAATTTCCTAAAAAATAATTTCAACTTAATCCTGCTCATTTCAACAGTCTTGAATTTCTAATCCACTCTTTGCGTAGTTTTCATCTCAGAAATCACTATATCTCAGAGTTACCAAACTGTAATTTACTATTACTTTCACTTTCAAATAAGACTTCTGTCTCAGGTATATTATGAAGCTTATGACAAGGAAATTACTTAAATAAAAATGCTTTTGAACTGTTAAAATTCAAATTAACAAATAATTAACTTATGAAATTAAGAAGCAAAATCAGTGACTGTCAGACACATTGATTCATCAATGGATAGATAGACTGAAAACTAGATTTTTTTAATCAGCTGCCTTAGTACTGGGGGAAAATGTCACAAGATAATTTTTATGAAGAAAGAAATCAGAAAACTGACTTTACATGTTAATTCCCAATTCAGTAATCCTTTTATTTCATTGCAGAAGATGATAGCTCACACTTTCTGCTTCCCTTTCTCAATTAACATTTGAAATGGTGCTTGGTCCCATAAGAAAGGAAATGTCAAGAAACAAAAGGCACCATCAAGTTCAGTCACACAAGAGCCCCACTTTGAATATGTATTCAAGGGCAAACTTCAAGTGAAATCTAAGATGTCATCATCCCAATGAAATATTATAAGAGCATTATTATCGCACCTTGGATTTTGGGGCGTTTATTCCAAGAAACTTGAAGAATTTTTGCAGTGATTGAGATTTTTATTAAAACTCTTTTACTGGCATTATTCTGAGGTGAAAAGAAATGGTAATATTGCATTCATTTTAGAGATGAAGAAAAGAAAGCTCATAGAAGTGAGCATAAAGAGAATCAGCTAAGAGAAGATTGGTACTAAATTTCTCGCTGTCAATGATTCATACTATGCACATGATTTAAAGGTCAAAAACCCAAATTCATGTAGTAGTTATTCCATTTAAACTCCAAGAGACTCTTCTATTTTTGATTGCAAAAAAATAAAAAGGAAAGCATTTGCCCTATCACCCCTTCAGATTTGTTAACAAGTCAACAAGCCAATGTTTTTAAAATGTGTTGCATGTAAAAATTTTTTAAAGTTATCATCATCATAACCATTGAAGGAACAAGCATCAAGCTCCTCTTATGTGTAATCACTGCCTTCCAAAACATCAAACAAGCAATTATAATTGTAAAACAGAAATAAAACTAAATAAATGGCATGGTGATTAAATATATGTAAGAATATATCAAAGAAACTGCTTTCTTCCCCACTTGTTTTTCTGAAGGATAGGAGCAGATCATAACAGGACCAGAGGCTGAATTTTAATTGTGCTCTGCACACGGCTTTTATAAAATCATTGTTAATATTTTTCACTTATATTAATAGGTCTGTATGAGTAATTTCTTGTGGCTAATCTAAAATATACAAGTTTTTAAAATAAGAATAATTTTAAAATTCTCTTCATTCACTCATTATGCCACTGAATTAAGATGTTAAGTTGCTATAAATGCCACCAGTATGAGAGAGTTGTGTTTTAAATTCTGTCTTGGAATTTTTTGCTGTTTTTTTTTTGAGGGGGGAAGGCAGGGCAATTGGGCTTAACTGACTTGCCCAAGGTCACATGGCTAATAAGTGTTAAGTGTCTGAGGCCAGATATGAACTGAGGTTCTCTTGACTCCAGGGTTGGTACTCTATTCACTGTGCCACACACATATGTTCTTACTCACTAAAAAAAAAAAGCCAAACTGTGTTGAGCATTTGTTCTCCAAATTGATTACCACTCTCAGTCACGAAGAAACAGAATAATGGAAAATTCTTGGAAACTGATCTCCTAAAGAGAATAATATTTAAGTTACAAGAAGCTGAGAGGATGGATAATAAAGAAATGATTTAATTCATTTGGAATAGAATATGTGTTTTGACTAGTAAATGGTGAGGATCCTTAAATTATTCAGCCCAGTGAAATAAAATTTCTATGCCTATAAAGTTAAAAAATATAGAATAAGTAATTGCAGTCATCCAGGTGTTATGTATTAGATATAATTTTGTGACTGTCACTTCATTGTGGTATGATTTTGCCTTTTAAAAATGTGCATGCAACAGCTAATATGTGCTTTGACCAGGACTTGGCCCCATAAATAGTGAAGATTTGGTGTTGTCAGCTTTGACCTTCCTGTCATACAGACCACCCTATATCATGGTATTCTCTGAGGCAACCACCAGCTTGCCTTAGAGTCACAGAATTTTTGCTGTCTCTATCCCTTAGTTCTATTCATTTCTGGGTGGTATCACATTCCTTTTCTTGGACCATGTGTTGATTTATTTAGATTCCTCAATAATAACTTTTGTCTATTGAATTGTCTTTATTCCTAAATAATTTCATTGGTTTTTGATTTATTAGTTCAAAACATACCACATAAATGTGTCAGAATATTAAAAACTAAAAAGTAAATAATATCAAATTTTCCGAATTTGTCTTTTTTGCTAATTTTTTAATTAATTAAGCTTTTGCTAAGCTTAATTATTTTGATGAATTCTTGACATTGAATTAGAGTATGTATAGGTACATAACTATTTAACTATAGGTTTATATATTATTATTTGTATATGATATTTGACTTCTTGTGTCTTAATATCCTTAATAATTTTAAAGGCTGATTATCTGAAGATGAAAACTTTAATATGTTTATTCCCATAATCTTAAGTAGCCAGTACCCAGAGAACAGAAGCTAAACGTAGACATGTAGGCAGTGTTGTGTTTTAGAGAGAACATGAAAATTTGAGTCAAAGGAACTAGCTCAAATTTCAGCTTTTCCACTTCACATGTGAAACTTTACAAGATACATAATTTCTCTGGTATCTAGTTTGCTGAGCTATAAATTAAGAATCTGATAGCTTCCATGCCCTCTACTAATTCTAAATCTGGGAGGGATACTAAAGTAACATCCTGTGTTACATAGAATGCAGAGAGATCTCACTCAGCATATATAATATAATTTGCCTCTGCATATGGTAAGATAAAATTAAAGACTGTGTTATCTAAACATGCTGCATAAGTGCTCAATAGTAATAGTAAGAAATCAATACCAGTTGAACCATGGTTATAAATCTAATTGCATTGATAAAACATTCTAATCATATTTTTATTTCAAAATTTCAACTCTAAATTCTGTTATTCATTTTAGCTTCTTATGATATGAAATGAGCAACCATTTCCATGGAATTGGTTTAGCCTGGAAGACAATTTTTAAATTACCAGATTTTAATTTTTATTTTAAATCTAATTTTCCATCAAAATCCTTTCAACATATCTTTCTATACAAATATTCATTTATGAAAGTTAAAAAACAATCATTATGTAAGCAAAAAATTGACTTGTTTATTGAGCCCACGCACAGACTTTTTGTTATTCAGGTAAGCCTCACTGTGTAACTTGTCTTAGGAAGTCACCCTTATTTATCTGATAGAATGTTTCCCTTTTCACCTGTGAGATTTACTGAATGAACTTGCTGACTTCAAAATATACATACATACATACATACATACTTACAAACATACATACATAATCTCCTTCTTTTGATAGTTTGTCAAAAATCAAGTATTTCTCTAAACTCTAACACTAATAACACCAAGACAGTATGTGAAATGGGAAAGAATTTCTGGCATAACTAGAGAATGCTTGCAAGAACTGAAAAATGAAGCTACCAAAATTAAATTATCAGAAACATTTCCCATTCTTTTTTTTTTCATCTCCTTCACAATATTGATGGCTAACACTGATTTCAGGGAGCAATAAAAAAAATCTAAAAATACATTTAAATCCATAAAATTTCTAAACTCAGTAAAATACATTTAATAGAAATGCACATAACTCATTCCCTTGCTGATTAAAATACTGCCAATTGTTAGGTGACATACGTAGGAGTATAACTAAAGAAACTTCTGGAAGATATCACTTCCTTTCAAGTGAACCCAGTATTTTGTGTGTGTGTGTGTATGCATGTGTTGATATGTATATGTATATGTATATGTATATGTATATGTGTATGTATATGTATGTATATCTCTCTATCTATGCCTATTAGACAACCCCAGAGGTATTGCCATTTCTTGAATCCACAGAAACGATTGAAAGTAGTGAAGCATTTTCTCCCCTCCCTTCATTTAGAATTTGTTGGGTCAAGTAGAGAGGGAAGCTAGGACAGTGTGAATTTACAAGTATGAAAGTCAGGATTCCCTCTTTACTACTTCACTCCATACATATAAAGTAGACTTGCCCTTTTCTGTGCTACTTCATTCATTAACAGTCTTACCTTACACCCTTGAAAATCAGAGTGATCAAGACATTCCAAGGGCTATCCCATGTTATGCTGGTGAACCCATCCTTGGAATAATGCTGGACTTAAGACAATACACATTGTAACATCTCCTACATTCACTCCCATAGTTTTATATGTGCCTACTCAGACTAAAATAAAAGAATAATGATATTGGTCATGCTTTTGACATAAAGTTCTTTTCTCCAAATATCCTGTTCAGTCATGAGTACAAGTAATCCTTTCTCCATTTTGTAGCTGCTATTTTGGGAGGCAATAAGATAATGCAAAGAAGAGAGTACTAGACTTAGGAAGATCTAACCTTCAATCTTACCTCAGACACCTGAACAGTTGTGTGACCCTCGGCTTATTGCTTAATCTCTTTTCAATTTTCTCTCTAGTTAAACAATAGCACCTATCTCATACAGTAGTTTTGATGATCAAATGAAATAGAGCTCTATAAACCTTATAGTGGTATATAAGTGCTAGGTATCATTATTATATTGTTGTTGAGTAAGTGTTAAGAGATAAATATAGTGTTTTGAAGTCAGGAAGAACTGAGTTCAAGTTATCCCTCTGATGTAGACTAGAACAGGGGTAGAGAATCTGCAACCTCAGGGCCACATGTGATCCTCTAGGTCCTCAAGTGCATCCCTTTGACTAAATCAAAACTTTACAGAACAAATCTCCTTAATAAACGGATTTGTTCTATAAAATTTGGGCTCAGTCAAAAGGCTACATTCAAGGACTTAGAAGGCCACATGTCCCTTGAGGCTGCAGGTTTTCTCCCCACCCCTTCTCCCCCCCCCCCATCCCCACCCCCTGGGCTAGAGTAACAGGATTCTAGCATATGAGCAGAAACTCTCTGATGCTACTCTCAATGTGGGAGAGTATGGAGACAAAGCACCATGCCTGAAGTCAGGAAGACTCATCTTGAGTTCAAATATGATCACAGACACTTACTAGCTGTGTAATCCTGGGCAAGTTACTTACCCTTGTTTGCCTCAGTTTTCTCATTTGCAAAATGATCTGAAAAAGGAAATGGCAAACCACTCTGGTACCTTTGCCAAGAAAACCCCAAATGGGGTCACCTCCTTATACTTTGAATACTTTTCTACGTCATTACCCAACTGTTTTTCTGGTTCCTGAATCAGTGAAGAAAGCCCTGCTATACTCTTGACGTAGCTTTGGCTGTGCTTTTGAGATATCCTACAACAACTGCTACTTTTCTTTCCAGAACTATAGCTTTGGAAGGGCAACTCTAGGAGAGAGAGAGGTACTTAAAGTCCCATATTTCCTTCACTTAGGTTATCAATCAGAAGATCTCTTCTTTCCCATTTGCACCATTTGTACCTTTGTACCATTCTCCTCTTTGCCCTATCACAAAGACATTTATTTCCTTCTTTTTCTCATCCCACAGTCCACGTCCTATCTTGTGATGAGAGTTCATAAGCCAATTATAGCTGGGGAGCACTGTCTATGGGATGAGACTCACACTTGGTGGGTATAAATACACTCAGCTTGAATAGACTATCCTATTTGTCCTCATTCCAACCTACCACTGAATTGAATTTGCACTAGGTATCAAAATTTCTAGCTATGATTTCTATTTCTCCTCTGATACCAGTATTTTTGAGTCTCTTTGGAAGCTGTTACAAAGGCTGGTTTATAAACATCTTGGAAAATGAAGGAAAATCTTCGGTTTTATTTCAGTTCAATGTTGAGCAAGAACATTTAGTAAGACAATAGCAAATTTGGCAGAAATTAAGGAAAAAGTTTGAGTCTTAAGAACAAATCAGTTTAAAGCAAGAATTATTTCTGTTTGAAAGGCATTGGTTCACCTTTTGAACTTAACAAGAAAAAAATAGTGACAAACTGAGGTAACAGACTTAGATCCTGACTTGGAGGTACTTTACCTTCAATTTTACTGAGTTTCTCCATCTGAGAAATCATACAACTTGAGCACTGAAAAGGGCCTTAGAAAGGAGAAATGTTTAGTCTTTTTCCCTTTACTTCAAGGAATATACTGAGTATTAATTTTCTTAGAGTAATTTTCAGGCTTTAAGGCTTAATAATAACGAGAGTTTGTTCTTTGAAAAATATTAAATAGGAGCTCCTAGATGGTGCAGTGAATAGAGCACTGACCCTGGATTCAGGAGAACCTGAATTCAAATCTGGCTTCAGACACTTGAAGCGTAACTACCTGTGTGAATTCGGGCAAGTTGCTTAACTCAATTGCCTTGCCTTCCCCCTCCAAATTAAAAAAAAAGAGAGAGAATATTAAATAGATTTAAAACAAATACCTGACCCACACCATGTTTTTTCTACCACAATGATTATAACAATGGCTCACACCTGAGAGATGCTTGACATTATTTTTTAATGAATTGAGTTGAGTCATCAGTACCTCCAAAGGATCTTTACACTTGACCTGAGAGTTGGTGCGATACATTTTTACTTGATATGTCTTGGCTATAGGTTCATGCTGAGATATAGGAAGTTCCTTGATTTGGATAGACTGTCCATTTTCAGGCTAATTATGAACTTTTTCATGTAATTTTTAAATCATAAATGGACATCTGTAAGACCACCTTCCTTCAGCTTGTATTTTCAGGGACCTGATTTTTAAATATCCCTCAGGGCACAATATAAGGAAGATAACTTTTCATTCATCCAGTAAAATAGTGTATATGAGTGAAACAAGTGTATATTCTAAGGTTTTCATATGATAACCCTGCTTAGTTTGATTTCAATCAATGTCAGATGTTCACTAAGCATCCCCTGCAGAGCCTAAATGACCTTGATTTTAAAATTCTCGTTGCCTTTGGTGGTTTGGAGAGATATAAGCCAGATAGAGAGATTAAAGAGGGACAGGGAGCTGGATCACTTGGGAACAGAGAGCAATTATCTAGAGCAAGTATAAAAAGGCTTTGGGAACACAGAGAATATCTATGAATAAGCTCCAAAATCATGTGGAGAAAAAAAAATTGACTTGAGCCCTGGCAAGACTTAGTTAGTAATACTCTTCACTGTGGAGAAGCAGATTCTTTTTATTTTTTTCATTTCTCTTTTTTTTTTTTTTTTTTTAGAAAATCTTACTTCGACAGATACCCACAATAAACAACTTGGCTCCCTTTATGCTATAGCAAAAAATAAGGCAATATATCTAAATCAACAAAAGCTCTCTAGCCTCCTATAAAATGTAACTCCTAGGATGAGATTCTCTTTCAGTGGCACAAAATGGGATATGACATAATTGCTCTTTCTAAGGCTCTTTGCTTTCTTTTTTCTTAGCAGATTGTAAAAGGTTTGGCTTATTAAACTTTAAAGTGGACTGGTACCTTTTCATTGACCAGAAAGTATTCATACTCTGAACACTGTAGGTTACATTCCACTGACAATTGAATGATACCATTTTCTTTTTATTCTTTCATTTTGACCTTATTGTAAATCCTGTCTTTAAAGTTCAGCATTAGAAAGTAGTTACACATACATAATTTTCCTATCTTTTTCCAAAACTATGTTTTCATTTTACACGTGAAGTGTATATAGGCTACAAACCTATCCAACTGGCTTTTATTAATAATGGAATCTCCACTGAGTAGTGTATACGTAATCTCTATGGTGTCCAAAGCACTGAGCTAGGCACTGTCACAAAGATGGATAAGAAAATGAATTTGTCCACCCAGGCCCCCAGGCTCATTATCCTATTTAATTCTCATTACTTCCCCCTACATGCTTTATCATATGTTTGATCATGGGCAAGACATTTAATCTATCTGGTCTTCATTTATAAAATATAGCTAGCATTTATGTAGTGCTTTAACAGTTGCAAAATAATTTTCAAATATTATCTAATTGTATCCTCAAAACAGCCCTGGGATGTAGATACCATTATCCTTGTTTTCAGATGTGTAAATTGAGGCTGGCAGAAGTTAAGTGACTTTGCCAGGGTAACATGACTAGTAAGCATTAGAGTCTGGATATGAATTCAGGGTTGCAATTCCAGAGGCAGCATTTTATTCACTGTACCACTTAACCACCTATTGGTTACTGAATTGTCTTAAATTAGTTTCCAGCTTTAAAACTGTGACATGATGACACTCTACTACATTTTTTTTAGAAATTGCCAATGGCAGTTTGGCTCAATCAATTGTCATTTACGTAGCTTTTATTATTCTTTTGTCCTTTCTGATAATTTTAATCACTTTCTTCCCTTGGGTACTCCATTTTACCAGGGTTTCCAAGACATTGTTATCTCCTGAGTTTCTTCCTATTCTCCTACTCTTCCTTTTCAGACTCCTTCACTAGTTCATCAGGCTCCTCTTGCTTAATTAACACATACAACCCCAATATCCTTTTTTGGATCCACTTCCAGTCTGTCTTTTGTTTCTCTCCTTGTGATTTAACCTATTACCTTGGGATCAAACAATTAATTTTAAAAAAAAACTTTTAATTTCATGTTTTCAGTATATTCTTATTGATTGCTCTATTAAGGCAGTCAGTAGACATCATCAGAATACTTGTTTCAAGGCAGTCTTTCAGTATAAAGAATTTGAATGTTTAGGTTACAATTTATATCATTTAGGTTATATCATTTAGAGGAGAAAATTTAACTATTTGAGATTCAATGAAAATTTGAAAATTGACAAGCAGGAAGCAGGTGAGATTTTAAATTCATAGAACTTTCTGTAACCTGAGGAGTCATTTCCATATTCAACAATACGTACTGATCCTAACAGTAAAATCTGGTTAACCTTTTCTAGGGAAATAACCACAATTTTGATATTGTAATTTGTGCATTCAGGTTTCGCAAATGGAATAAATTCAGTGAATCATATTACTTGTTTTATAGTGATTTCCTTGTTGTTTGAACTGGCAGATAAGACTTTCAGATAAAGCTGAACTTACCTTTTAAATTGGTAATTGGGATGGTAGTGCAGTGGATGGAGCATTAGATTCAGAAAGACTCCTGTTAGAACCCAGCCCCCTGGTAGTCAATTCAATTCAATTAATATTTATTAAACCCTTACAAAGGAGGGAGAAAAATACATGGGAGTCATCTGGTCAAGCCAAGCAGAGCTGCTGTTGGAAAACAGAGCTTCATGGAATGTTCTAAGCCCTTCCTTAGGAAGGAATTTAGTATGCTAGTGTCCAGCACTCCAGAAAGAAGAGGCAACTGAGGGTGAATTGAGAAGTTGTTGAGTATCAAAACCTGAGTCACCATGATGAGCATCATGATGAGATTTCATGTGACTTCCTTATTATGGCATAGGCATAGTGTTTAGAGCAATTGAAGCCCAGCAAAGCTGCTGATGGAAAATAGAATAGGTCACATGCACTAGCTCTGTATTCCAGGATAAGTCATTTAAACTCTGCTTCAGTTCTGTCATAAAATGGCAGTAATAATAGCACCTATCTCCCAGAGTTGTTGTGGGAATTAAATGGAATCATATTTGTAAAGGACTTAGCAAACTTTAAAATACTGTATAAATGCTAGCTATATTTTGACCACAAAGTTGATTCATTCATTTGATTAATATTCTACTTTATTTTATAATCATAGTCATAGACTATGTGACAATTCTATCTCTACCACTGACTTTTTTTTTTACTAAATGAATACATTTCTTTTATTCTACATTTCATTCAGCTTATATTTATTGGGTGGATATTGCATATAATCATTTCTCACATTGCCTGGAACATACGAAGCACTTAATAAAAGTTTGGTAACCTTTATTAAGAAATTGAATGGGTTCAGAATTAGGGAAGCTTGGTCAATTGTTTTTTTTCTTATTACTCTTTACTATTATATCCCATTGGCCTTCTAAGGAAAATCACTGAAAGGATATGTTTGGTTTCTGTACAATAGCCCAATAAATGAGAATGAAAAAGAAAGACACAGCTAAGGTAAGTGAGTACATAGCACAGTGAATATAACACCTCTCCTAGAGTCAGGAGGACCTGAGTTCAAATCTGAAATCAGACACTTAACACTTTTCTAGCTATGTGACTTCGGAGAAGTCACTTAACCCAAATTATCCTGCATTCCTCCCTTCAAAAAAGCAAAAAAAAAAAATTAAAAACTTATGATAAGAAAGGAGCCTACGGGACTTAACATTTTTGAGGTGGGGGATGGGTCACTTCTTTAATACTGTCAAGGACTAGAGATTTAGAATAGTGCAGAATCACTTGTATTTTCTCAATAAATTTAAAGTGAATTCCTTTATTTTTATTTTTTCATTATCAAGTTTTTCCC
>CM053596.1:191518301-191546632 GCA_028646575.1 Pseudocheirus occidentalis | reverse complement strand
TTTTAGTCTTTCAAATGAATTTTGTCACTAGTTTTTTTCTAGTTCTATAAAGTAATTTTTGTTAGATCGATTGGTATGGCACTAAATATGTAATTTAATTTAGGTAAAATTGTCATTTTTATTATATTAAACCAACTCAGCCACGAGCAATTGATGTTTTTCCAATTAGTTGCATCTGATTTTATTTGTGTGAAAAGTGGTTTGTAGTTGTGTTCACAAAGGTAATTTTTTGGGGGGGGCAGGTAGATTCCCAAATATTTTATAATGTCTACAGTAACTTTAAATGGGATTTCCCTTACTATCTCTTGCTGATGGACTTCGTTGGAAATATATAGGAATGCTAAACATTTATGTGGGTTTATTTTATATCCTAAAACTTTGCTAAATTTATTTATTGTCCCAATAAATTTTTTTACTTGATTCTTTAGGGTTCTCCAAGTATATCATCATATGATCTTCAAAGATTGATAGCTTAGTCTCCTCTTTTCCTAATTTTATTCATTTGATTTCTTTTTCTTCTCTAATTGCTACTGCTAACATTTCCAGTACCAGATTGAATAAGAGGGGTGAAAGTGGACATCCTTGGTTCACCCTGATCTTACTGGAAAACTTCTAGCTTATCCCCATTACATACAATATTTGCTAATGGTTTTAAATAGATGCTACTTATTATTTTAAGGAAGACTCTATTTATTCCTATACTTTCTAGTGTTTTTAATAGGAATAGATGTTGTATTTCATCAAACGCTTTTTCTGCAGGTATAGAGATAATCTCATGGTTTCTGATAGTTTTCTTGTTGATGTGATTGATTATACTGATAGTTTTCCAGATACTGAACCACCCTTGCACTCCTGGAAGAGATCCTACTTGATCAAAGTATATTATTCTCATGATGATTTGCTATAGTCTTTTTGATAATATTTTATTTAGAATTTTTGCATCAATGTTCATAAGAGAAATTGGTCTGTAATTATCTTTCTCTGTTTTGTCTCTTCCCTCTTTAGCTCTCACATTCATATTTGTCTCATAAAAAGAATTTTTTAGGACTCCTTCTTCTCCAATTTTCCTGAATAGTTTGTAAAGTATTGGAGTTTATTGTTCTTTAAATGTTTGTTAGAATTCACTAGTAAAGCCAACTGGCCTGGAGATTTTTTTCCTAGGGAATTCATTGATGACTTGTTCAATTTCTGTTTCTGAGATGGGGTTATTTAAGTAGTTTAATTCCTCTTCAGTTACTCTAGGTAACTTGTATATAAATATTCATCCATTTCACTAATATTGTCAAATTTATGTGCAATACAACTGGGAAAAATAATTCCTAATTATTGTTTTAATTTCCTCTACATTGGAGGTAGGTTCACCCTTTGATTTTTGATATTCATAATTTGGTTTTCTTCTTTCTTTTTTTGTCATATTGGATAAAGGTCTATCAATTGTGTTGGGTTTTTCATAATACCATCTCTTGATTTTATTTATTAATTCAATAGTTTTCTTGAATTCAATTTCATTAATCTCTCCTTTGGTTCTCATTATTTCTAATTTAGTATTTAATTGGGAATTTTCACTTTGTTCTTTTTCTACCTTTTTCAGTTGCATGCCCAATTCACTGGTCTCCATTTTCTGTAATTTATTCATATATGTATTCAGGGATATAAAACTTCCCCTAAGATTGCCTTTGCTTCATCCCACAGGTTTTGGTATGTTGTCTCATTGCTGTCATTCTCTTGAATAAAGTTGCCAATTGTTTCTATAATTTCTTGTTTGACGCACTCATTCTTTAGGATTAACTTATTTAGTTTCCATCTAGTTTTTCGTCTGTCCTTCCAGGGCCCATTATTCCATATAATTTTTATTGCATCATTATCTTAGAATAATGCATTTAATATTTCTGCCTTTATGAACTGTAGTATGAGGTTTTTATGCCCTAGTACATGGTCAATTTTTGTCTATGTGCCATGTACCACTGAGAAGAAGGTATATTCCATTTTATCCCCTTTCAATTTTTTCCAGAAGTGTACCATATCTCTCTTCTCTAAGATTCTATTTACCTCATTAACTTTTTTCTTTTTTATTTTGAGGTTAGATGTATTGATCTCATTACTGAAGTTGCCAATTACTCTATTTGTTATGACTTGCTTCTCTCTGCTCTGCAGACTTTCACCAATTTGCCCCTGGTCCTGACTCATGGACAAAGGATACACAGTCATAAAAGTACAATAATATTAAGAGGAAATGACTGGAGGTCAAAGTGAAGACTAGCTCAATGTTTTGCCTATTCACCATAAAAAAAAATCCTCCTACTTCCCCCCACCAAAAATCTCCCCATTTAATGACAGAATCATGTCCTTCCTTAAAAAAAATAGCCAAGATCCTTCCTGACAACCCTCCCTGCTGTCCTTCCCCTTTTTATGAAGGCAGTATACTGTTTGCTTTTCCTACCTTTTCTTCAGGCAAGTCAAAGAATAGGGCTGCAGGTCAAAGAGGATTATTATGCTGATATATTCAGAAAAAATGTTTCCATAATAACCTTCATTTCAAGTAAATCTGATGTCCCCTTTTACAGATTAAATATTATGAATGGATTTTATCCATTGGAAAAAATATTCACAATAAATTTGCCTTTCATTACTTCAGATATGCTGTATTTCATTAGCACAACTGACTGAAACTATAGCAAATACAGTGGTCCATTGCTCTAACTAATCTCATAGGGTAAAATCATTCTTTAAATCAAGGACTCTTAAACCAGGAGTCTATTTTTAAAATATTTTGAGATCTACATTTCAATTTAATCAATTTTTTATCTTGTGTACTTTGTTTTATGTGTTTAAAAACATAATTTTGAGAAGACGTACATAGACTTCACCAAACTGCTAAAGGAATCCAGGATATAGACACACATGCATTAAGAACTTCATTAATAAAATGCAGCCTTCCATGCCATGCATATGCTCTGGCTTCAATATTTCTCTTGCATAAATTTAAATGCATGTCTCCTATGTGTTTGCTTTGTTTTGTACATTAGACAAATTCTTTGGTGCAGTAAGTTTAGATATTCTTTTCTTTGGTGTCTACCAGAGTATCTAGTGTCATTACATGCGATGGGTACTCAAGGAAATGTTACTGTCTGATTGATTTAAGGAATTTCACTGTTCTAGGAAAATTCCCCCTGAATATGGGAGATTATCCTATGTGTGGAGAGAGAGAAAGAGAGAGAGAGAGACAGACAGAGAGACAGAGAGACAGAGACAGAGAGGCAGAGAGAGACAGAGACAGAGACAGAGAGAGACAGAGAGACAGAGAGAGAGGGAGAGACAGAGAGAAAGAGAGAGAGAGACAGACAGAGAATGAAGAAAGAAGTCAGAAAAGAACAAGAGAACAAAGAAATAAAGTCAGAAAACTGGGTTTATAATTCTGGTTTTACCACCTACCAGATGTATGATCCTGTGATCTTTGACCAGTCACACTTTATTCCTCTGTATCTCAGTATTTTCATCCATAAAATGAGCAGGGTGCACCTGATAATCTGAACGCTAATCCTATAATAAAATCCCACGATTCTAAGCAAGGTCTAATTGGGCATGTTGCTGACCATTGTTACCAGCTCTGGACTTTACTTCTATTAAGACAATTATAGAATTTGTGTATGATAATGGTTTCTTTTTCCTAGAGAAACTTTATTGTGCTAGGGTTACTTCCATAATGGAAAGGTCTTTTGATCAAGTTAAGGCATCGCTAGCCATTACAGTTTATCTTTTTCTCTAACTTTTTAATCAGCTCATATAGGCAGTGGATTTTCCAAAGGAGCTCTGCTTCTCATCCAATTTCACCTCTCCTTTCCTTTGTCTTGCTAGTCCTTTCAGTCATAGAATTTTTCTGGAGCTAAACCTGTTCCTTCAGTTCACAAGTTACACTAGACAGTTTTGTTTCAATTCATGTGGCAATCACCTCCAAAAAGAAGGGAAAGGAGGGAAGAGAAGGGAAACAAGGAAAAAAAGGAAACCTACCTTGTAAACTAATAGTACAAATAGTACTTCAATTTAAAAGTTCCCCTGATAAGACAAATTCTGCAAGTGATCAGAATCTTCAAATATAAAGGAAAAGAAATGTGAAGGACTCAAGATGGTTACAACTACTACACACCTAAAATAATGTAAGTAAACATATGTATTCTGAATAGCAAAGGAGCTATAGACATAATCCAAATTGACATACCCAGCAATACTGATCTCAAATATTGATGGAAAAGATGTATTTTCAGTAAAAAGGAGGCATTAAATATTGGGGGTAGGGGGATATATGTGAGCGGATTTTATGGTTTTCAGACATTAGAAGCACTATAACTCAGGTAAATGACAAAAATACAGCAACCAAAGAAGGCACAATGAATAAAATAAATCTTCCCAAGAGGGAAATAAATTGGAAAAAAAAACTAAAAAAGAGAAAGATACTCAATGGCTTTAAATACAACAAAAACAATAACTCAACAGGAGAGGAAGCAAGGTTTGAGGCAGAATTTAGATAGGAGTAAAAGTTGATGACCAGTTATGAAACATCAAGATTAAAACTGGCAACCTACAGATGACTAGCTCATTTTTTTAAGTGAAGGTAAGGGAGATACTAAGTGTTGAGAGTTGTGGTATGCATTAAAAGGAAGGGGAAGAAAAGTGGAGGACAATATGTAATGCATCCTAATCAATCAAAGACGGTAAATGCTGGGGAAAAGAATTTCTGGAGTCTCTCAGAAAGAAGAGAAACTATAGGAGAATAGGTGAATTGGCAAAGGGAGAGAAAATATAAAAGGCAAATAAAATAGGAGGAAATCTCATTTCATTTCTGGAACTGATTCCTCCCTCCCAGCAATGATTTGAGATTTTCTTCCATCTTTCTCCTTAAGGGGAAAAGAAATTCTGTAACAGTAGAATTTAAAAGTATATAATTTTAAATAATGATTTTATTATAATTATATATTTATTATATATGATATATTTTATCATACATTTGTTATATTTATATATTTATTTTATATATATATTACTCATAATTTATTTTATTAATTATTAGTTATAATATGTAAACAATTAATATGAATTTATTACATAATACTATGTAAATATACAAATCATAATATATTATAATATAAATAATTATTAATTATACCTTTAATTATAAATTTATCTTACAACAGGTATAAATTATAATTTAAAGGTATGTGATTTTTAATGATTCCATTCTTAGAAAAGTATTGCTAAGAGAATATTATGTTGCCATTTCACAAAATCTTAAATCAAAAGAAAGAAAAGCAAAGCTCTTCAGGCAACTTACATTTAGAAGTATGAGAGGGCATAGAGATTTCATGACAAATGGGGGTAAATATCATGGGGAGGGCAGAGCAAAATAATGATCTACACAATCAGGGCAAGAAGATAATTTCTACCATGGGATAATGCTTTCTGCCACATGTATCTCCTCTATCTCAGTTATCTTGATACTTCCATGTATGAGGCACAGCAGTAGAAAAATGAGATAGGGAGGGTGAAGCAATAAAGCAATAATTTTGAAGGTGTTTAGAAGAAAAAAATACTCAAAATTAGTACATTAAAATCTTTAATTCTTCAAGGAATACAGAGACTAAAGAAGCAATAAATAATTGTAAGAAATATAAAGAATAAAAAACCACAATAGACAGAAATGGAAGAGAACTACCAATGAGAATAAAGAAAAGAATTTCTTTCTAAAGAAAAAAGAAAAAATTAAAATGATAAAAGATGTTGAAGGTGTAAGAAGGTGATTTTTCATAAATACATACATATGAGGAGAAAAAAGAGGAGGGTTATTAAATAGCTAGATAAATGGAAGAAAGAAAAACAAATTAATAGGTATAAGTTGTAAAACTTCACACTGGACAAAATGATGAATATAAATGAGAAGGGGAAAGGTTTTGAGGGTGCTGGAAAGAGGGTCTGTTATTTCCTAAGAGAAATGCCTTCTCTCGCTGTCTGTTGCTCTCTGTCTCCCTTTATATTTTTCTCTCTTTCCATTTTCTCTCCCACCATCCTTCCTTCTCTTCTCTCCCCCAACCCCTCTCTGCTACTTACAATCACTAGTATTCAGGAGCTACCTGGATGGACTTTCAATAACAATTGTTAAATATTCAGTGTGAGCTTTTGCAGCTCCCTAAAGGTCAAAGTCTACAAATCAGGGCTTGATTATTATCATTATCTTTGTTGATTGTCTAAACTTAAGAAAGTGATGGAGAAAATGTTAATAAAGCATATTAAACTTCAAGATGTATGATAAATAACTTTTTTTTCTTTCAAAGAGGCAGTCATTAAACATTTACTGGCACTCTCCTGATTACAACCACATTTACAACTCTCAATCATCTTTAGAAAAAATATTTTTTCTTTTACATTATTTTTACAAATATCAAACTACACACCAAATATACCATATACACCCCCTCAATAATTTTATCTAGGAAATATTGCTATTTTTAATCTAATGCATTAATGGCATTTACAAGTGAAACAGTCCAGGCTGAGTTTTCATTTTTTGCACTACCTTAAGAGAAATTATAACCTAAACTAATTCTGGAATTGCAAAGTGAGACATCTCACATTGAAGCAGCTAGGAGGCATAGTGGATAGAATGCTAGATGTAAAATAAAATAAATCTGATGGAATCTTTCCTCAGATACTTAATAGTTATTTGACTATGGTAATTTCACTTAATTTCTCTGAATCTCAGTTTCTTCATTTGTAAAAAAGGATTAAATATTAGCTCCTACATCACATGTATTTTGTAAGAATCAAATGGGGTAGTGTATCTAAAGTATTTTTCAAGCTTTAAACCACTGTATAAATGCTAGCTATTACTATTCTAGGAGAAATCAATTTTAATGGCCTACATTGGTTAGGTATAGTACCATTTTATACTAAGAAGCAAAAAGTGATATGTAGCATATTACAAGTACAGAAATCCAAGATAAGTGAATCCCAGGAACTGTAAGGCACACTACTCATCAGTAGATGAGATAATGCTGCATGTTATGGTTGATACAATCCACTTGGTGTTCAGGGAGATGGTCTATGCATCCATCAGTGATTCTGCCTATTTCTCACAATGTCTCTTTTTCTCCCTTTGATACAGTGGAGAAAGAATCTCAGTTCTGGTCAGACTACTAATTAGTAAAAACTTAGAAAAAACACTTTCAAAATCTCCTACCATTTTCTTATCAATAAGCAATACACATTCATTAAACATTTGCCATGTTCAAGCATATTATTCTAGTCAATATTGTAAAAATAAATTCATACAGCTATGAGGATAAGCATGGTGTAATGAATTGAAGTGAAGATGACACTTGTAGTAATTAAGACAAAGGGCAAGTCCTCTCTTTTACAACTATTAATTATGTGGCAATAGGTGAATCAATTAACTTCTTGGTGCCTCATGTAAGTTGGAGACAACTTGTTGATCTTCATCTGTGAAGTAAGTTTTCAGTGAAATCAATAGTGGAAAATACATAAATTTAAAAAAAATTGCCTGATTGGGCTAGATAATTTATAAAACCTTCCATATAACTTGTCTTTTGGGGAAATTTTCCAAAATTTTTGTCATTTGTATAGATACTAATTAGCTTAAAAATTTACTATTTTTATGAAATACTAAATTAAATGATGGTTTTCTCTGAATAATAATCCAAATACATGCTATTCAATATATCACTGTTTACCAATATAGTAACTTACTATGTACTTAATCTGTCCCAATAATGAGGTGATGTGACCATTTGCACAAAGATGCTTTCATAAATGTTTCTCACTCTTAGATCTCCCTTACCTTTAATATTTTCTTTGAAATAATGTAAGACTATTTAAGTTTTCCCCAAATGTTAAGAGGAAGCATGTTTAGAAAGTGCCCTGCCTTTGGAATATAAACATCTAAGTTTAATATAGTCTGTCTTACCTACCTTGAGTAGCATTCCTAAGCTCTCTGGGACAGGTTCTTTATTTGTGAAATTAGATGAGTTATTTCTCAGTTCATTTTCAATTCTAAATAATAAAAAAGAAGTGGGTGATACATTATCATTACTTCTGTTAATAGCAATAAAAGTAGAAAGTTATAAAAATACTTTCAACTTTATTGTTCATATTATCTTCATAACTGGAATGAAGTAAGCATATTTCCCAAAATAAATCTTTGGAGAGGGGAATGACAATAAGCAGGATTCCCACAAAACATTATGATTATTCTTACAATCCGTCTTCATTATAAGTGAGACTAGGTAGTTTGCCATGTATACAATATGATTTGAATGTCAAACGGGAAAGAGTTACTTCCGCCAAAAATGTGCTTTTGGGTCAATTTAATCCAGGCAAAGGGAGAATTACTGGTGTCACCTTAGGGCTGTCTTTGGGGTAAATAAATTTCCTCAGGAAGGAAATTTTTTAAATAATTTTTTTATTAATACCTATTAGTGGAAATCTAAATCTGAGGAGTATATTATTGATACTCCTATATGATGATTCAACCATTTTGGGGAGCAATTTATAATTTGGGGCAGGGGGAAACATTAGACAGTTTTTTTCTGTCTTTTCCTTAACTATTAGAAATAAACCTCATTGCAGTCAAAGAGAATGAAAATTTCCATATATGCTGACTTTTATATTTTTGTGGTAGTAAAAAAGTAAAGATAAAGTTAATAAAAGTAGAAATAAAATGTTCAGCGATTGATGAGTGGTTGACACATTTTGACATGTGAATGTGATGAAAACACTGTAAATAATAATATATATTAAGAATCAAAGAATGATTGTATATATGTAAATAGACATATATGTATATACATATGTATGTGTGTGTGTATATATATATACACACACATATATATATGGTGGGTCATATATATATGTGTGTATGTATATATATATATATATATATATATATATACATACATACACACACACACACATATATATATAAATGGAAGAGTTAAGAAAGCAAAAGCAGTACACTGAACCCTATTAAATCCACAGTACCATCAATGAAAACAATAGTAAAAGTCATCAGACTTCACATTAAAGATAATGTCTATTCTTTGTTAGGATTCAGTAAAATGGCCACTCAGTCTTCTGTCCTTATAAGTTTGCACTGGCCTTACCACATGCACTCCTATATCACCATTCCCTCTTAACAATTCTTAGTTTTCTTCAAACCTCAGCTAAGTGCCCCCTTGAACAAAAAGTCTTTCCTTATTCTCTCAATTTGTATATATTTTTCATGTAATTATAACATACATATAATTTTCCTTAATAAAATATATATTCCCCAAGATCAGGCTCTTTTTGGATCCCCAGTGCCCAACACAATGTTTTAAAAAGAAAAAAAATAGGGGATGCTTGATAAATGTTCATTTATGGATTAAATGGTGAAAGTGGATGTTTAATAGTAGATGCCTATTCAATGTCAATTGACTCATTGAATGGTGCATTTGCTCCAAAGGACCAATGGTAGAGAGGTGGCAGACTATTGATATAGTTAGAGAGAGAGACAGAGAGACAGAGACAGACAGAAAGGCAATCAGGTTTAATTGCTGTGCCAGTTGGAATTATTTGATTGGTTTTCTTTGATACCCAGAAATATTCAAAGGATCAAGTTGGGAATCAGTGAGAAATGCTGGTCAAAAAAGAATCAATTAAACAATCAATGGCTAAATTCATATTACATAACATTCTGTCAAAGGACAGAAGAATCTTCTTTGAACTTAGCAGGTGTAGAATAAGCTGGAATGCAGTAGTAGGTAGCTAAGTGAATAGCACCACCATTGTCACTCTAAGCTGGTATTTGAGAATATGTTCTCCCTAAACAGAAGTCCCTATCCTCATCCCACACACAGTACTTCAATTTTATTTGCCACATAATCATGTTTGGAAATCTGTTAGTAAATGATTCTTTGAAGTGGCACTAGAAACTCAAGGCAGAGAAAGATAATCTGGAAACTTCGGAGACAAACATGGAAAAAAAATCATTCATTGAACAAATCAGTCCACCACACACCTATCAGTTTGGCTAATATGACAGAAAAGGAAAAGAAGAAATGTTGCAGGGAATGTGGGAAAATTGAGACACTATGATTGGTGGAGTTGTGAAATGATTCAACCATTCTGGAGAGTAATTTGGAACTATACCCAAAAAGTTATTAAACTGTGCATACATACCCTTTGACCCAGAAATTCTACTACTGCGTCTGTATCCTAAGGAGAATTTTTTAAAAGAAAAAAGGACCTATATGTACACACATATTTATACCAGCTCTTTTTCTAGTAGCAAAGAAATTGAGGTGATAGACTCATAAATTGGGGAATGGCTGAACAATTTGTGATATATGATAGTGAGGGAATGTTGTTGTACTTAGTTCCTGAAGAAGATCAAAATGACACCACTATGTTAGAGTCAAGTTGCATTGTGTCCAACTATGGCTGATCAGCTCAGAGCTTGGAATGCTCTAGCATGGGTTAGGTACAAGTAGTGCATGTGAACATTTGGTTTGCATTTTCTAAATTTGTGCATCTGGTCTTCCTTTTAAGCTGCTTCAATTCTGCTTTGCTTACACAGCACATCACCTTCTTTAATGAGGGCACCATGCTGGACAGTCCTCTTCTATTATCTCCCATGTCATATAATCAATTCTAAAGTTATTCAGAGACATCTTGAGTGTGTTTGTACTGCTTCTTCTGACCTCCATGTGAGTGCTTTCCATGTGGGACTGTAAAGCCATGCACACGCAGCTTTCCAGAAGGTTGCTGTTGTGAACAGCTTTCAAGGTTCTGATTACATAGTATAGCATACTCTCTATTTATTCAATAACAAATCAGAGCAAACATTCACAGAAAATCAAGGTGCAGCATTCAGAATGTTACAACTTATCACAGAAAATCAAAATACAGCATTTACAATGACATAATAACTCAACAACTTATCACCAAAATGGCCACATAGTTTTCACTAAAGAAGTCACATAGTTTAAAAAAAGTACAAGCATTTATTCAATCAATCACTTAGTAACTCAGTCATTCAGTGGTTCTCTTTTAAATAAGTTGCATTAATTTAGACAATCATTTAGCTAAGTTTTTAATTCAATCATTTTAAGGAGGCAAGCCTCCTTAATCCTTAACTCAATGAGGAGGCAAAGACTCCTTAAGGGACACAGAAGTACAAAAGTCAAAGTCCTCCACCCATGGGGTGCAATCAAGTTAAAATTTCAACAGTCACTACTCAATACCTTCTTAAGAGATAGTGGAAAGCACAGAAGCCATCCACCCTTAGGTCACTAGCAAATTACAATTTCATCAGTCATTACTCAGTATCTTATTTCATCATCACTAATCAGACAATTTTGTCAGGCACTACTCAGTACCCATGGAGAGGTCTTTTCATCTTGACTCAGGGCAGGCTTTCAGCTTCCATGGCTTCTATTTGATGGTCCCAGCTCCTGCCCAAATCTAACCAACTGCCCTCTAAGTTCAAAGGCAGACACCTCTCAGTCTTTGCCAGCTCTCCATGCAGTTCCTGCTCCATATTAAAGCTCACAGTCTCCAGTCCACCTCAAGTCCCCAACAGTCTCTGTTCCTGGGAAGAGAAAACTTACCAGAGCCACAGACAGACAAAGTACCTCTGGCAGCTCCAGCTGGTCCTCACAAGTTCTCAGCAGCCCCAGCTGGCCCTTGCAAGTCTTCAGCAACTCCATTCTAAAATCAAAATCACTTTTACCCATTCTCAACATCAAAATCACTTTCTCCATGCAAGTTACAGTCTAGCAGCAGAAGCCCAGCCTTCTGTGGCTCATTGAGAGCAATTCTCTTTCTTTCCCTCTCTTACAGCATCTGCTCTGCCTCCACAAAGCTTATTCAAAGAAGTTCTGACTGTCCAGCTTGTGCTCTTCTTGATATATGGTATAGCTACTCCCTGTTCAGCCACTTCCTGTTATATCAGCAACAGGGGTTCATACCTTCTGTTTAACAGAGGTTTAATTTGAAACTAGGCTGTAAGTACTTCTCAGCTTGGCAATACAAAGGGATCTTCAAATTTCATTACTATTAGAGGAAGTTTTCTGTAAAACAGTCTTTTAGGCAAGAGTACAAGCATTTGAATAATGTTGCCAACCCATGAGATCTGTATTCTGTGTAGTAGAATTTGAATGCTTGGCAGCTGGAGAAGCAACCCCAGTGTCTAGTACCTTATCCTGCAAGGTGATCTTCAGAATCTTCCCAAGACAATTCAAATGCAAGTGATTCAGTTTCCTGGCATGACACCGGTCTACTGTTCAGGTTTCACAGGTGTACAAGGATGAGTTCAGCACAATGGCTTTGTAGACCTTCAGGTTGGTAGTCAGCTTAATACTTCTTTTCCACACTTTCCTTTAAAGCCTCCTAAACACTGAGCTATACTGTTGTCTATAAGAAATGACATGCAGGATGCTCACTGAAAAACCTGGAAAGATCTGCATGAGCTGATGCAGAGAGAAATGAATAGAACCAGGATATTGTACACAGTAACAGTGTGTACACAGATATTGTATAATGATCAACTGTGAGTTACTTAGCTCTTCTCAGCACTACAATATTCCAGGATGATGAAAAATGCTATCCATCCTCAGGGGGAAAAACTGATAGACTCTGAAAGTAGATCAGTGCTACTTTTTAAGCTTTATTCTTCTTGTATTTGTTTTAGTTAGTGTTTTCTTTCAAACCATGACTAATATGGAAATAAGTTTTGCACAACTGTACCTGTATAATCTATATTAAATTGTTTGCCTTCTCAATGTGGGGGAGAGGAGGAGTTGTGCAGAGAATAAGAGCAAGCCTAGACCTGTGTTCAAGATAAATTTAGGTGTGGATTTCTTAAGCAAGTGTGTGACTACAGGGGTGTAAACTCAAATTGGTAGTGTCCATTGAAGGTAGGACCATTGTTTAAAAAGGTTAAAACCACAAAAGCCACAGTCAGGGAGCGGAGCTAGCAGAAGCCATGACATATAGAAGCCAAGAAAAGCGCTTGGTTAGATCTATAGCTCAGGGCTAATTAGGGAATATGGCACAAGCGTACAAGGGTGCAACCTTCCTGTGACATGGGGGTCCCTCCTAGAAAAGGATGGAGGGCACAAGGTGGGGGGTCATAGTCAGGTTACTAGAACAGGGCAGAGGGTCATGGGGTAAGGGTGACTGGAATTCCCTAGAACTAGCTGGGGTCATGTTCTGGGCAAAGGTTGTGGGGATCCTACTTGGCCAGTGGAATGGAACAGGGTGGTCTCTAAGATAGTTTACACCATAATGAACCTTGTACAGTATACTGATTCAGGGAGAATATATAGAATGCTGATTAGGGAAGGAGGGGGTGAGGGGACTATGTCTTGGGCAATGCTCAGGCATGCCTTAAGCAGTTTCAAGTTATTACAGGGTGTAGAATAGTGACAAAGACAAGAATATAAAGGGGCTTAATGGTGGGCTAAAAAACCAGATGGTGTGTAGTGACCTGGGATTTGTGTTTGGGTACAACAGAGGAAGGGAGAAAAATTGGGACTCATTTTTTAAATGGTTTATTTTTTTTGGCTTGTAATTGGGGAAAAATGAAATATTAAATAAATAATCAAAGACAACTAGCATTTATTAAGTGCCTACTATCTGTGGGATGTGTCAATATTTATTGAACAACTACTCGTGTACATGCGAGTAACTATTCCAGGTGCTACATAAGATTACAAAGAAAACATTTAATTAAAAAAAATTCTTATGATAAAAAACAGATGCGAAAAATTGCTCCTTTTTCTTAAGAAAAGTATCTCAATGTTTGTTTCAGAAGGCATTGCCAATAGTATCTGGCATCACTGATAAATCCTAAAGAATTAGTAAAGACCTCATTCAAAAAATTCTGAACTGTCTTCGCTAGAGATTTCTTGGATTTTCTTTCCTTTTAAATGTATATTTATCTTCTGCAGATTTCAAAGAGGTAAGGGAAGATCCTGATTTTGTGGAAATACTTTGAAAAAAACCCTTCCTTTTCATGTCCAGAGTTGTTTAAGTGACACATTGTTAAGCCAGTGTTGTGTGTTTAAATCCTGTACTTCCTTTAACAATAGACAATTTTAAGCTACACATCATGCAGAGTATTATCCATAATCCCTCTTGCCTTTTTAATTCCTCTTTTCATGCTTCACAATTGCTGCTTTGTTTTTCCACTATTGTAATATAATCTGTTTCAGTCTTTTCAGATGCCCATTTCCCAAACTGCCCAAAATAAAGCATTTGAATTAATTGACATACTGTTGGCAGGTCAATGATATTGACAATGAATGGTGTACCAGGGTTTAAAATCGTAACTGAGTGAGGCTGGAGGGAGATGATGGTGAAACTTATATATAAAAGGAGTTACAATTAGAACTCTTCATTTAATATGTATTTTAAACTTGCCAGCTACCACCGTCCAATTTACAAATATTCCAAAAGAACTGAATTATTTATGGAATAAAAAGGCAAATGTACACTTTCAAAAAAAAACTAGCAAGGAATTTCAACGTAATATGTAAAGGTAAAAAAACAAACAAACATAGACATCCCAAATGGCTTTTAAAGCTATGAGGTGTGAAATTATTTAAATTAGGAATATCTTGGAATGCTAAGAAAGCAAGCATAGTGATCATAACAAGCATGGGATTTGGGCTGCTAAATAATAGAACTTGGTAATGTTCCTATTTGTGCAATATCAATTGTTGTGTATTTCCGAGATTCCTTTGTGAATATAGGACTCCAAAAATTCATAATCTTTAAAGTGAATCTTTTAGCTACATCAAAATTAATTATGATAATCAATGTTAACATTTCAATAGAAGTCTATGTTAAAAAGTACTTTGTATACATCATTTGATTCTCGTGACAATAATCTGAGGTAAATGGTAAAGACCTTATTATTTCAGGTTTTCCAAATAAGCATAGATACAAAAACACATATCTAAACTGTAATGATCATTTCTAGATATGTTGTACAAGCAATTCATTTTTAGGCAGAGGTTGGACTTCATGCCTTCTGAGTTCCTTTCTAACTCTGACATTTCATTTTTTTAGATATACTATACTTCTCAATACAGCATCCCATGTGTTATTACCATACATTATGTGTGTATGGATAAAGGTGTAGTCATACACATGTATTTGTATATTCATACACATTGTATGTCTGTGCATATAATGATTATCATTCAATATATATTATGTGGCACACAAAATTGCAATTTCTACATATTAAAAAAGCTTTTTAATATACAACATTCCCATTTGTTGCATTCTTCTTATAGGGAACTGGTCATTTCTCCAGAAATGTTAATCCTCTGAAACAGACAGAAAAAAATATATTATGTTAATTTTTGAGACGATGAAACTCAGTTTCAGAAAGAAATGTTTTATCCAAGAGAATTTAGCAAAAGATAGAAGGACTTGTGACTCAAAATCTATACATATATAAATACATTCTCAGAAATAATATATGTTCACAAATATGTAATATATTCAAAGATCACACGATGAATGATAAATATATCTTATGCATTTTTGCCTCTATGTTAATATGCACATGTTGTTCACTTGTTTTTAAGTTGTGTTAGTCTCTTCATGACCTTATTTGGGGTATTCCTAGCAAAGAAACTTGAGTGGTTTGTCATTTCCTTCTTCAGCTTCTTTTACAGGTCAGGAAATGGAAGCGAACAGGATTGAGTGATTTGTCCAAAATCACACAGCTAGTAAATGTCTGATTCTGGATTTCAACTCTACTCTTTCTGACTCCAGTCTTGATTCTTGATCCACTGTACCACCCAGCTACCCAATATATTTATACAGATATATAAATATAGATATAGACATATAGACATATTTACATATATAATGTTTAATAAAGAAATCTGACTTACATTAAAGAATATTAGAGTAAGAAGGGACCTCAGAATCTATCCATACACAGATGCAAATACATTCCATAACATACCTGGCCACCAAGTTGGAAGATATTAAAATATTAAAATAGTCTAAACAAAGAATTAGTAAGACAAGGAACTATGTTGACTGTGTGAGAGGAAAAAGGGGATAGATATAAATGGTTTATGAAAGAAGTGACAAAATTTGGCAAATGATTAGTGCCTAGTGGCAAAGTAAAAGGAGCAATGAGGGATGTATCTTTGAAGTCGGTAAGTAGGTATGTAGATAGGTAATACAGATTTATCAAACTCTTGAAGTTTGTCAGACATTATGCCAAATTCTAGAAGATACAAACTCTCCCCGCCGCCAAAAAAAAAATTGTGCCTCTCCTCAAGGAATTTACCTAGTACACAAAAAATATCTAGAAAGGGTGGTGAGAGGCACAGGGAGTGGTGGTACATGGTCTAGTTGCATAGTATTGAAATCCTGAACATCATAAGCACAACTGGGTGGACATTGGAAGTTGGCTGTCTTGATCCCCTCTACAAAAAGGAAGCCCCTCTCCACCAATGGATGAAAGCAGCTGACTCTGACAATGGATCTCCTATGTGCAGGAGGTCTCAAGGTGAGAGTACAATAGAGGCATGACATTGAAATTAGAAAAGTCAGAAGTACAGCCTGGAGGTGAATGAATTAAAAACACTCCTCAGGGAAATTCTGGGGTTTTGAACCTAGATGACTGCAATGATGGTGGTATCCTTAATAGAAACAAGTAAGATAGGAAGAGAGAAGGATTTATGGGCGATGGAGAGGAGATAACTTCTATTTATGACATGATGTTAAGAAACCTTTTCAACATCAGGGCTAATACCTTAAATGTGAAATTTCCTTTTCTTTTTTAATGTTAGCATTTCATAGCTTTGAAATCATCTCCTATACTAGAACATAACCTTGATATAATTTCATCAAAACTCCTCACTTTAGGGGGGGGCAGCTAGGTGAATAGAGTACCAGCCCTGGAGCCAGGGGAACCTGATTTCAAATCCTGTTTCAGACATTTAACATGTACTAGCTGTGTGACCTTGGGCAAGTCACTTGACCCCAATTGCCCTCCAAAAAGCAAAAAAAAAAAACCCCAAAACTCGTCACTTTATAAATTAGTAATCCGAGATCTAGAGAGGATAGATGGATTGTTCAAGATCATATAGGTATCTAAGTCCAACTTAAACTCAGTTCCTCTAACTCCATATCATTTACTCTTTCTTTTATACCAGGCTGCTTCCAGCACAATAGTCAGGAATTGTGCCAGTCACTATTTCTATAAGATGTGTGTTTTCAAGATTTTATGACCAGACATAAAAGTTTACTCCAGAATGTGTTTGGCAGAAATATCTCATTCAAAAAGCAATTTACTTTTGCTGTACTTAAAAAAAATGGCCAAAGTGACTTTTAAAGTTATGGGACATTAGTATCAAAAAGAACATTATATCTTTTAAAATAATGGTACATTTGTGCAGCTCCAAGTAAATCTGATTTTTAAAAATATCAATAAAAATGTACCTAACAAGATAAAGCTATAATTAATGGCTAGAATGCACAAAAAAGAGATAGTTTTATTTTTCCCTAACGTAGCTAAATATATGAATTTTTATAAGATCCTATAATTACTCAGAATGGATGAATAAAAATGTTGGCATGCTTCTGTGGATGGCAACACCCAGAACACTTAAATCCCCACATGCTACAGAAAAGTTGCCTCCTGAGCTCTGGGACAAAAAACCCACAGTTGTGTATGAACATCAGATTTTGTTTTTAATGTATTTATAATTACATATTTACCTATTATGCTGTCAAGTTCCCTTAGGAACATTTTTACCCTGTCATTTTACAGATGGGGTGAGAATGCTGGTATTGGAAAATAGGAAGTTGCACAAAAGGGAAATGAGGGCTTTACTGATCCTTACCCCCATCACTTATCCAAAGGGGAATTTTTTTCCTTCCTAAGAAAAATAAATCTGGAATTATGATTCCACTAGTTTGGTGGATTTGGTTATTGTTATTTTAATGAATGGCTATACTTAGACTGGAATTTTTCCCCCTAGAACATGCTAACCTAGAGTAGCAGTACCTTGTCAGATGCAGAATACTATAAGATCTGTTCGAGTTTAAGGTAGTGTAAGTTATACTTGAGTGTTCTTTTATCTTTTATTTCTGTGGGGGAAAATATGGTCTATACTCAGATGTCCATGTTCAAAAATATTTCACAAAAAATAATGTGGGTAAAATGCTGACATGGAAGAAGTCTATCTTTAACCAGATTTTCCATGTTTTCAATTTTTATAAAAATTAGTTTTGTTTTTATACAGCTGACATTTCCAAAGAAACACACAAAGTCCCCTTCAAAGTATACGTGTAGAAACTCCTTAAAGAAAAGCACCCAATGAGCAATAAAAATGCTAGCCTTCAGAGGTTCCCTGATATCCTAAAAGTACTCCATCAGGGATTAAAGATCCATCACTCTATTAAGTCATAGGAAAAAAAAATCATCTCTAGAGTCCTTCACAGAAAAACCCCCATTTTCCTGTAGAGATTCATGGATAGGCAAGATACTGGGGCAGACATAGAGCAAAGCACAGAACACAGTGTTCATGCAACCTTTTCTGGCACCTTCTGGCAGGTAGTATTCCTGTTGAACTCTACTAAAGTCTCTCCAAGCCAAAATCTTACATGACTTTCAACAAAATAGAGGTTTTCCAAGAATTCTGATGAAAAGATCAGAACTGAGGAGATATTTAAAAATGGAAAACCAGAAAAATAAGTAAATAACAACTCTCTATCTAATCTATTATTCATCTATCTATCTATCTGTCTGTCTGTCTATCTATCCATATATGTCTGTATAATTCAGCCCTCACTCACTCAAATCAAAGTCAATTGCAAGTCATGTCGTCATCTCCCTGCTGTCATAGTGCTCTTTGAGTTTGAAGGATAAACTGCCCCCCACCACTACCACACACTATATAATTAAAAAGGGGATGACTTTTTAATGTTTAATGACGTGTTCACAGGAAAACAAGAAATAGATGATGTCTAAGCATCCTGATATCTTTAAGGATTATAAAGAAAAGTTAAAAATGACAGAGTTTGGTATTTTTTTCAAAGTACCTTGGGGGGGAAAATAAGAGTCATAAGGGAATATAATAGGGGAGAAAATAATGAATAAAGGATTAGGGAATGGATTACTGCTGCATAAGAGAAGTGCATGAAAAGAAGAATATATAGTCATAGGAAAATGGTGGGTTCAATGGGCATCTCATAAATCTCACTCTCATTTGGGTCAGAGAAAGGACAACTGAATACAACTATACACATACACAATCACACATACCTTAGTTTATTAATATATTAAAACAGAAGGGAAATAGGAGGGGACAGAGGCAAGAGTAAGCCTTTAGATGTATCTAAAAGCAAAGGAAGCATAAATAAAGGAATCATTTGAATCAAAATAAACTGAAATGTAGGAAAGAGAAAAATAAAGGGAAGGTTAAAAGGAAAATGAGAATCAAGAATTAATAGAAATCTGGCATCACAGTTAGGGTAAGGAAAAAAAAAGAAACGATACAATTGAGAGAAAAAAGGCTCTTTCACTTATAAGATTAGAGATGTTAGGAAAACTCACTTTCTTCTACATATATACATATACACACGTAAATATATATACATATACACATATAGACATCCATGTCTATCTTTTGTTTTAAGAGAGAGGTGGGGGCAAAGAGAGGAATATTTACAGGAGGTCAGAAAGTAGGGACATGCACAATTAACAGTCATAATTTAAATATGAATGGCATGAACTCACCCATAAAATTGAAGATGATAGCAAAATGAATAAAAAAAATTGACCATGTGTTTTTTTACAATACATTTGAAACAGAAAATTACATGGAGTTAAAATGAACTGAATTTAACAAAAAACAGAAGTAGTAATAACAATTTCAGAGAAGATCACAGGAAATATAAATAAGAGAAAAGAGAAAAATGTAAATTGTATACTGTTTAAATTCACCATAAAATATATTACTACCTAACATATATGATTCTAGTACCATAGGATCTAAATAATTAAAGTAACTTCCCTCTATTATCTCCAATTAATGACACACACAAATACTTACTATATATGCATATATATGTATGTATGTATGTATGTGTACTTATATGTACATGCATCCAAATATAGTTATTTGCAAGTTCTTTCCCTTATTAAACTTTGAGCTCCTTGAGTTCAAGGAAGGCCTTTGCTTTTTTTTATATATATCCACAATTTATAAGACAATGCCTGACACAAATTGGGTGATTAACAAATGTTTTTTGACTCTTTGAGTAAAGGAAAAGTTGAGTAAAACATAGCAAAATAGGAAAAAGGGGGAAGGGCATTTATTTTATCTTTGTGAGACCTAGATAAATCTAACCAAACTGTAAACAAATATCTAGTCATAGGAAAATGATGTATAGGAAAAAATTGTATATATATATATGCTATATTTGGTACCTTTCACATTTGTCCACATATTTAAACATACACATAGAAAGTGCAAAAAAGCAGAAGTTATAAAGACATTATTTACTGAACATAATAAAATAGAATTACACTTATGAAATGTGTATTAAAGAGTTAAAAAGTAATTGGAGGATGACATAATTCTAAGGAGGTGGTGAGTTTAAAAAATATTTGAATAATAGCTTCATCAAAGAAAATTATTATTATAGAGCAATATACCAAAATTTGTGTGAAATAGTTAAAGCAGTTCTGTTAAGGGAATTTTAAAATCATAAATGTTTTCATCAACAAAATAGAGAAAGGACAAATCAATGAGTTATATATGAAATTTTTCAAGAAAAAATGTACACCAATTTAAAATATTTAGTACAATAAACTAGGAGAATGAACATTCTGATAAAGAAGAGTTTATTAAAATAAAAGCAAAAAGATAGTTGAATTGACAAATAATGATAGGTGATATTTTAAGGAAAACATATTAAAATAGATAAAAGACCAATTTGGTCCTATCAAAAATAAAAAGGGAGCTTGCAATAACTGAAGAAGAAACAAAGAAAATTATAAGAAATCATAACAGCAGAGATAAATACTTGGAAAATATAAGCTATATATATATATTAATAAATACATATAGTTCTTAAATATAATTGTAACAGAAAAAATCATAAATGAACTTCAACTACAATTAACAACAGCAATAGCAGCATTACTGTCTGGTCCAAATGGATTCAAAGGTGAATTACATTGAACATTCAAAGAAAAATGAACTATTTTTTAATAAGAAGAAAAGAAGCTTTCAAACTCAATACAAATATAGTATCAGTGCTTAATACAAGGATAAATAAAACAGAGAAAAATTATAGAACAATATCACTAAAGAATGGTAAATAACTATCTTCTGGCATATTTATATTAAATTTATCTTTTTGATATCAATAACTTCTTTATTGAGGAATTGAAGCAATGGGATTTATTGGTCAAATGATATTGATAAAAGACCAAATTTTCTTCTATTATTCTTTCTTCTCACCATTATGCAGAACCAATTCATAGGTCTTCCAGGAGTGAATACATTTGCCTACCTTCCCATAGGAACTGCAGTACTGAATTTTCCATTTTTCTCTTTTTTGAGGAATATGAGATATGCTAGAGTTGTTTAATTTTTGCTTTTATTAGTTATTTTGAACATTTTTTGAGATTGTAAGATCATATATTTATAACCAGGAGGGAACTTGGAGTTCTCTCATGTGGAAACTGATATTCAGAGAGTAATATGTCTAATTCAAGGAAAGAAGACTACAAAGTGTGTGAGATAGAGTTAAAATTCAGGCCTTTCAATTTCCAGTTATAGTATTACAGCCATTATTTCTCAGCTTTCCAACTAAGCCACACCCATAAGAAATTAAATGACTAAGAGAATAAAAAAAATGATTCTAATATACTAATGGCAATTTTATCACAACAGGATAATCCTTAAAGAAGAAAAAATACTAAACAGATCATTGCCAGTTTATTGCTTGTGACATTCTTGCAACACAGGCTATGGTATCACCAACCAACAATAGCCCATATCTCTCCTTGGTAGCTCTAATTTTCAACAAGGATAATTGGTGTTAAATCCTTTGCAAATGTAGAAAGGAGAATTGTGACAATAATTTTAAGTGTTATGTTATAGGCACTGGTTGAGATTCTGGGAAACTAATAAATGTAATAGGAATAACCAACCAGAAAACATAAATTAATTAGAGAAGAACTCCCCATTTGGTAATTTCAGATGGAAAAACTAGGAATCTGTTTGACCAAATTTAGAGTTAGACCAACTAATCCAAATAATGTATTACATGATACAGTCTAAATAATGGATGTGTGTCCTTAATATCAAAGAGTATTAAATATGTTGAAAAAAGTGTTACAAACTCTCAGAATATATATATATATATACATACATGCATACATATATACATACACATATGTGTGTATGTACACATATGTATATTATTATATCATTAATGATACTTGTAGCTGTTGTGGAGTTGTTAGACCAATGACAACAACACACAGAAAGGCTGCTAGTACAGGTTCTTTGATCGCTTTTCTAAAGGAAAGACAGCTTCAAAGGGGTCAAAAATCTTACTTTCAATAATGTAGACAGATAAGTAAAAAGAAGTATGCATCCAAGAAGAAATCCAATAGATGCTGCTCCAGCTATCTAAACAAAGTAATAGATACATAATCACCAAGCCAAGGAGCACCAACATCTGCATTCACAAAACCAGGGGCCCCTTAAGAAAGGCTACCCATAGTATGGTCTGGTGTAATGCCAAGCAAAGGCAACTTCCAAGGTTCGTATTACCAGCATAGAAAACTCCATTTATTCAGTGACAGATTAAGGCAAGACATTCACAGAACAGAGAAAATCAAAATACAGTGTAACTCATTCATTTAGCAAGTAAGTTCTCAATTCAATCATTCATTTAGTCAGTCAAAGTCTCTCTTTTCAAATGAAGATTAGTTTCCAATCATAAACAAAGAACATTCATTTGGTCAGTTGAAGAGCATTAAAACCCAAAGTTTCCCACCCCTGGATTGCAACTGAATTACAATACCACCTATTAATGCCAAGTGCTTTCTCAAAAGAGGCAGGAGAACGCAAAAGGCCATCTACCCTTAATACATCTATTGCTTGTGACTTAAGCTACAACAAGGTTAAGATATCATCACAGCATTGAAAACTCAAGGAAAGGTCCTTCATATTGACAGAGGCAAGTTCTCAGCAATCTCTGTTCCTAGGGAGACAGAGCTTAACAACACCACAATATACATTGCCCATGTCCTCATTAATTCACTCTGTCTCCCAGAACCCCTGAAAACAACAGAAAGACCCTCTTCCGGGATTTCTGTAAACATATAAGAAGAAAATCCTCCTTCAGGGCTTCTGAACCAACAGCAAGTTTACAGGACCTCTACAACAGCAACACTGTCCTTCACCAGAAGACAAATCTGGCAAAACAACATCAAAACAGACAGAATACTGGCCATGCCACCTCAGTTCTCAAAAGTCCTGGGCAGCTACAAATGACCTTTGGCAGTCATCCTCTGCAACTCTGGCTCCCAGCAGTTCTCCTCTCTGCCTCCTCGATGCTGGATACTGCTCTCCAAAAGTCCTTCTGGCCTTCTCTGCTTGAAACTCCTCTCTGCTTGGGCTTCTCTCTAAATCCATGGCCCAAGCTCCTCCCAGTTCATCCCTCTGTCTTCAAGTCAACAAGTCCATCCCACAACTGAGGTTCACAAGCTGTGGGTTTCAAAACTCAACCTGAAAAACAAGCCAATACAGGGGGATCTTTAAATTCCATTACCATTACATCTGGCCAAATCACAAAGACCTCAGGTAAGCATTCTTCCCATGAGTGAGACTCAAAGCAACACACCAACCTCCCAGAAGATATATAGTTTTCAAAGACTCCAAACCTGATTGTCTTAGTGCTGAAAAGCTTGAAAATCTGTATGTCTCATCACTTAATTGGATCCACTTGGCCCAGAGCCTGATCAGCTCTGCTGATGTAATTTATTTAATTTAGGATGTCTTGCAGTTGTGAATTGGGCCAGAGCTCAAAGCAGCAAGACATCCATGATTGAAATACCTGGGTACCTTTTAGACCTGGGAACATGGCTCCTATTCCAAGGAAAAAAGGGAATACATGTGGCCATATAGGCTTATTAATGGATGGGGAAGATCTTATACTCCATTAACCCTACAACTGTATACACATAGATATACATGCATATATAGATAGAGGAGGAGATATGTTCTAAGTATAATGGCACACACACACACATATATACATATATATATAGAGAGAGAGAAAGAGAGAGAGAGAGAGAGAGAGAGAGAGAGAGAGAGAGAGAGAGAGAGAGAGAGGTCTAATTATTTGTGATTCCTCAATAATGGAGATTAATTACCCAATGTAGAGCTGTTGAGATCTCTTCCAGATTTCACTTTTGAGAAAGATGTTACATTCCAACCTCTCTTTAGGGTTCTGAAGATAGACTCTGGGAAGAAGCTGACATAGTGGAGCTGACAGTGTCTATCTTATCCCTATTTCCATCTTTCTACACTATTAAAGTAGGGAAAATTCTTGAGTAAGATCTGTGACTCTCTCTCTCTTTTTCTCTCTCTCTCTCTCTCTCTCTCTCTCTCTCTCTTTCTCTCTCTCTCTCTCTCTCTCTCTCTCTCTCTCTCTCTCTCTCTCTCTCTCTCCTATTTCTCTCTGTCTCTTTCGTTTATTTCTCTCATACCAAATTGGAGAAGTTACTGGCTTTGTACATTGTCCGGTGAATATTATCATATGTATACTTTCTCTGATTTCTCCTTCCATCCATTTTAATAAATGAGCTTTTTTGCTATTCGCTATGTGTTTTCATTGTGTAATTGGCATCTGGTATGAAGGGGGTCAAGCTTTAGATAGACAGTTTAGCACCTCCTTTCCTTTAACATATAATAATCAGGAGCTTAATTTGAACCTAAAATTAATTCTAGACAAAAAAATGAAGAACAGATAAATATAATTTTAGCTCAGTAGCATCTCTCTCAGACAGAAGAGTAGTCAACTACTTGACCTTACCTCCTGTTTCCTTTCCTTGGAGAAGGAAAGAGAAAGGAGAAGCTAGAAATGTCTTTACATGCCTTCCTGCAAACTCTCTCCTAGAGAGAACCAAATGGGCCTATATTACCTTTATAAGCTAAAACAATACAGACCCACACTCACAACACACCTTTATACACACACACACACACACATACATATTCTATTTATTGCTCATACATCTAGATAGATATATATATAGATAGAGCATAGATATATAAGATGTGTATTATTTATATATACATATATTTTAATGTTTATAACATTGTTTATATGGCTATATATTTGGTTCTCTTTTTCTTTATTTTTTATTTTAACATATTATTTGTCTTATGGGATGGCCCTCTGGGAAGAAAAAAGATACTGAAATAATTATAGTGATTGATGTTAAAGCAAAACAAAATAAATCAATGATACTTGTTTATAAAGTAAGAGTCAGAAATAATAATAACTAGCATTTATACAGCACCTACTACGTTCCAGACACTGTGCTGGGTTTTACAAATATCATCTCCTTTGATCCTCACAACAGTCCTTGGAGGTGTTATTATTATCCTCATTTTACAGATGAGGAAACTGAAGCAAACAGAGATTACCCAATTTGCCTAAAGTCACATAGCTAGAAAGTTAATGAGTCTGGATTTGACTTCTTGATTCCAGGTTCAGAGCTCTATGCACTGCACTACCTAGTTTCATCAATAGAATAATAGAACATGCCTCCCATGACTGAGGATACACTCTTCCATAGATGTGCATGCTTTTACTGGGAAGAGAGAATGTTTATAGGAATCACATAGGAGGGGTCCATACATAAGAAATATTGTGTCTTTTAGTGATTTTATTTTTCTGCATTCATTTGGACTGTTCTTGCTGAGGGCACAAAATGGTTACTCTGTGTGCGTTTTTGATTTATTTCTTTTTTCTCATCATATTGTCTTTTTCTAGTTCTGTGATAAATGTTATATATGTCATTTTCACTGGTGAATTCCTCTTCTGAGCTCATAGCATCCTAGTTTGCTTAGGTACATTGCTGTTTCACTCAGTCCTTGTGGGTCCTGTTGAGAATTGCTCTACAAGCTGCTGGGGGCAACCACCTGATTCTTTTTTATGAGCTCATCAGTTCAGAAACAGTAAAGTCAATTCAACTTCACTTTAGAAAGTTATTGTACTTAAAATGTCTTCCTGATAAAGCAGGAAGACAGCTTTTTAGTTGTAGCTACCAATTAAAGTGAGAAAGAGTGACTGTAGGCTAAGATTAGGTCTTTCCTTTTGGAACCCTACATCTGGGCAAAGATCAAAGCCCTCTGTTAGAGATAATATCTTGTTTTAGGGAAAGATATCCTTAGGTACTCTAAAGATTCTCTGTGATTTAGCATGTAAATGATTTGAACCTGAATAGAAAAGTTAGCCAAAGAAGCAATGTCAGTTCTTCATCCTCGTATCTTTATTTTTAATATGCTATAGCAATAAAACCTCACTGATTTATTGCAATGTTTAGGGCAGCAAATATCATTATTGTTTCTATAATACTGTGCAGAATGAAACAGGAAATGAGAGAATGTAAGGTGAATGAGATACTTATTTACAAATACTTAGCTTTATGCTTGAGAATGCTCCAGATCAGAGATGTCAAACAAGCTGCCTGATCTCACTTTGCAACACTCCTGAATGTGGCCTATTCAGATTAAAGTACAATTGAAAAATATTTAACAAAATATAGAAAAGATATAATAAAACACATAAGATAATAAAATGTTTTTCCCCTAAGTTAATAAGTGGCTAGCAGAGATTCTTATGTATGGACTCCATTTCTAGTTCACTTTGACTATTCTCCAGAGATTCCTTTTTTTTTAACCCTTTCACTACCAATTCCTCCAGTGTAAGACTAGGGATGGAAGAAAGTCACCTATAGAGAAAAAGGCACAGCCTAGAAGAGTAGGACTGGATAAGATAGAGAATAGGTCCAAGTAAACGGGTCTCTCAGAGTTTTCCTTCATCAGTGTCCCATCTGTTTATACTCACTAGATGAGAGATACAGAACTTATCCAATAGTAGAACCTGGGGGACGGATATATCAATGCTGGACCTATATCTATGAAGGTATTGCTAGCAAGGACTGGGTTTTCAATAAGAATATAACAGAAAATAACCCCAGCAGAATAATTAAACAAGAATGATAAAAAGCTGAAGAGAAATTAATAACCGACATGGCTCGTCTCAATGAATAAATAAATTTCAGCAAAAAACATTGTTTCAACCTGTTTGTGGTATAAAAAAATACCCATTATTCTTAATTTAATTAGAAAAGTAAACACAGAGATGCCTTAGATAAGAAGAGGAATTTATTCCCTTTCTTCCGGGAAGAAAGGGGTGCCCCATGAGAGGATGTCTTACCCATGTTGATGCATGAGGCCGGACGGGACGGGAGAGAGCCTAGTACTGTTCCAAGGTTTAAAAACCTAATTAGGACGACCCCTCTGCTGGCCAACTGCCTTCTTTCATTGGTGAAAAATTCACCTCCCAACCTCCTCCTCAATGAGACTACAAGGGGGTTGGCCTTCACAAGAAATGAACAAAGGAAGATAAAAGTAATTGACAGGAGAAGGGGGAGTGTAGACACTCAGGAGGGGGGGGGTTACATTCCAGACTGAGAAGCTTTTCACTAATTTCATGTCCCACACAAACCACTCTTAGAAAGATGAATTATGAAAACAAATTTGGAATGAAAATGGGACAATTTTCAGAACTTCCAGAATGGCTCAGAGGAGACATCAAAAAAAATTTTTTTTAATTTAATTTTTATTTGTTTTCTCATTTACATCATTCATTTTCATTACATTTTTTGAATTACACATTTTCTCCCCGTCTTGCTCCTGCCCCAACCCCATAACAGCAATCCCACTGTAAATCCCCTCCCCTGCTCTGCTCTCCTATTTTCTGGTAGGGCAGGAGGGGTCTCCCTATCCCAGCCCCTGTATATCTTAATTCCTAATTACAAGTATTGCAGAACTTTAAATTCTAGATTCTGTCTGTTCCTCCCTTGTCACCGACCCCTACTAGAAGGACACTCAGTTCAATACAGGCTATGGATGTGTGATTATACAAGACATCTTCATAGTGGACAGATTGTGACAGTGATAGTCTGTCTCTCCTTCCTATCC
>CM053596.1:191496884-191517801 GCA_028646575.1 Pseudocheirus occidentalis | reverse complement strand
TTTTTGTCCTTTGTTCTACTATGGTGTTTCTCAACCTGTGGGTTGTATTCAATTTGAAAGAATGAAAATACGTCCTGCATATCAGATATTTACATTACAATTCATAACAGTAGCAAAATTACATTTATAAAGTAGCAAGGAAAATAATTTTATAGTTGGGGGTCACCACAACATGAGGAACTGTATTAAAAGGTTGCAACATTAGGAAGATTCAGAACCACTGTTCTAGGGGAAGATCTTGATATCTGGAAGATGATGCTGTGATTTGCAAGTGACAACTGGAGATGGCCCCCAGGCAAAGATCTAAAAACAGGTTGAATACCCATAAAATATTTTATCATCTAAAATATCCCTATGATACGTAGAGGTAATAGAATATTTTAGAATGCTCGAAGTGACAAATATAAGGAATTTCCAGAAAAAAGTAGTTGTAGAATTTGAATATTATCTATATATAAATATATAGGATATATATCTACATATATTTGCATATATATACAGAGAGCACTACCAAAAAATCAATACAAAGACTTAGATACCTGAAAGCAGAAACTAATTTATTACTCTCTCATGGGAAAGGGTACCACCCCTTTGTGGCCCTCATGACACTGCCTAGGGAAGTGTCCTTTCAGTGTAAATCAGGAGAGGTCATAGGGGGATAAGCCAATGTCCCTCCAGGACTTTGTCCTGATCCTGAGGAATGCTAGGGGTCTTTCCTTGCCAGAAGAAAGAAGGTGCTAGGAGGTATAGAGGTCCCAGGAATGGGCTGTCTATGAAATGGGTCCCTTGATCCGAGTTTATACACTCCACCAGCCCATATCTAGGGAGTATTTTTCTAACAAGGTTCAGGTAACCACAGAGGCAGTAGCCTGTGCAAGAGAGAAGGCTTCCACACACAATGTGAGGTGAAGCACCATGAACAACAGGTATCTTAGTCATCCAAAAAGGGGCACCTCAGTGAAGTCCACCTGTATACTTTAAAAAGGCCTGATGCCCAGAGGCCACCTTCCCACTGAAATAAGGCATTGACTGTATCTGTTTGTCCTTCAACACACAATGAAGCCATCAACCATTTGATGTGTCAGTGTGTATGTTCCAGGACATACACACCAGATCAAGACTGTATCACACAGATTCTGGACATCCCAATGGCTGCTCTGGTGTAGGTGTTGTAATATCTGCCTCTTATTCAGTACCTCATGCCCATCAGGTAAGAGCCACCTTCCTTGAGGGTCTTTTTCAGCACCTCAATCTAATACCCATTGCTCCTCCTCTATAGTCAGTAGAGTCAGATTTGCATCAAGGGAATGGATCAGAACCAATATAGGTTCCTCTCTCAATTTTAACTTTTCAGCCCTCCTGGCCTCCTCATTCCTAGAATCTTCAAATTCCTTATCTCCCCCAGCCTAGGTCATAAATTTCTTTTGTCTCTCTTATCTTATTCATTCACTATAATTACCAATTTTCTTTTAGGAAACAATTTTAAATGCAACCTCTTATTAAACAAAGACAAATACTTCACAATATTACAGTACATGGTAAGAATGCCCCATTCATCATTTTTCTTTTCCTCTGACAGTATAATTCTTAATTTAACAATTTTTAGACTATAAGGGAAACCACTTCTCTTATAACATAGATAATACTAATGTTTTATACAATAAGAGAAAGCCTTAGATGTATCTTACACCATTTACACTCAAATAGCATTTGTTTTATCCCAAATATTGTGCAAACCACCTTTACAATTATGATATTCCAATAAAATCCCTAGGATGTGGATTCTACCACCATGCCTTAATGAACAGTAAACTAAGGTAAATAAAACTTTCTTGGGGTCATACAGTGAATCAGTTTCTTAATGCCAAATATAAATGTGTACCTTTTTGATCATATAACTATACATTTCTAAGTTCTAATACCCTTGGCCCTCTAAAAGGAATTATTATCCACAAATTTATGTGTTTTCTTAATATTTTAGTTGCCCATTCACATTCACATTTTCCTTGGGAAAGTTTACATACAGTTTGTCTTAATAAGAAATTACCAAAGATCTCAAGAAGGAAAATCACAAATATACACAGACACATCAAAAGGGAAAACTTAAGCAGCAGAAGGGAAAATTTAAGCAACAGAGCATACAGAGCTAGTTAACAAGTTCAGGAATCTCTGAATAAATGCTGAAAAACAAAGGAAATGTTCAAATACTTCAGGCTGCAGAGAACTCTGAAGAAATTGAGGAGAACACGCAACCACAATACATTTTGCTGAGTGATTCAAAAGAGAAATGAGAATTATGAGGGCAGAATGTAAAGCCTGCAAAGCAAAGATGTGAACAACAGGAAAACTGGAAACTTCATTGGCAAGAACAAAAGAAGAAAGAAACAGAGAGAGAAAAATATATTGGGTAGGCAAGTATAATGCAGTGAAGGATGATCTAGGATGATGAATGTAAAAAAAAGAGGAGTTAGATTCAGGGTAGACTGCACAATCAAGGATTCATTGGAAGAAGGTCTCAACCATGGGGCACTGTCCCCTCTGACACCTGCAACAATTAGCATTGTGCTGGGAATGAAGCATAACAGAAAAGGACCCTAACATGGAAGAAAGTTCCAAGAGATGTAATCCAAAAATAGATAACTTGGAAACTTTGATAGCATGATAAACACAGAAAAAAGCAGAAAGACCAGAATTGTTGAAGAAATCAGAAAATGGGGGTTGAGAGTAGACAGATGGAGAAGATGGATAATGAAGAGAGTGAGAGAAATCCATTTTTGAAAGGGACAACCTCCCCCCCATTAAAAACTAATAAACAGGACTAGTTGAAGGGAAGGGTCAATTCAACTAACAGAGAGAAAAAGGGGGGAGGGGCGGTAAATATATAACCAGATAAAAACAGAAGAGAAAAAGAACTAATAAGCAAAACCCCATGTTGAATGGGGTCACAAACAAGAGGAGGGGATCAGAGATGGGAGTAAAAGAGCCTTGGGGAATAGGGCCCCCTGTAAAAAGGTTGAGGTAAAGTAACTAAAGGAAAATATTACCGTGTTTATGTCAGAAAGTGTGTGTGTGTGGTTGAAAGGAAGTTAGATTATGAGTAATTGAAAAGCCAGTTATGATCCCAGTGATGGGATCTGGAATGCTTTTGCCTGTAACCTCAGTATTGTAAAATTTCATTTGTGTTCAGGTACCTATGAATGTAACATCGGTTTGTAACAAGCCTATGTAATTAAGTTGTAAAAGTCGCACTTTCCCCCTGCCATAAAGGAATAAACCCTGCTTCTCCCTTCCCCCCCCAAAGTCTAATTACCCTTAGCTAGCAAGTCTGCCTAGAGACAAGCACCTGTGAAAGCTTCAATAGTGTTCTATAAACAAACCCTTAGAGAAATGCATAGCCCCTTTGTTCTAAGTGCCCAGCTGCACCAAAAAGCCTTGAACATTATCACACAATATAATTCCATCTCAATATAGTACCTCCTGAATCCCTAATCAATCTAGATCCCAGACTTGCCCTATCCTCCCAACAGCCATATTGGACATATGTCATTCATCCTTGATCATTAGTAACCTAGTGAGGAGTCAAGCTCAAAACCACACCTCCCTCTGGCCCACCACTAAGGAATTTACCAGTGAATTATGGGTAACCCTTATGCAGTTGATATAAAAATTGCATGTCCCTTTAAGCACTGACAACTCCTAAACCCCTCCCTAGCTCCTCCCAAACTTCACCTTTGCCCACCTAGTTAGCATAATTAGCCTTTGACTGACAGTTTTAGGGTTATCAATTCTGTTCCTCAAGCCTAAACTCTTCACAGGATATTTCCTTAACGTTTTCCTGCCCACTGCAGAGCATAAAACTTTATAACTCTACATCACTAGTCCCTGCTATTTGCAGGTCCCCCTATTTCTCCTGCCTGCTACTAAGACATCATATCAATTAAACTTTATAACTCTGCCAAAAGACAGCTCGGGTTATATGACATCCCTCAGACATCCCCACTCTCCACACCTCTTCACCAGCATATAGAAAATGAAATATATTGCCATCTTAGGGCAGAATGGTAGGTAAGAGTTCCCTATGGTAAAATATTCTATGTAGTGTTCAAATGGTGATTAATATATACATATTTGTGCTTTTAAAATTTATTTGAAGAGGAGAGGGGTTCATTTATATCTCTTAGTGACTTTGGAGTGTCTGGGGTTCCCATAAATTAATCCATTATAAAAGTATAAAGCAAAAAAAAAGAGACAGACAGAGAGAGAGAGAGAGAGAGAGAGAGAGAGAGAGAGAGAGAGAGAGAGAGAGAGAGAGAGAGAGAGAGAGTCCAGTCCCCTCTTTTTTTCAGGCAAAGAAATGGAAGTCAAGAAACATTAAATGGCTGGCTAGAGGTCACACAGGGAATAAAGTGGCAAAGCTTAGATTTGAAGTCAAGATCTCAGATTCTGTATCTAGTGCTCTTTTCTCCACACCATTCTTATTTTCAAAAGGTCATCACATTTTTGGTCCACTGGCTATGAAACCACCATGATTATATAAACTCCCTGCCCTCCCCTTCTGAAATACTCCTATATATGACAGCCCCATCTATTAAAAAAAGAAAGAAAGAAAGAAGGGGAAAATGATTTCTCACTGTGAGCCTACAAATCAGTAGAAAGAGCTGAAGTTGTGAAAAAGCAAGGACTAAACAGGCTGGTTTCCTGAATAGGACAAAGAAGGACTTTTATTGAATGATAATGACAACAAAAGACAGATCTTGACAATGCCAAAGGTAAGAAGCAGATGGAGTGTAGCAAGGAAAGGAGAAAATGGGAAAAATTGGGAAGAAAAGGTAAACAATTGACAAAGTGACAAATTAAAGAAACAAATATGAGAAGTGCCATTGACTGCAGAGAAAAGTTAAAGGAGAGATTATATGAAACATGTTATAGTTGAGGTTATTTTTAGTTGTTTTTAATGTAGAAAAACAAAACAGATATGCTAGAAAAAGCAGCTCTCAATTTGAAAGATGTATATTAATCATAGAGTTTGTTATAATTGTATACCTCAAAGAACCTGTTTTGAAATCCTGCCTTTAACAATTGCTACCTTTGTGACTTCATCTCATTGGCCCCCAGGTTCTTCATTTCTAAAATGAAGGGCTCTTCCAACTCTAGAGATGAGATCCTGTATTCCTATAAGTCTGAGGAATTCTTTAACTGAGGTTTTACCCAAAACTGGTCCTCTCCTCTCACAGCCTGCTACTCCCTGGCTTGTGTTCCCTGCTCTTTCAAAGAATGTCTGTGGAGGAATACCTTCATAAGTCTCCTTAACCTACTGTCTCTCCTCTTACCTCTCAGCACAATAAATCTGATGTTCATAATGACAGAAGTTACGAATTATGTTCAGCACACTATATAGGAAGAAAATTATGTAAAAATTTAAGAAAGATTTCCCTCAAAATTTATTTATATATTTGAATTGGTGAGATTAATCTTCAATTATCTGGTAACTACACTTGTCTAGAATATATCCTTTTGTATATTCCTTGGCAGGGTGCCAGAAATATGTGATGTAACATAATCATATCATATCATGTCATAAGCATAATATATTAACAATATGAATTTACGCATGTATTTGTATCAAGAAGCTAATTGTGATACCTATCAAGATCTTGACATATGCAATGTATTTGGAGAAAAATGTTTATGTTTCTCATTGGTATATATGTACACATACACATGCATGTCCATATACACATAAACACATCTATATGTAACTATACACATATATCCTTGTGTGTAGGTACATATACAGATATGTAAAACATTTTAGGCAAACTAAAATATTCTCAAAATCTTTTCATGTCCTTTACAAATTTAATTTCATCTTCCTGAGTTGGGCTTTCTGAGTTGAGCCTGCTAAAAATTTATGGTTTTTGTGAAACAGTACCAGATTTAGCTTGCCTGTCTCACATTATTGGAATTTATTTGATAAAGGACTTTTAATACAATGTAGAAACTGATGTATACTCCTGAGTAATTAGGAGATGAATTTTGGAAAAGATATAGTAAATTTTGTGTACATATAATCAATGTAAAATGTTATATTTCAAATGGGTAATTTGGCAAGGGGATTCGTTTCTGAAAATTTTATTTTCTCTAAACAGAAGACACATAGCTGCTAACTCATCATGCAGGGACATTATATAAAGGAATGGGAAAGGTATAACAGTTTCATTCCCATCTTCACCTTAAACCAACTCAACCTTAAGGTCTTTAAAATAAATTTATCCTGTGAAGGAATGCCTGCAGGCAGATGAGGAAAATCTGATGTCTCCTTCCTATAAATCTTAATAGCACCTGTTCATATATCCCCTCTGAACTTAGCCATCTCAAATTTATATTATGCTTGTCTATATATGAGTTTTACTTCCTTAGTAGAATGCAAATACCTTGGAAGGCAGAGATCATATCTTGTTAAATTTGTTTCTCCTTCGGTACCTAGTTTTGTGTCTTGTACAACATTGTACATAGTGTCACATGAGTGCTGAAATTTCAGAATTTAAGAAATGAATAGATCATGACCTAACATTTCCCTATTCTAATTATAAGGAGTTTTGTTTCCTAGATAACAGAGCTGCTACTTGCAATCCATTTCTACATCTTCTCTCAATACTTTAAAGAAACATTTTTGCTTATTAGAAAAAATATTACTATAGTCTCTTGTTATTATTAGAAACAGATTACCCCAAAAAGTGATTTTCCCTCCCGCTCCACTGACATACATTTATGACTGAAATTTCTACTACTGTGCCAAAAATCTCTGTCTTTTAAACAAAGAAATATGAGGTATAGTTAATTGTTTAAAGTGTATCTTTTATATCTGAACTGATCATAAATTTTGATGTCAAGACATTAAAATGAGGAGAAAAGGAACTCTGTGGCAGAGAGACAGTATAATGTGTGAAGTAGCTTATAATTGAAATTATCTTTGGGAACCTCTCACAGATACCAGATGAAGGTAGTTTTGGCAATATGTTGCTGATTACCTTCTAAAGGTATGAAAATACTTTTATACTTGTGTGATAACAAAAAGTAGCAACTCCACCAAAATTAAAAAGAAAAAAAACCTGTACAAAACAGTAAAATACTTTTGTGAGATCCCATTGGGGAAAAAAACAGTTTTCCTTTGCAAGTTTCCATAAAAATCCATCAAAAAAGATACCACAAAGAAAGGCAGAAGACAGGATTTTACTTCCAATAAATTTGAAAGACATGAGGAATTTTGATCTAATATGTAGTGAACATGCTGTGTTTGTGTTTCTGACACTACAATATAAAAACTATTTATAAACAAATTGAAGTGTCTTCCTACCAGAAGGTTATGTGAAATATGAAATAAATATGATACAAGGAAAATAAAAGGGGTTGATGGATATTTGGGATTATGTAATAAGATATGAGTCTCTAAAAGTACTTTGGAAAATTTCTCATCAAACCAGTTGTATATGTATCGATAACAATGGGATACTTTTTTCACTTAAATAATTAGGAAAAAATTATAGTCATACTAAAATTTCTAATAATTAGAACTTTTATGTTAGTTTATTTTTAAGATATAGATTTTTTCCTAAATAGACTTACATTGTACTTAATAAAATCAATATACTAAGATATGTAATAAATATTATTGTACTTAAAAAACAGATATTGTGGTACTTCCACTCAATGATTGCTTAACCTTTAAGTTTATACACTTCATATATTCATGTTTTCTTAGCCATTTAAAAACAAAATTTTAAGTTCATAATTTCATTACTATATCAAATAATTTATCTAAATTTTGAGTGCCAGTTTATATCCTATGGTTTCCTTTAAATGAATGATTGGAATTCCTCCCCTTAACTGAATTTCAAGACTTTTTTTTCTTAATTTTTAGGCTCAGCTTTTTAGGATACTCTATTGTTGTTATTCAGCCAATTTTGTTTTTCCTTTTAATTGTATCACATTCTGTTTTTCTTCTGATTTCCTATAACTATGGAGTAATAGTACACTATTCTAATTGATTCTCCTTTAATTTCAATTCGCCCCCCCCTTTTCTACCTGCAAAATACATTCTCTGGTCTTGTTCTGATGTTTGACTATAATTTTTCTTGGTGAGTTGAATGAAACTTCGTTTTCTTTAAATTTATTTTCTATGATTTTTCTTAATATTTACTTTTGCTATTTGCATTCAATATTTTTGAGATATTTTATATATGATTTCCTACAGTATGTTTTATAGATTTTTAAATAAGTTTTTCTCTGGGATCTATATGATATTTGCATTTTCTCTTCAGCAGTACAATAGTATCACCACCACCATCATCATCTTTAACCATGACTATTTTTTTTCTGGGAAAAAAGTAATAATTATAGTTTATCAAGGTCATAGATTCAGATAGCTCATGTTCTCATGTCAAGTACTAGTTGAGAATTTGTATTCATCCTACATGGATTGTGGCTAGAGCTTCCCCAGTACAGGGCCACTGGCAGACCAAATTAGACAATAATTGCCTTGTAAGACAGATAAAGGCACACTATTACGAAAAACATTCACTGGCATTCAATGCGTTTGATTCATTTAAATGAATTGGATTGGATATTACACATCCAGCATCCATTTCCAAATAAGTTAGATGAATAATGTTTACAAAATGTGCATTTTGATTTAGCTAAAGTCTAAAAGAAAAAATCAGCGCATGTACATCTTCAACTCATTGTTCTCAGACAGTAAACTTTTCCCATCTATCTCAACGCTTTAGAGAACACTTTTTTATCTGCATTGAAATATGCATATTTTTCACAGGAACTCCCTGTTCTAGGGAATTAATAGATGTAATGTCTGTCCCCTTTGGCCATTCTCAAAAAATTTCCATAAATACTATGTTTCCAACTTTAGTAAAGATTTTGTTTTATGACTAAAGCAGTTTTTAATACTCCTTTAGCCTCCTTGTTGAGGCAATTATATTACTCTGGTTATATTTCTACACTAAAGGCAACAAGTAATAAAGGAAACTGGACTACTCTTAGTTCAAGAAGGACTAAATTCAAGTCCTGTTTCTAACACATGGTAGTTACGTGACCATGTTACTTAGCATTTCAGAGCCCCAGATAAAACTTAACAAGTTACAGAGAAGTTATTATTATGCATGGAGACAAATTTTCTGTACTGGGGAACTAATATCAATGAAATCATAAGTTTGGACCAAAACAAAACAATACAAAACAGAAGACATTTCTGTAAGAAATAGTAAGAGCAAAAGTCAATATATTCACACTTAAAGCATTTTTTATTCATGACATAAAACCGTTAGGAAAATACCATAGAAGAATGTATTATGTAGAAGCAAATATGTGGAAGCAATAGACCTCATAAAACAAAAGTAAATAAGAAAATTAGCCTATATGGATGTTGGCATCAGGTTGACCTAAACCAGATAATGCTGAGAGCATTTATATATTTAACCCAAGAGGACAACAAGAAAAGATATCAAATGGATTATATTTTCAAGTGTTCTCATATTGCCTTCTTTTTTCCTCAAATATAATGGATCAACCACATTTATACTATGTGATACTTCTTAATCATATGTGTTTTCTTTTTAGTAATTTTAATCAAATATTTCCCAATTAAATGTAAAAATTAAACAATAGTTTTTAAAATTGAGTTCTCTCTCTCCTTTCCACACTTCTCTCTTTTTGAGAAGGCAAACAATATAATGTCATTTTATACATGTGAAGTCATGCAAACCATATTTCCCTATTATCCACGAGGCAAAAGAAAACAAAATTCAATTTGCATTGAGTTCATTGCTTGTTGTGATGCCATGCATGAGCAGCTTCCCAAGAGATTGCTACTGTGAACAGCTTTTAAGCTTTGGATTACACAGTACAGTGAACACTCCATTTATTCCATTACAAATCAAGGCAAACATTCACAACAAATCACAATATAATATTCACAAGATTACATCTTGTGCCAAAAAATCACAATATAGTGTTCACAACAGCTTAACATTTAAAATGCCTGCATAGTTTTCACCAAAGTGGCCACAATATTAGGGACAAAGAACAAAAGAAAAATCATCTGGTTTCCCTAAGGAGGTTTGCCTTCTCACTCAGTGAATTCAATCATCTCACAATACAATAATTAGTCTTCCACTCATGAGGCAATCATAGATTAACTTAATCAGTCACTTATCTAGCAATAAGTCACTAAATAGAATCATTAGAAAATTGCACAAATCTTCCACCCCTTGGTGTCTAGTACACTTCAATTTCATCATTAGTCCAAGGGGAGGCCGTTTCTTCATCTTGACTTGGGGTGGTCTCTCAGATTCCCTGGATCCCCTTCCACAGTCCCAGCTCCTACCTGAATCCACCAAACAGTCACCTGGATTCAGAGACATACAGCTCCTAGATCCTTGTCCAGACCTCCAGCATATCTTGTTACCCAATGAAGTTCACAGGGTCCAGCACATCTCAAACCCTTCACAACTTCCGTTGCTGGGAAATCAAGGATCAACCAAGCCACAAACAAATAAAGTCTTATCCTGGTCATGCTTCTTCAGTCCTCTGGAAGTTTGGATGGTCCCAGGACCCAGAAGGAATCTCAGCCTTCCAGGAGGCAGCAACTTCAGGCTTCACCAGATTCTGGTCTCAAGAAAACCTCCAACTCAGTTCTCATTCATCTTCCACATGCTGGGAGAGAATCTCTCCCTCTCCCTCTCTTTCTCTCTCTCTCTCTCTCTCTCTCTCTCTCTCTCTCTCTCTCTCTCTCTCTCTGTCTCTCTCTCTCTCTCTCTGTCTCTCTCTCTCTCTCTCTCTCTGTCTCTCTCTCTCTCTCTGTCTCTCTCTTTGTCAGCTGGATTCAGTCTCCATGATTCTTCCTTGACCAGGAGACAGGCAGGAGGAAAAGTCTTAATTCTGATTCTCTGGACTTGGAACTCTTCTTACACACACACACACACACACACACACACACACACACACACACACACATTGGCTTCCTGTTTCAGCCAACTCCCTCCTGCCATGTCAACAACAGCAATAGGAGACAGAGTTCACACCCTCTGCCTCTTTCACAGAAGCACGTAGCCCTTAGTTACTAAGGACCAAGTGCCTGCTAAATTAATTACCTTTACAGTTGTCTCTGCAAATTGGTTACATTTTTCATAATGGGTTTGTTCTTAGATCACAGTCTTGAACAGAGTATCTAATTATTACAAATTATAATTTAAACAATACTCCTGTTATCTTTTTCCAAGATTCTTCTAGATCTGCTCACTTCATTCTGCATGAGAACATATATGTTTTCCCAGGTTTTTCTGAAAACATCATGCTGGTCATTTCTTATAACATTTTCTTTTTAAATTTGCATATTATGCCATTTGGAGCATATGTGCTTAGTATTGTATCACTTTATTGTCTTTGTTTCCTTTTAGCAAAATTTAGTTTTCCTGCTCATGCTTTTTAATTAGGTCTATTTTTTTTGCTTTTCCTTTTCCTGAGATCATGATTGTGACACGTGCCATTTTTTTTTTACCTGAGTGGAAGCATAATAGGTTATACTCCAGTCCTTCATTTTAAATCTGTGTGTATCTCTCTCTGTCTTTGAAATGTGCTTTTCATTTAGGTTTCTAATCCACAGTGCTATTCACTTCTATTTTATGGGAGATTTCATTCCATTCATAGTCAGTTTTCTGATTACTAACTGTGCATTTCTTTCCATCCTGTGTTCTTTTATTTATCCTTTTTTGTCTCTGTATCTCTTTTTCTCTCCCTCTATTAAAGTCTTTTTGTTCTTCTGGTGTCCAGATAATGGACTAAGGTAGAAACACTCTGAAGCCCTCCCAAATTGCCCTCTAAAAAACCTGAAATTTTCTCAGAACTTAATTAGGAGCTGGTAAGTGGCTTATGAGGTCAGAAGGAAGGATTTATCTCACTGGACTGGCAGGGAAGATCCAAGATCTAAAAACAGCAGCAGCAGGCATCAAGTAGAGGGGACTGCAGAGAGCCCTATCCCCAATCCACTAGTGAGGTCTCACATGTGTGCAAAGAGGGAAGCTAGCAGCCTGTGCAGCACAGACTTTCAAATGCAACACTCAAGAGCAACATAAAAAGGTAAAGTGGAAATAGAAATCATAATGGATTCAATGAGGTTAAATGGTGTACATTCCTACATGACAGAATGATAGTTGTAACTCCTAATAACTTTCTCATTATTAGGGCAATGAGTAGGAACATACATAGACAGAATTTGTGTTGTAAGGTAGACTCCCAAATATTTTGTGTTGTCTACACTGTTTTCTTATCTGTTACTTCTGGGATTTGTTAGTAATATATAGAAAGTTTGATGAGTTATGTCTAGTTATTTTATATCATGTGACATTGCTAAGATAGTTCATTATTATAGTGTCTTTTAGTTCATTTTCTACGGTTCTCTAAGTATACCATAATATCATGTGCAAAGAGTGATAGTTTTGTTTCCACATTGACTGTTCTAATGCCTCCAATTTCTTTTTTCTCTCTTATTGCTAACACTAACATTTCTAGGATAATACTGAATAATAGTGGAGATAATGGACATCCTTGTTTCACCCCAGTCTTATTGGGAAAGTTCCTTGCTTATCACTAATACATATCATGCTTGCTAGTGGTTTTACATATATTCTACTTATCAATTAAGAAAAAATTCCATTTATTTCTATTCTTTCTAGTGTTTTTATTAGTAATGGGTGCTTTGGCTGCATCCCATAAGTCTTGGTATGCTGTCTTATTATTATTGTTATCTTGGACAGAGTTATTTATTATTTCTTTGATTTGTCATTTGACTCACTCCTTTTTTTTAATTTTGGAGGGGCAGGGCAGGGCAATTAGGGTTAAGTGACTTGCCCAAAGTCACATGGCTAGTAAGACTTAAGTATCTGAGGTCATATTTGAACTCAGGTCTTCCTGACTGCAGGGATGGGGCTCCATTAACTGTGCCACCTAGCCTCCCCTCATTCATTCTTTAAGATTGATTAGATGGTACCCAATAAATTTTCTGGCTATCTTTCCATGTTTCCTCATTACATATGATTTTTATTAGATTATGATCTGAAAAGGATAAATTTAATATTTCTGTTTTTGGACATTTGTTTCCTTATTTGTAAAATGGTATGAGAAAAAGATGTCAAACCACTCTAGTATCTCTACTAAGAAAACGCAAATGGAGTCATGAAGAGCTGGACATGACTGCAAAATTATTGAACAACAATAGGAGCCAGATTGTATAAAGTTAAAAAAAAGAATGAAAGGAATAAAGTCAAAGGAGCAAGTATAAATGCCTTTCTTTTGGAATATAGTCAATAAAGAGAGAAGATATACAGCATAATGGTTGGTGGCCACGGATTGTTCTTTCTTTCTTTCTTTCTTTCTTTCTTTCTTTCTTTCTTTCTTTCTTTCTTTCTTTCTTTCTTTCCTTTTCATTCTTTTTTCTTTTCATTCTTTTTGTTCTTTTTTTCTTTTCTTTCTTTTCTTTCTTCCTCTCTTTCTTTCTTCTCTTCCTTCCTTCCTTCCTTTCTTTGTTTCTTTGTTTCTTTCTTTCTTTCTTTCTTTCTTTCTTTCTGATAGAGATATGTACTATATTATTAATAGTGTTTTATTACTAATTAACTCTCTTAATAGTAATTTGTTGTTGTCAGGCAGCAGTGAAGCAACTGATAGTCAAGAAGAGTTTGAAGATTAGAATGGGGATGTTAAAAAGTGGCAAACTTTAAGAAAATGGGATAGAACATGATCATTTTTGCATGCAGAATTACTTCCTTTGACAATAACAATCAGTTCTTCATGTAAGAGAGTAATAGATGAGGAGATAGTGAGGAAAGTCATGATGAGGGAGGAAAAGGATGTTGTTGGTAGATGACTTCAATTATTTATTTTTTTAGTGAAATATGAGGCACATGTTAAGTTAGGAACTTTGGGAATCATGGGAAGTTTGAGGAGAGTTGACACATTTGAAAAAGCTGCTATGGTGTATGTTATACTGAATCAATTAGGAAGACATAAAATAATTGCCTTGTTGCAGTGAAGACATGGTTGAAATTGTTAACATAAACCTGTATTTGACTCAACTGGGAATATTTCATAACTCTCCAGCTTCACTACGCAATATGTGAATGACATCAAAGTCAATGGATGGTCAAAATAATCTAAGACTAGGGATTGAGGCAGAAAGATCAGTAATATTAAAAGGGCACAAAGGATTTGAGAGAAGGGGGTCATATAGAGTTAAACAGTAGAATACAAAGACTTATCAGGGAAAGAGAGCCAAGAATACTAACCTCTAGTAATTTACATGGAGAATAGATAGTTTGAGCTTTGCCTAGATTATCAGGATCAACACTTATTCTAGTTGTCCTTTGTAAAAGGTGTGGCACAGTCCCTTAGGCCAAATGACACACTATGAGATTTAGCAGATTTTGGACAAAGCCATACTCAGTAGCTATGTGTAAAATGTCTGCTAGATAAAGATGGCCAGAACAAGAGAATAGTATCCAGCTGTGAAAGGCCAGAATCATGTCCTAAGAGCCATAAGCTTCCAGTACCAAAATTGCAATCAAATTCATTACGACAAAATGCAAAGGAAGGGTGCTTAACCTGAGACTGATGTTTAAGTTGGTAAGATAGCACTATAATCCATCCAGGAATGACAAAAAATTTTGAGGTTGACCTTGGGTTCAGTATGGCCTACCCCATAATCTGTGAGCTCAAGGGAAAAGATTTCATATGCAATTTGAAATGTTTGACATAATAAGTATTCCGTCACAATTTTATGCCCAGCTTTCAGACATGAACACCATTCTACTTGTTTCTCTAAATAAACTTCTGACCTCAATTATTTTTAGCTTTGTATTTTTGTATTTTTATTATGTATTTTCAGTGTAGATAACAACTGAATTCAAAAAGAAAGAGATGGGAAGATTTTAAATGAATGGAAAGTTCATGAAAATAGCATTTTTATTCTCCCTACCCCACCAAAACAAGTTCCTATGAATAAGTTTACAATTACTCAGCACATATTGACCTTTTCCCTGCTCTATCTATTTAACAAAAGTTAATTGTCTTTTCTTATGCATGTGTTTTTCTTAAAATTGCTCTTTAAGGAGGTCACTACGAGTTATAAATCTTATGTATATATGATCTTAGGAAATGATGAGAAGAGAGCAGGCATGAATCATTATTGACCAATTTCTACTGGGACATTTTTATTGTCATAGAGCTGATTGAAATGTCTGAAAAATATAAGATCCTTCAGTGTTTATTTTTATTGATATCTTTTTAAATAACTTTTAACTCATTAGGGCAAAATGTAGGCACAGATGCTCTCCTTAGTCAAGTTATCTCTCATGCTTACATCCAAATTAAGCAAAATTCTATCACATAAACAACTACTATGACTCCCTCTTATGCTGATCCACAATGTATTGAAATTTAATAAGGTGGTAAATGGGAGATTGATATAGATTTGCTAGAGTCATGGAAGATGGTCTAGACAAGTCACTTACCTTAAGCCAAGTTTTTCAAAGAATCCTACTTGTATTTGGCATATAATGAATGACATCAAGTCCTATAATATTACAAAGTGAAATAAACCATAATGTAAAAGATAATGCTTTGATCATTAATACTGGAAAAATCAAAGTATGGTGAAAACACATACAAGATCTAGATTCGGATATGTAGCTAGACCAGCACAATGTTCAATTAGTGCATCAATATTTGTATCTTGATGCAGATGGATAATGTTCTTTTCTCACAAGTGGACAGAAGGCAGAAATCAGACTGAGTATCTTGTGTGGTATTAAACATTGCTCTCAGTGATTTCAAACAGTGGTCAATGGCAGTGACAAAAGTTAATTTTCTTCATATCAATATTCTCAAAGTGATATTACAAAGCTGTGACCTGTGAAAATTGAAAGTATAAACAGTCTGAAAATCAATGGAATGATGTGTGGCAGACATAAAAGTAGCACAAGTATTATAAAAAATGACATGTGGCAAAAAAGGTATAAATGGCAACCTCCCAAAAGGCAATGGACTCGTCATACAAGGAAAATGTTAAATGAAACAAGGGGGAGCTTACATACATTCATATGGCTAAGCAACTAAAATAATAAGAGAAGACTTCTAGCATAATTGATATATCCTCTGTGGAAGCCCAATGAGAAAATATGAATAAGGCTTACAAAGAAAGGGAAGTCCTTCTCAATGTTTCTCCTCTTGGAAAATCTATAATAAAAATCATTTCTCTCTATGGTGGCTACATAGGTTACTTAAAAGTAGTTTCCCTTCTGGGGATTTTGTCAAAAAGCAAATCAAAGAACAGGAGAGGAGAGAAGAGGGAAGAACGTCTCCTTTTATGCCGGCAAGAGCATAATGTTGACACATACTCAGATACAACAGGAAGAATTTTGTAAACATTTATTCCTTACAGTTTACATATTTCCTCTGAATTTATAATCACCTAGTTTGGGATAACATATGCAAAACTACAGTTGTTCTCACTTCCTAGGATCAGAGATTAAAAAAAAAAACAACCTCATCCACTCCTATCTGTTTTAGGTTTTAGAGCTGAAAGTGTTCTCAAATTTCATTGAGTCCAGTTCCATATTTCACATATTTTAGAGGTGGGAGTAACACAAGGTCTCAGACATAGTAAATACTACCAGAGATCTGAATTGACATCCTCTGACTCCATATCTTATGTTCATTTTGTTGCACCACATTCACCCTTTTTCAGTCAAATTCAACAATTATCAGTTACCAATTGGAGCGAGAAACAGAGAGGAAAATACCATGCAAATAGAAAACTCAATACTATATGTATAGAAAGCTATTCTAAAAAAAGACAGAGAGAGAGAAAAGAGAGAGAAAAAAGAAGAGAGAGCTCATTCTAGGCATGGGAGGATGCCTTTAAGAAGGCATAATGAAGACATTAAGATTATGGGGATAAGACATGGAGAGTCATTATCAGGAAAAACATTAACAAGTCAGTTTGTCTTGGATAGAGTGCATGAAGGTAAGTAATCTTTGGTATATTTGAAAAGTAAATGTGAGCCTGACTTTTGTGAGGGGGAGAGAAGGAGTAAGAGAGAGACATACAAATGCACACATACATACATACGCATACAGAGACAAAGACAGAGAGACAGAGACAGAGAACCAAAGAGAGACAGAGGTAGACAGAGCCACAGAAAAAGACAGTGAGAAAGAGGAGAGAAGAGAAGAGAAAAAAAGCATCAAGACAGAGAGAAAAAGAAAGAAAGAAGACATGGAGAAGACAAGATAGACAATACACAGAAACACAAATATGGAAAAACCTACATAGAGACAAAGAGACAAAAGAGCACTTTGAGAAACATACACAGTCAATGAATAGTCTAGAACAGAGCTTCTCAAAGAGGGTGATACCACTCCGTTGGAGGCACTGGAATGGTCCACGGTGAGTAGTAGTAGTCTCAGGTTCAATTGGCGGGGTACTGAACAAAAATAAGGGGGTGGTGGAAGCTTAAGGAAAGAAGAAAAGAAAATTTTGAAAAAAAACATTCATATATGTTTTCTCTGTTGTGTAACATAGTTTTTAATTTTTAATTTTTTTTTTGCTTTTTGGAGGGGGGGTGATTGGGGCAATTGGGGTTAAGTGACTTGCTCAAGGTCACATAGCTAGTAAGTGTTAAGTGTCTGAGGCTGGATTTGAACTCAGATTCTCATGACTCCAGGGCCATGGTTCTATTCACTGAACTGCCTAGTTGCCCCTTGTGGTGTAACACATTTAAAATCAGATGAATTACATTATTTTCCAAATAAATACACAAAAACAGGTTGTAAACAATGAGTGGTCAAGTCTGCTGACAGGTCTTAACAAGCAAGCATTGGCAAGTGAACATATTGCACATTGTCGGGAAGTCCTCCAGTGTGCATTAACAGTAATATATGTGTGTGTAAAGACTTGTTTATAATAAAATACTATATGACTACATGATGCAATATTGTCTCATCAAAATTTCAATGCAGGGAAAAAAACTTGCAAATTTGAAATAAATTATTAAATTTAGGATGTGTTATTTTAAATATCTATATCTATATATTTTATATTTTTTGAAATGATGCAAATTGTTTAAATTTGTAGATTTCCAGGGAGGCACTGAGTAATTTTTTTGAAAAGGGGACAGTAGGCAAATAAATTTGGAAACATCTTCTAGATGAGGACTGAAAAGGGGTCAAAGAGGGAAGGGAAGAGATAGGAGACAGTGATATGATGAAAGCTGGGAGAACAGAGAGAACACAAGATAAAAGGAAGTTGGCCCAAAGTTTCTGAAGGTGTAGAGAAGTCAAAGCAGATGAGATTTGAAACAATACCACAAGATTCAGCAGTGAAGAAATCAGCAGTAATAATAAAAAGAACAGTTTCAGTATGGTAGTATCTTTATAATTTATTTGGAAAATGTTAAAACACGTGATTGATACAAAGAAGACAGAGACAAAAGTGTATATGACTTCCCCTTATAGGAATTTTTCTGTGAAAGCAAAATTCATGAAATATTAGTTTAAAATGATGATAGAGTGATGTGAAAAGTTTTGTGCATTTTTTAATTAAGGATAAGAATATGTAGGCAGGTGTTTTTGGAGAGAAAATCAGAGAAAAGAGATTAATAGATTATTGGAGAGAGAGAGACAGAGACAAGACAGAAGGAATAAGACCAAGGAAACACGTATGGCACTTCCTATCTCAGGAGTCCACTGAATTAAAGCCCGAGAAAGCATTATTGCAAACAGATACAGGGAGATCCAATTAAATAGGTACCGTGAATATTTATAATATGATTAAACCTATACAAAGGAAAATATACTTTCATTATAAAATGACATGTGTATTGCTGTTCTTAAAAATTTTGCGGGCAGTTAGGTGGCAGAGTGGATAGAAGGCTGTACCTGGAGTTAGAAAGACTAATCTTCCTAAATTCAAAACTAGCCTCAAACACTTATTAGATATTTGACCCTAGCCAAATCACTTAATGCTATTTCCCTCAGTTCCTCATCTGTAAAATGAACTTGAGGAGGAAATGGCAAATGACTCCAGTATCTTTGGCAAGAAAACTCCAAAATGCGACTGATCACACAAAGACAGACAGAACTGCAGCAACTTGACAACAACAACAACAGCAATAAAAACAACAACAAAATGACAGATATTCTTTAAGATAGAAGTTGATGCAAAGACTCAGTATAATGGTTGTATGGAGTATGAAATTGGACAAAGAGTTGTCCCTGTCCAAAGAGGTCTCATTTGAGAGGTCAGTTCCTTATCCAGCATTTGGAATGTACTTGATGCCAGGTCCAGGCATGACATATCACAGTTGTGGACAGGAGGTGACATCCAGCTTAAATTACTAGGCATTTACAGGTGGAGGGCATCAAGCCTGCAGAAACACATCTAGCAAACAAGGGGAACAGACAAAAATACAAGAAGAAAGGAGACAATAATCAGAAACACAGTAGATATAGGATCAGCCATGCTACTGGCGTCCATGAGCCCACTACTGTAGTCTCACTCATGGTAGAATATATGAGTTAAGGATACAATTTTGTAATAATCTTTTGAATAAACAATAGTTAGAGTGTAATCCTTTCCATGTGCTATAATCTCCACAGCCTTTGGAACATTATCTGGCTTCCATTATACCCATACTTTGGTTCCCATTTTTATTCTATCAATGGAACCAAATCCTTCAGTTCCTCTGATAGTTATTTTGGAAGGAGGGTCAGTTTTTACAAGTGACATAGTTTTACAAAGAATGATAATCACTTGAACTATTCTCTCATGTTTACAAAACTGTATAGGCTCCTCACCTAATTTATGGAATGTCACAATAATTCCTCCTTGATAATTAGAATCTATTACTCTAGCGAAAACATGTATTCCATCAGCTGCTAAACCTGATTTGGGTAAAATCTGTGCAAAGTGATTTTTAGGGATTCTTATGCATATTCCAGTGGGGATTATTCTTTTCCTTTTCTGTCCAACCAAAAGTCCTCTAAACAATGTAAATCATACCCTGCTGGATAAGGTGTTCCTGGGTACAATACTGGGATATGCAGCCTCAATATCCAATACTCAGTATTTGAGATCTTATATGTATTTGTTGTTTTCTAATTTGCAGATTTGGGGTCATAATCATGGCCAGAGGTGGACTTGCTCCCAATGGTCTATTATTCAAATTATGTAAAGCCATGAACAAATTATCTTTCCGATGTTGATGTGAATTATTGGAACTTAACTTCCTTAACTTTTCTTTCAATAATCCATTTATTCTTTCAATTAACCCAGATGCTTGCGGATAATATGGAATATGATGTATCTATGGAATATGATATATCCATTCTATATTGTTTAGTATACAATACCTCTTCATTTAATTACTTTTGAAATGTGATCCATTATCACTTTGAATCTACATTGGTATTCCATAATATAGATTTATGAGATCTAGAGTTTTACAAGGGTTTTTCTGGGTTGCATTCTTATTAGGACAAGCCGCTAGTACAACTGAATAGGTGTCAAAACAAGTACATATAAATTTGCATCCTTTATCTTGTGGCAGTGGACCAATATAATCTATTTGCGAGATTTGGGCTTGGACTTTTCCTCTTGCTGTCTCCCTAGTAACTCCCCAAGGAACAGCTCATTGCTTTTTCAAATTGACATATATGACATTCTTCTGCTATGTTTTTTTTAACTTTTGTTTATTTTTAGTTTACTTCATTCATTTCCATGAGATTCTGATTTACAAATTTTCTTGTCTTTCCCATACACACCAACACAAAATAGCAATCCCACTATATACCCACT
>CM053596.1:191484476-191496384 GCA_028646575.1 Pseudocheirus occidentalis | reverse complement strand
TATTTTTCAGGTCAGTGTTTTTTTCAAGGAAATATTTCACATTGCCTTTTATTTTTATTTTTTCATTTGTTTGGATCGGTTCAATAGTATCTTGATTTCTCATGAAGTCATTTGCTTCCATTTGCTCCACTATAATTTAGAAGGAATTATTGTCTTCAGAAAGCTTTTGAGATTCTTTTTTCCATTTGGCAAATTTGACAGTTTAAGGCATTCTTCTCCCCTATGGCTTTTTGGGTGTCTTTTGCCATTTGAGTTAACCTATTTTTTAAGGTGTTATTTTTTTCAGTCATTTTGTTGACTCTCTTTTCATGATTTTCTCGCATCATTCTCATTTCTCTTCCCAGTTTTTCCTCTTCATCTCTTATTTGGTTTTCAAAATCCTTCTTATGCTTCTCTAGGGCTTTTAGGCAGTCTTCATTTTTCTCGGAAGCTTTTGGTACAGGAGTTCTGATTGTGTTGTCTTCCTCCCATTCCATGCCTTGATTCTTTTTGTCCCCAAAGATGGTATCTAAATTGCTGTTCTTACTTTGCTTCCTTTGCCTGCTCATGCTGCTAGTCAATTACTTGACTTTTAGCTCTGTGGAGCTCTGCTTCCAAAGGGGAGAGCTTTGCCAAATCACTGGGGTTTTCATGGCTGCCAGAGCTATTATGAGGTGGCTGCAGCACCCACCAGCTTTGGTTCACTGAAAACACACCCCATTACCACCACCCAAGACCACAATATTGATCCAGGCAGCTTAAGGCAAGAGCCCTTAGCCTCTGAATGATTTCTTCACCCCCCTGCAATCTTCAGTCTGGCGGCTTCTGAAGCAGCCACATGGAAGTTGCTGCAGGGCCCTCACTTCTGCTACTTTCTTTCCCTGGTGGCAGTTTGGCTACATCCTCTCCCCCAATTTTAGCCATTTTCCACTAATCTTTCACTTTTTCCTTATTTCTTGTAGTTGGTAATTCTGGAAATCACCACAGCTGCTGCTGATCCACTCTCCATTAGGCTCCAGCTGTGCCTTGTCTTGGTGGCCCCAGGGCCAAGCCACTGTTTCTGGCAGGGCTGGTTTCAGCTCCCAGCACACTGTGATGAGCCCTTCCTGTTCCTCCTGCCAACCTGCCTTCAGTGGAAATGGGTTTTTCTGTAACTTTGTGAGTTCTGGAGCCCTAAAATTTGTTTAGAGTCATATTTTATTGGTAATTGAGGTGGTTGTGGGGGAGCTGCAGAGTTTTCATGCTTCTATGCTGCCATCTTCGTTCCAACCCCTATTAACAACGTTTCTAGAAATATAACATATTTAGTGGGGAGAGTGCGCAACCTTTTCTTATTTCTGTACTTATTGTGGCAAAGCTTTTGCTTTGCTTTATATCCCCATTGGGATATATGTATATATATATATATATATATATATATCCTCCCACCTGGAATGCTCTACCTTTACACCTACCTGTTAGCTTCTTTGGCTTCATTCAAGTCTTAAATCAAAACCCACTTCTGAAGATAACCATTCTTATACCCTGCAGCTCCTCATTCTTTCCCTTTCAGTTTATGTTCTATTGAATCTGTATATAGCATGTATTTACCTAATTATTTGCAAGTCATCTCCTCCTTTTGCTTTTGCTTTATATCCCCATTGCGTATGTTTGCCTTTGCTTTTAGATAGGTACTTTTTGTGATATTTAAAAGGTTATTCTGTGCCTATATGTTGTAGAGTTTTTAGCACAAACATCTGTTGTACTTTGTCATCAATTTTTTTCAGCACCTCTTAAGATAATCCTATAATTTTGAATGGTTTTGCCTTTAATGATTAATTATGCTGATTGTTTTTCTGATATTGAAACATCCTTTCATCCCTTTTGGTCATCAACTTGGTCAAAATGTTGTATCAGATATATTGTTATTGTTAGTTTGATAGGATTAATTTTTAAATGAATATTCATTAATGTTCTGGATCTATAGTTTTCCTTCAGTGTTCTGTACTTTTTGCCTTACTTATTAAGAAAATATTTGTTTCATAAAAGATTTCTGGTAAGATTCTTGCTTTCTCAATCCGGGGGAATAATTTGTATAAAATATATTATTATTATTATTATTATTAATTTTAAGTTTGATAGAATTCTCCTATGATTCCATTAGGACCAGGAACTCCTCCTGACTCATTCGTAGATCCTTTCCAGAACCACTCTCTCCCTCTTCTCTATGATAAACCTTTAATCATCCCCATCAACAAATACAGATATTTTCAGATTGTATTTTAGGAAACAGAAGGACTTCTTTGATAGAGGAATCTTCAAGGTAAGAAAAAAAATTAATATAAATTTGCTTTCTTTACTATCTGTATTAGAACAAAAAAACCCATATATTCAAATGGTACAAAGCCTCATTTGATTCTGCCCTTATGAATATTTCCTTATGTTGTTAATCAATTAATATTTATTCAATGTCTGCTATGGGTCAGGATTCAAAAACAAAAGTAACCTGTCAGCAATTATCTCTTATAGGAAATGTCTATGCATAAACATAAATATAAAATATCTACATTGTAAATGCAAACTAAGTTTAGGTAAAGAGACATTAATAATTGGAGCCATCATAATATTCTTTGTATTGTAATTATTTATATTTACTTAACAACATTATATATACTTGTGTGTGTGTGTGTGTTGTGTGTGTGTGTGTATGGTATATGAATTGCCCTTACTACAATTTAAGTTCTATAAAAATAGGCCCTCTGTCTTATTCTGTCCATAATTTAAAGCTCTTTATCACTTGGCCCCTTCCTACCTTTTCAGTCTTTTTATACTTTACTTCCTTCCACAGAATCTATACACCACCTTCATTGGCCTACCTGCTGTCCCTCAAACATGACATGACATTTCCTGTTCTCAACCCTTTGCACTGACTATCCTCCCACCTGGAATGCTCTACCTTTACATCTACCTGTTAGCTTCTTTGGCTTCATTCAAGTCTTGAATCAAAACCCACTTCTGAAGATAACCATTCTTATACCCTGCACCTCCTCATTCTTTCCCTTTCAGTTTATGTTCTATTGAATCTGTATATAGCATGTATTTACCTAATTATTTGCAAGTCATCTCCTCCAACCAAATGTAATTTCCCTGCTATCAAGGACTCAATCTTGTCTTTTCTTGTATCCTCAGCACTTATTACTATGCCTGGCACATAATAAGTGCTTACTAAATGCTTGCTCTAATTGCACAAGTCTAGTACTAGATTACTTACACAGAGCTAGTTGTTCAAGACTACTAACTTACACATGGCTAAGTGGTCAACTGACATTTGTTTAATCAACTAAATGAAAGAATACATTCCAAGTACTGGAAATATAATGAATCAAAGCCATACTGATAGTTACAAAGATAGGATAAGAATGTAAGTCTTCAGACTTTAAATTCATTGTGTCGTGTTTGTTTTTTTTGTTGTTGTTTATTTTTTTGTAATTTCACCTCTAATTCCAGAATATGGGTTATGGTGGGTTGTACTGTTTGTAGTTTGTATTTGCAAGTATCTCATTTTATCATCACAATTGCCTGTGAGTTAGGTATTATTATTATCTCTATTTTACAGTTGAAGAACTAGAGGCAGATAGAGACTAAGTGATTACCCAAGGGTACACAGCCAGGAAGTGTTTAAGGTTGGATTTTAATTCAGATCTTCCTAACTCTAAGTTCAACATTCTATCTACTAACCCCACTTAGTTGCTCTTGACCAACAAAAAAATTTTCAGCAGTATAAACAGGACATGATGATTACCAAATGTAGACCACCATGAATACATTTTTAAAAAAAGTATTAGTGAAATGCAGGAGATAACTGCCACAAAAAAAATTCCAAGATTTGACTATGTAAGTTGAATAAATGCAGTTTTAAAACGTGGTTCAAGTTTTCAAACTTCAAGTGCTGGGAAATTGTGGTGCTTTGAGAAAGGTGAGAAGGCAGTTGATTTAAATTTAAATAAGTATTTTTTAAATGATCCACTATGTTGAAGGCTTAGCATTAGAAATACAAAGATAAAAGAAATCTTACCCTTAGGGGATAATACATTCTTCTGAGGAATAGGACATATACAGAGACAAGTACATAAAAAGTAATTTAATAGGGAGACTTCTGAGGTAAAGCAATGAACTCTGGGATTAGACATGCCTTAATTCTACCATTTTTAAAATGTAAATGACAATACCTACATGCTAAAATGAGATAATTGTATATGAAGGCCTTCACAAATTTTAAAGTACTATATAAATGGTCTCTATTATTTTCCTTGATTAATATTTGTGATGTATACGTACAAATCTCTATCTTTTATCTCTCCTTTTATATGCTTATCTCTTTGCCTATCTATCTTTCCTCCATTTATTTCTCCAGGAAATTGACTAAAAGCTATCATTATTTCATAGTCATACTACTCCATACTCCATAATCAAATGTCATAAACAAAGACTAATGATCTATAATAATTAGAAGGAAAAAAAAAAGGATTCTTAGATGGTAAACTGTTTCAAGGCCCAAGCCTATTTTTTTGGTGGGGGGAGGGTAGGGGAGGGAAGGCAAGGTAATTTGGGTTAAGTGACTTGCCCAAGGTCACATGGCTAGCATTAAGTGTCTGAGGTCACATTTGACCTCAGGTCCTCCTGACTCCAGGGTCAGTGCTCAATTCACTGCACCACCTAGCCACCTCATTTATAATTTTTATTTTAAAAAGATTTTTGCAAGAAAAATGAAAACACAGGGAATCATTACCAGGAATAGCTGTGTTTCTAGAGTTTCACCTTAATATGTATATAGACTATATTCATATATAATCATGACTATATTCAATATGAACTCTTCAAAAAGAGGAAAGAGATTAAAGTTTGTTTTAACTATATTCTTGATATTATTTACATCATTCCCCTTAAGGTATTTAGAATATTTCAATAATGGATTTTTTTGATTTTATTAGATTTATTAAATAATATGGTAAATAATATAATTCTTATATGTAAACTGACTCACTCATATTGTATCAACAATTCAGTATTCACAATGCCTACTGTAACTATAAATATGCTGATATGGTTATTAATCACAAAATGTGACAATCCCTCTACACGGGGGACATAGCTAGAACATTTATTCAAATACCAGAAAACTGAGTCCCCAAACCAGAAAGTCAAAACCATCACAGTAGCTATGGAGTTGGCACAGGTAGTTAATGCAGTAAACATCCACATTCTCAAGCCTTCAAAACAGAACAGGCTACCTCAGGCAACAATCCTCCTCTCCTCACTCATGACAACTGCTCAGCATCCACACAGCTCACTCCCACCAGCTCTGGCCCCCCTCAATTGCTATCCCTGGCAATCCTCAACAGGAGTTCTTAGCAGAAATTCTGGCAGGCTCAAAATAAAGGAGTTTGTGCTGTTGCTGCTGCTTCCAGTCACTGTGCTGGCTCCAGCTTCCTTCTACCCCACCCCTTCCTGCTATGTCAGATAGTTCAAGAGTCATGGAAGATCTTCAAATCCCATAGCCATTACACACACACACACACACACACACACAAACACATACACTACATACATACATACATATATATTCTTTATTTAACCTATCTCTATAAATAAAGAAATATGTCAATTATGATGCTAATTAAGGATAGATTATAGAGAGCCTACTTATTTGCTATTCTCACAATGTCCATAGAGTACCAAAAGGGCCCTCAGCACACTGAACAGACTCCATGAAGCCAATTTATGCAAAGATTTGAATCCGAGTTGTACCGGTTGGGCAGGCAAAGATGAACTTCCATCTGCATCATTATAGGAAATATATATTCAGTAGGTTCACAGGTCTATAGGAGTATTGTAGAAATATAATCCTGATTTGTCACTTACTACATTTTTGACCTTGGACAAGCCACTTAAATTTTCTAAGTCAGTATTTTTATCTGTGAAATGAAGAGGTTTGACTATGTCAAATTCAATTCAATAAAAATTTATTAAGCACCTTATTTGTGCCAATGCAGTGTTAAGAGCTGGTGATACAAACAAGGGAAGAAAAGATGCTCCCTGAACACAGGGAGTTTACAATCTCACGTAAGGGAAACACCCAAAAGGAAACTAGAAAGCAGGAGGGATGTTGGGGGTGGGAATGGGGAAAGAGAAGATATCCATCCTAGGGGAATCAAGTTCTGTGGAGTTTAAATTAAGCATAGCTGCAGATGGAAAGTACTGTTTCTAGAAATTTCCTTCCAGTTATAAATCTATGAACTAATTAATATTGATCTATCTATTCTGTAGATCATATAAATATATATGTATGCATATACACATGTATATACTAAATATATAAGAAATATTTTATAAGTATATTGGACTTGTCACATAATTTTACAATTGACCATCCCTTCTAATTTTTTTAAACACTCCTATAAACAACTGTTAAATTATAAACACAATCTGAAGCAGATATTTAGATACAGAAATAACATTGTTTGCTGATCAAGATTTTTTTTTTATCATTTCAAAGCCTTTTATTATTTTCTCTTTTACTTCCCTTAAGGGAACAAGTAGTACTAAAACATTTCCTGCTGAATACTCTGGTTTTTCCATGAAATGTCTATTCTTGAAAAAATAACTTATTTAAGCCATAATTGTTGTACCTTCCTGACTGTTCTAGGTTAATGTGACCTTGGAGATTTGGGGTGAACATAAGGAATAAGCTAGGGCAATACTTTATTCCCTCTTATATTTTTTCCCATCCCCAACATTTGTTCTATGCCTCCTACACTTTACTAATTCAATTCAGAATCCTATCTGAGAGCGACTCTTGCTTCTGATGTTAAAAATTTAGAAAATATATCTTTTTTGCATTACAATCTGGAAAAAAAACATTTTATGCAAAAATTCATTTTTGTGGAGTAAAAGCAATCTGTCTTAAGGTCTGAGAATAGAAATAGGTATGAATGTAATATTCACATTCTGCAAGAATGTACTTTTTAATGAGCTTACTACATAAATGGTCTACATAACATCAATATACTTCATTTTTTTAAGGGTACTGAAAACCAGACAACACGGTTAAGATGTATAGTAAAATAATAAAAAACGATCACCTTTATAGAAATTCACGGTTTGCAAAATGTCAACATATGTTATTTCAATAACTATGCTATACAGGTACTAAAGCTATTATTATCTTTGGCTTACAGAGGAAGAACATTAAGTGTCAAAGAGGTCTAGTGACTTGCTCATGGTTATCCAGCTATTGTCACATGCATGAATCAAATTTCTTACCCTAAGACGAGCACTCAAAGGGCTGAGAAGGAAAAGGTTCAGAGCCACAAAGCATTTTGCAAAATCTTTGATTTCACTGATATAGGCATTCACTCTACCAATGCTGATTTCACTAAGTACCTTTTTGTTTTGTTTTGTTTTGTGCACTTCCTGTTTATGTTTTCTTATGAATCTCCCATGTAGCCATAATATCTTCTTGTTGTTTTTTTAATTGTCTTGGGGAACCCAGATGCTATTCTGACTATTTTTCTCTTCCCTCCTTGCTGCAAGATCAGTTTATTTGCTTTTCCTGTTGTGCATAATAACAGCACTTATTTTTTCGGTCATTTTTTTCATGCATTTTTGTTAGCATCATATGAACTACTTACTTTGTCTTTTCGTTGTCTTCTGATTTACGTGAGTCATAATTCTTTCAAAAATTGTTCCATGATTTGGAGCCATATAGCATGATTTTTAGAATATTAGTGACAAGTAGATTGATTTATGCATCATCAAGCAATATGAAATCATTGTAAACACTGAAATTAAATGAATATGAAGTACCCCAATATCTTCCTATTCAATTCTGGGTTGAACTGAAGAGCTTATCCATTGTATTTCTTATTAATATGATTATTCATCACATTCAGATCAATGTATGAATGTTATGGGACCTTCAAGAAAATTGTCATAGTCTGGACAATATTCAGAAACATCCAGGATCTATCTGTGGCAATGCAGATTATAAGCCTTCTGAAAATCATGTGATATTTTTGAGAGTTATTGTGGACAATTTTTAAAGTCATTTCCCCATAACCAAACCAGTGATGATTCTCTCTGAATTCAGCAGGATTAGTTTCCGTACAATTAGTCAGATAATAAATCAACAAGCTATTTAGTTTGTTCCAGGCACTGTGCTATTACAAATACAAGTAGAAATAGACAGTCCTTGCCCTCAAGAAGCTTACATTATGATAGGGAAAGATAAACCACCCAAAGAAGCTTTAATTAAGGAGGGTAGAGGGTAGTAGAGGGATTTCAGGAGTTCAGTTTGAAGAGGAAAGAGACATGGCTGGTCTGGGTGTTGTGTACTCTACCCTTTAACTGGAAGTTCTGATGGGAGAGGTTGCAGGGGCTGAGGGGTATTTCCAATTTGTGAATTCCTGGTTCAGTAATTCTTCAGGATAAAGAACTAAAGCATGGTAGATGAACTCTGGAGTATTGTCTCATTGACTACAGATTCATTCTATTAAGAAAAGTATTGTTAGATTCCACCAAAAACTTTTATACTGTTCTGTAAAAATAAGCTTTTGGAGACTCTTCATTTAGCCTTTGCACAGAACATCTTCTAGTACAATGGCAAGCACCTTAATTAAACACAACTCCTGCTGTTTAACACACTTTCCTTCATGCCAATAATCAATGCACTGTTAAACAAAACCATCTTCACAATAGCATTTATTATACATTTTTGTATAATTATGAATTTTTAGAGAAATAAAATTTATAAGATATGACAAATAAAATTAGGTGTAAAATACTTGTGTCAGCCTTCATGGGAAAACATTAAATAGTATCTTTTTCATTGGTTTCTCAGGAATAAATACCAAATTTGGTAAAGTGGTTTCTTAAATAAAATATGAGAACTTCCCAAAGAAAAAGAGAAATCTCCAGCGTGAGGACAGTGAATCTTCAAATAAAATCATTTTTCAAGGGCTGCTTCTTTCTGGCAATGAGGTTATTGTTTAAAAGGTGTTATCACAATATGTTAAACATGATCTACATGCAATTGAGCTATGAGAAATTTTAATGACAATTTTGCTATCATATTAAGGGTTAATATGCGCTAAAACTTTTGATATGTGAGAAATACCATTCTGTAGATCTTCAGTCTTAAAATTCTCATTTCCTTATATTTTTATTTCTTATTTGAAATAATGTCCAACATATTTACCATTACGTGATACACTGTGATTAAGGAAAGACAGACATTTTATTATCATTTATTATTTTTTCTGTTTCTCGAAATTTGTGAATTAGTTGTAGCTTTTATGGGCTTAGCATCTGTTTCACAAATAACACATGAGACACACTGGAAATTTTTGGACACCAGTATCTTAACAGGTTAGGTTCCTTCTTAATCTGGTCAGACAGGAAGGACAGGAAGACAGTTTTGGAGGGTTTAATAATCTTATTTTATTCTAGTCTAATGTCCTCAAGAGGGTTTCTGATAATGAGAGCAACATCTCCTACAGCATTCACTAGTTACCTTTCTTGTAGGGGCAGGTGAGAATATACTAGGAATTACAACTCCTACAGGATCCCCTAAGTCTCAACAGGGACTAGTTGAGGCAAATGCAGATTCTCCCCATGTCTTGATGGGGACCAAGTGAGGTATACATTGAATCACACTATCATATTCTCTTCTGGCTTCCCCACTTACTGACAAGTGCCCACTTGTTTATAGGGTAAAAGTCAAAAAAGGTCAGTAGCCAACATTAAGCTGACAGGTTGACTTTAGCAACATTGTCATTCAACACAAGCATAGTAAGAATCATATTATGTCACCTCTATATCTTACTGTGTAACTGTGGTATAGATATTTACAAGTTATAAGCCTGGGAAATATGATCTAACCCCTGGAAACTAGAGATCACCACGGCCATGAACCTTGAGAAACTAAACTCTAAAAAGGATAGCAAAATCCTCCTTACTTACGGTATCCATGCCTAAAGAAAAAAAACAACACCACATTTTATCAGCATATGATAGTAAAATTTAACTAAATGGGTCTGTGATCTCACTGAAAATGATGTCCCCTTTAAGGACTTCGATTGCAAACTCTTCTTCCTACTCATTTATGTAATTCTTATGTATCTCCTTCTAATTCATCATAGAGAGTCTACCCAATATTCTGGAGACCTTCTCCACTTTGTCTTTGACATTGCATAAAAGAGGTTTCTTCTTTTTTCCCCTCAAGCTTTCTTGAGTAATATTGGTGTACAGACGAGAAGATGAGACATTACTTGTTGGTAGGGAATTTTTAAGGAAGTATTTTGCCTTACCAAATCAAATACTTAGAAGAAAAAAAAAAGGACGAGCACAGTGGGATCTGGTATAATCTACATTTTGATCACTTTGTGATAATAAAGATCTGTTATTCTACAGAATACTTCTGGCTAAAGCCTGAATAGTTAACACATTGAGGATGTTCTTAACGCATATGCAGATCATTCCTATAAAATTTTATACAGTTAGGAAAGTAAGCACAGAAGTTATCAGTAGTTAGGGCTTCACTGCACACTTTTTTGGCTAATAATAAAATTCAATATTTTTTTTTCATTTCTGTGTATCTTTCCTTCTTTTAGATAGCTAGAGAATTGTTGCTCTGAAACTCTTACAATTGTGTGGTTTCTAGATGACTTGCTGTATGTATATTTCCTTGATTCCACCTTTTTCTAAATATCTGTTTTCTTTTGTGCCATTTTTACAAGCATTCCCAGGACTCTTTTGTAAGACTGTTGTGCTTCTGCTTTCCTTTGTGGTGAAAATTTCATTATAAATATTTTCAGTGCTCTTTCCACTTTTCTTCTTCCTACCCCACTTCAATTTTCATCCTTGATTATCTTCAGGATAGATTTGTATAGTTAGTTCTCCTGCTTTCTGTGACCAGGTTCTACCTTACATTGCTTATTCTTCATAATGGTTTACCATTTTTTCCCCTAAGATTTACAAAAAAGTTCATATTCTAAAACAGTATTTGATTTGTCTGCCACCTAGCTCTGCTTGCTAAGAATGTCAAGTGCTCAATGATTAAAGTCCTATTTCTATTCTTTTGTGTTCATTATGGCAACTGATTTACATCAGTTGAACTACTACATGACATTACTATAGTTATTTTTTTCCTATGCCCTTTCACTATTACTAATTTTTCATAATGAACAACTTTTTTTGAATACAACTGGTCAGGACTAAGTTCTTTCAGCTCCACACCACATCATCTCAATCCAGTCTTCTAACTTTGTGCCAATTTTGTTGGTGTTTCAACTTCATGGCAAAATTTTAGCACTTAAGAAAATTATAGAATGTCTAAATCCACATTTAGTATATGTGGCTAATCAATCACATATTTACCAATCTCCTTTGTTAAGTCACAATGATAGTACTTTTTTTTTACCTAAATATTTCATTCAATCTGTGAAGGTTTCCTCTACTACTGAACGTTGCAACACATCCATTTTTACCTATCTCATAATTTTTTGATGTCTTCTCACAAATGTACCCTAAGGGGTCCACCAAATATGTTGAGCTTCTTCATTCAGTTCTCATATTTTAGCAATGCAAATAGAGCCTATATAGTCTGGATAGCATTTGTGCCAGTTCATTTTTTTCTTTAATAATACATTTGTCTAATTATATTCTTTGAACCACTTCTTCTGCCTAATTCTTCACATATAATTGGTTCAAGTCTACTCACTATGATATTCAAAATAAGTATGAAACTATCCTATAAGAGAAGATATTTGTAATCTCCTTTGGAATGGAAGGCATTGCTAAATGAAATGGGACACATATGAATGACTTTGAAGAAAGATTTAAGGATAATTATTGTTATTTTACATATATATGTAAAATATAAATATATATA
>CM053596.1:191470325-191484376 GCA_028646575.1 Pseudocheirus occidentalis | reverse complement strand
ATGCACATATACTGACATACAAATGTACATATAGGAACATGCATATATATATATATATATAGGTACATATGTACATGTACACATAGATATGAATAGATAGAAAAACTTATAAGTACATTTTCCCATTTCACCATAGTGTTTAGGCTATAAATTTTACTACTTTATATATATATATATATATAATTTATGTTTAAAGAAGAAAGAAGTCAACTTAAATCAAAATTACTTCACGTTCCTGGAAGAGGAGGACTTTATCATTCATTTGTGTATCCCTCTGCCTGGCATATACTAGATGTTCAATGAATGCTTACTGAATTTTTTAAAAAAACAGAGAAACCTTTTGGAAAGTATATATTCCAAGAATGAAATGATTACTTGATCTGAATAGCTAAAAGATTTTATCTAACTTCCCAATCTACCTAGCTGGTAGACTTCACATTGTCTGAATCATGACTCTACTGAATGTATTAACAGATTTGCTAGCTAAACTATTAGCAATTAAGACCTATAGAAGTAGATATTTAATGTACCATCTATTTTTTCTATCTTCCCATTATGCATAGTATATTACACAGTCATCTTGTCATTTATAATAGTCTCTTTACTGAAATTCTTTTAGTGGACATTACCTTTTTTTTAACATACGTTCCAAGGGTTGATTTGATAATGTGTCTGGCAAATTGTATCTAACAACTTAACACCCTCATAGTCCTTTGCTTGAAAGCAAGAATGTAAATTTGCTAAGTTTATAGAATTAACAAGTTCATTGATCATATTGGGGAAAATTTTGGCTCACCAAAAAGTATGTGAATCATAGTTCATCAAAATGAAAATTAGTTCAACCTGATAACTACTTTGCATTTAGAAACTTATCAACACAATCAGGCAGAAGAGACACATACATGGGACAGAGATAAACAAGGTTAGGGTTAATGAGAGTGAGAAGACATTGAGATGGAGTACTAGAGACAAAAGTGGAAGGTAGAACTAAAAATGAAAATATCTCTAGAAACACTGGACAATGTTCCCAAAATTCAATAATTTTTGTTCAAGTTTATTGGATCTCCTTTCTAAGGAGGAAACGCAAAGGCAGGAGAATTTCTGAGTCTCTCAAACCTTCAGAAAGAAATACCAGCTCTAAAAAACTGGTGTGGGGCTAGTACTCTCTGACACCCTCTTTACACCAGAGAGAGAGAAAACAACACAGACGTCATTTACCCAACAGAAAAAGCTGCAGGAAAAAGAAAGAACAGAAGAGAAGCATCCTCCATACCTTGAAAAAAAACTGCCTCTCTCCTTCAGAATATAGATAACATCAGTAGATTCTGTTTTCCCATAACAGGAATACATATAAATGTGCTTTGGTCTATTATTTTTCTTTCTCTTCTACTTTGGCCCTTAAAATAAGCCTTTTCCACATAAATAAGTTAGATAGCTACACAAAAGACCATTATAAAGGACAGAGATATCTTGTCAAATGATATGAAACTAGGAGAGTTAGGGCAGGAGAATGAACACAGTGAAAACTATGGTTACAATTTTTAAGAAATTTTAATCTGGTAATTTTAGATTAGGCTTGCATAAATTTTTAGAACTAGTGTTATTTATGAGCAAAATTTAGTATTAGAATGATGAATTCATGTGAAATATGTTTATGCCATCTGAAGGATAAAATGGTCAGACTAATAGTCGATTAGATGGAGGTCTGCTTTTTTTTTAAGAAGCAAAGCTAACTTGAAAAAAGTCCTTCCACAACTTTCATGAGGCTATTTTTCAAATACTTTCTCTTGCCTATGCATACATATGTGTATATAGGTATCATATAGGTTTACATTTCTATATATATATATAGTCTATGAGCATAATGTGTAAATATATGTGACTGTGTGAGCATCTGGCCTCCATGAAGGTAGGAGAGGCTCTTCTCCTAAGGATTTTTGTTGTTCCATCATTTTTCAGTTGTGTCTGCCTCTTCATGACCCCATTTAGGGTTTTCTTGGCAAAAATACTGAAGTGACTTCTCATTTCCTTCTCTAGCTCATTTTGCAGGTGAAGAAACTGAAGCAAACAGGATTAAGTCACTTGCCCAGTGTCATATAGCTAGTAAATGTCTGAGATCAGATTTGAACTCAGAACAATTAGTCTTCCTGACTTTAGGCCTGGAACTATACTCACTGTGCCACCTAAGTTGCTAAGGATCTAGGCATGAGTTTTATGCAAAGTTCAGTCCTAAGTTGCCCTTATTTATAATAAGAGGGGTCAGGATCTCTTTTCTCATACTCTTCAGATTATTAAACCCATATTTCAGTCTCATGGGGCCTATTTACTTATATTTTTAGGTTATAGTCCACCTCTTCACTTTACCCTTGAAAAGCACAAAGAAGTTATTCAATAGAATCAGATGTGGGACAGATAATTTATTCCAGCACACAGAGAAAATTTTAAACATAAAGGATTCACAATACACATTAGCAGAACAATTTAAAACATGATCCCCAAACTTAATTTGTGACTATTGTTACAATCCGTCAGGAGGTTAATACACTTGATTAGACCATTAAAGCAATTTTCCAGGCCTGCTTATTGTTATTTTACATTTATGAATATTTCACATTCTATACTGACTGCTGACAAATTGGTCAGGGTTGGACTAATCTTGTCGGTGGTCATCCTCAAGAGACTTAGGTAGAGTTGCCAAGTTTTGTTCTAGCACCATTCAACTGTGACCCAGTGGGATACCCATACTTCTCAAATTCACAAGGTTGCCTCTAAGCCTGGACACTCGGGTGTTGCAAAAATTTAATTCAGTTTTAAGTTTTTGTAACTTTACTTTAGTAGCTACTAAAGTTTAAAACTGGCCTCACCTAAGTTTGAAAATAATAAATACAAAGAAGAAAAACATAGCAAGGAGTTTGGGTACAAGAAGCTCATCTAATCAAGTCCCCCTTCAACAGAAGCTTTCTAGTTAAATTATTCTACCTAGGAGGTTAAAGTAAAAAAAGACTTCCTCTTCTTTCTGACACTGCCAGAATCCTGGTGCAGGCCCTTATCACCTCAGATCTGGGCTATTGCAACAGGTTGCTGTTTGGTCCACTTGCTTCAATTTTTTTCCCTATTTCAGTTCATCTTCCATTCAGCCCTCAAAGTGGTCCTTCTTTGCCTCCTAGTCTGACCATGTCACTTACCTCTTCAACAAATTCCAGTGACTCCCAATTGTCTCCATGATCAAATATAAAACTCTCTATTTTAGCTTTTAAATTTCTTCATAGCATAGCCTCCTCCTACCTTTCCTGTCTGTAGTCCATACTTTGCAAACCAGTGACATTTAACTAATTTCTATTCCTTCAACAAGACACTCCATCATTTGACTTCATTTTTACCATTCCCCTTTTTGAAATTTTCTTCTTCTTCCCTCTGTCTCCTAGCTTCCCTGGCTTCCTTCTGATCTTACTACATTCCTATTTTCTGTAATTTTTTTCCTCCCCAGTACCTCCTTCATCCTAGTGCCTTTTCTCTGAGAATATTTGTTATTTATCCTTTATATATCTTCTTTGTATAAAGTTATTTGTACGTGCCTTCTTCCTCCCATTAGATTATGCTCTTCCTGAGGCCAGAGGCTGTTTTTGCCTTTCTTTGCATCCCCAGTACTCAGCATAATTCCTGCAAAATAGCAAGTGTTTTATAAATGCTTTTTGACTTATTGACTTGACTTGGTCCAGCACTCTCTCCCTCTGCCCTTGCCATTGGGGAAGAAGCAATTCAGGGTTTGTCATACTATACCACAATTAAAAATGTTTTTGGTATTAGGTCATGGACAGAAGCAGAACCAAAGGGTCTTATAGAGTCGATTTGAACCAGGAAAGGTAACTCAGAGCAAGCTCCACAGTACTGTCCATCTTTGAAAAATTTCATCTGACTGCTCCTTTTCAATCTCTTGCTAAGTCATTAACCATATCCCATTCCATCCCCCTAACTATGGGTGAACCACAAGGCTCTATTTGGGTTTTTTTGGAGGGCAATTGGGGTTAAGTGACCTGCCCAAGGTCACACAGCTGTGTATCAAGTGTCCGAGGCTGAATTTGAACTCAGATCCTCATTACTCCAGGCCTTGTTCTCTATTCACTGTGCCACCTAGCCACCGTAAACCACAAGGCTCTGTAGTCAATCTGCTCCCACCCTGATCCCCCATACAACTGCCAAAGTAATATCCCCAAAGAACAAATATGACCATGTCACTTACTGCTCAATAAATTCTATTCCATATTTCCTCTAGGATTAAATACAATTCCCTCTATATAACATCTAAAGGGTTTTTAACTGTTTTTTTTCCCAACACAGTTTTACAAAACCCTTCTAGGTTTACTCAGCATTACTTCATACAAATCTATGGAATGCCACTCAAACAACTGGGATTCTTGAGGTTCTTCACATAAGATATTTCATTTCTAATGTTCATGCCTTTGCACAGGCTATCTCCCCAAGACTAAGATGTCCTCCCTTCTCACTTCTGCTACTTGTTGTAGAATCCCTAGCTTCTTTTAAAGTGCATCACAAATTTCACATCTTACAAGAAGCCCTTCCTCTTTTCCCAAACAAGTGGTACTTCCTCCCACCTCCACATTCCCACAAAATTACCTTGTATTTGTTCTGTTAATATTTTAAACTATATACACAAACCTATCTTGTCTCATAGGATATATACTCCTTGAGGATAGGGAATGTGTTGTTTTTTCTTTCTTATCCTCAGCATCTAGCATCATCCCTTGTATTTATTAAGTGTTTAAAACACTTGCTTATCAATTATGTTCTACAGTCATCAGTGATGCCCAGAAACATTATTATGTAGCTTCAGGATGTCCTTCATGAATATTCTGTATACAGCCTACAAACACCCTGGAATTTATAATTTCTTCCTAACCCATATACAAGACTATCTGCTCTCTCCAGTTCATCTTCTATTCAGCTACTTCAATCTGACTAATGCACCTTTTCCATCCTCAGAATCCTTTAATTGCTTCCTATTTACTACAGGATTAAAAATAAACAAAACAAAAGCTCTTTAACTAAAAAAATGAGTATTTAAGGCCTTTCACACTCCATCATCAACCTATTTTTCTGGTCTTATTTCAAATAACTCCAAGGCCCTCTATATTCCAGGCAAACTGTTGTGCTGTATTGCCTTGTACTCTCCTATCTCCATTTATTAATGTAGGCACTCCTCTCTGCCTAGAATACTCTAATTCCATATCTATACCTCTCAATATATTTCTCTTCCTGTAAGGTCCCACATAGGTATCACCTCTCTCCTTTCCTTGATCTCCCCAAATTGACAGTAATCTTACAGCATTTTGAATAGATATAGAATAACATGCCATATCATTGTGGTTTTTGTTCATATTCTATTAAAGTCTGAGCTACTTTAAAAAGGAGGTGTGTATCTTTTCCCCCTTTTTATCTTGATATTTTCAAAGTCCACCATAGCCTATAATTTCATACCACTGACATTTAATAAATTTGTATGGTACTTAATTTGTTTAAATGTAGATATCTTTGTACTTGAAAAGGAGTCAAACTATAAGACAATGTCAAAAAAAGAGTGAAAGTAAGGGATTTCATTAAATTGATTAGAGGTGTGATACACATTGAGATTATCTAACATTTGATATTAACTTAAAATGAATAAGTAAATGATCTTATTGGTGAAAATATATATTTACTCCATTATGAGTTACCTTGGGATTAATATTTTTAATTTGATTCATGAAAATTTAATTTATTAAGAGAAAAAGAAAGTGTCTTAAAAATGAACACAAAATAATACTATCACTTCTTTCTGCTTGTTGAAATGTTCAGTTTCTCGTCTCAGTAATATCACATCTTTTTTCCATATCATGTTTTATTTGTTCATGGTCTAGAAGCAGAAAAAAACGAGAAGAAGAAGAAGAAGAAGAAGAAGAAGAAGAAGAAGAAGAAGAAGAAGAAGAAACATAAAAACATAATGAAAGGAAGGAAGGAAGGAAGAAAAGAAAGAAAAGAAAAAGAAAATATGAAGCATCATGAAACGTACCTGGGATTTTCCCTATATACCTGACTTCTTGATTGCAAGAATTTCAGAATTCTGTAGCCCTAAGCAAAATGACAGACACACCGAAGTCTTCAGTAGCCCTGATCATTAAACACTAACTAATGTTTTGATGGACATTTTGGACCAGAGTTACTGGTATTTTGATCCATATGTGCATGATTTAGCATTAGAGTAACTCATTTCAAACTGCAACACTATGTTAAATAATTAGTTTCCCTTGGACTAGGTATCTGCCTAATTATTTTTCTCATTTCAGTATTCTTTGAAGGATCAGTGAAGTGAATGGTGAAATGGAATACAATTTTTTCATCCTACATTCTCATTAGAAGTAGATATTTTACATAACTGTCCTAATTCTTCAAATATTAAATCTCAGTGGTTTTCAAATTTCCATGGGTTTTGTAAAATTATTCTGCAAATGGGGCAGCTTTCATTTTGATTCAAAAGTACATAACAATAATTGAAATGATTTATTTTCTGTTGTTTACCTTGATTTTCTCATTCTGCTCCTAGATTAATTAATATGAGAAAGAACAAATGCTAAAATCTAGTTAGTTTATTTGGAATCTTTGGTTTCCAGTGGTTCAAAAGGACACAGTGAGGGTCTTTGAAATTCTTACATTTATTTCTTGGATGTTTCATAGTGAATTCAGTATCCTATCGATTTATTTATAACTCTATAATTTTAAAAAAAGAAATTTTTAGAAGTGCCATTTTGTTATTATTTAGTGACATTAAGGAAAGGTCATAAACACAGTTAATTAGAGTTAGCATAATGTAATTTATCTTAAATCAGAGAATCATGAACAATGTTTACATATAGCCCTACCTTATGCATGATTTAGCAGAACTTAGGTATTAAGGAGGGAGGCAGGTCTAAATGATGTACTTTCATTTGGTAGCAAAAAGCTCAATCAGTTAACAAGCATTGTTCAGTGTCTATCATTTGCTAGGTATTTAGTAGTTGTTTTATGAATAGTTAGAATAATGCCAGAGAGAATGACACATCAGAATTCTTATAATTCTAACTTACAGAAACTAGAAGGTCTTTCTTGAGAGGCAATACCAAAAAGAAAAATGTCTTAACAGAAGTCACTTTATTGGTTTTATTAAATTTTATTTGTCAGATTTTGGTACTCAGTATTAAATGAATCAGGTGTGTTTTATTTTTGTGGTACTTTAATTGGAATATATGTGTTTGGTAGGTACTGTTCCCATTATTTAAAGAGCTTGGCTTTATTGGTCATGTCACACATAGCCCCATATTGTTTTTATAATTATATTTTTTAATCAACAAAAATCCAGCTTCACTTCCTTCTATCCAACTCTCCCTTCACCACACACACATAACTCAGAAGCGAAAGTAAAACAAAACACTCACTGCAAAAATGTAGAGTCAAGTAAAACAAATTTCTACAAAAAGTTGTCTCACTCTGCTTTGAATCCTTCACCTCTCTATCAAGATATGGGTAGAAAGTTTTATTGTTAGTCCTCTGGAATTGTGGTTGGTGATTACAGTATTCCTAATTTTTTCAAAGTTGTTTATCTTTACCATAATGTTGTCATTTTATAAGCTATTCTTCTGGTTATGTTCACTTACCTCTATAAAAGTTCATAAAGTCTTCTCAGATTCATTGAAACCAGCTTCATTATTTCTTTCAGCACAATTGCACTCCATTATATTAATATAAAATAGTTTCAACTATTCCCCAGTATATGACTCCCACACATTCTCATCCTTTGTAATCTTAAAAACAGCAATAAATATTTTATGCATCTTGCTTTTGTTGTTGTTTGTTTGTTTTTGCTTAGGACTAATTCCTCCTTTAACCTATCCCCTCATTAATTCCCTTCTCCCTTTTTACTACTATTTCCCTGAGATATATTTTCATATATAACTGTGTGTGGATATTCTTTCATCCTTTGCTAGTTCAAACAAGAGTATTCAAGTATATCATCCACACCATTCTCATTGTTTGTATAGATACCTACTTGCATATCTTAAATATGTGAGAAAATTTCCTCTAACCTTTGTTTTCCTTACCACCTCCTTCCCTAGTGTACTATTCTTCCTTCCCTTTCATTATTCTCATCAGATCATCAAGACATAATAGAAAAAATGTCAGGCCTTCTGTCTAATTGGCTACCTTCTATGACCCCAATGATGACAGTGTTCAATAGGGACATGAATTATCTCTTTATCTTACAATGGTCCCCTTGTCTAGTTCTTTACCATTTTTTATGAGTGTTTACCTTTTTATGTTCAATTCTGTTCTTGAACTTTGAGTTTTCTATGCTGCTCTGGTCATTTCATCAGGAATAATTTACACAGTTTTGCTGTGTAAATTGCTGTTAGATATAAGACTAAGTCCTTTGCTACAGGAATGTTATATCCTAAGTTCTTTGAACCTTTATAATGAAGGATGCTAAATTGTGTGTGCTTCTGACTCTGGCTCATTAGCATTTTAATTCTTTCTTTCTGGATTATTGCAATATTTTTTCTTTGACCTGGAAGCTCTGGATTTGGGTTATAGTATTTCTAGAAGTTTTCATTTGGGAATTATTTCAAAAGGTTATTGGTAGATTTTTTTCTATTTATATATTAGTTTCTAGTTTTGAGGGCTCCCAGTCTTTGATTTTTTTTGAAACATGAAGTGTAGGTTTTTGTTTTATTCATGGCATTCTGATTATCTAGTAATTCTTAATTTATTTCCCCTACATTTGTTTTCCAGGTCATGTGTTTTTTATGATATGCCTTACATTTTCTTCTATTTTTTTGTCTTTTGACTTTGTTTTAATATGTTTTGTTGACTCATGGAGTTATGAGCTTCTATTTAGACCATTCTAATTTTCATGGAGTTTCTTAGTCAAGGTATGGTATCAAGCAGCTGATTTCCTTTCCATTTCTTTCTTGTATAATTCTCGTTTTTCACTTTTTTTTCAATAGCACATTCAATTGATTTTTAAAAAATTAACTCTTTTTAATGTTTGCTTTATCTCTTCCAGGAATTTTAGTTGAATTTGTGCCAGTTGTGTTCTCCTTTGAGTTTTTGCTTTTAGGTGTTTTGGAATCATTGTCTTCTTTTGGATTTGCTTCTTCAGCATCTCTGTCACATAATCGTTTTTTATACTGGAATCTTTCTGTCTGTCTCTTTTTTTCTCCTCTTACAGACTATTACTTGACTTTATACCTGATGTTAGGGCTGAGCTATACGTACTTCTGGAAAGAAGGTCTGGGCTGTTTATGTTCCTGCTTTCTTTGGGTACTGAGCAAGGTATTGTTTCATCTTCTCAAGGAAACCTCAGGCTGGTGATCTTTAACCTTCCAATCATCACCAAATGGTCTGAATCAAGATAAAGTCTGATTGTTATTCCTCTGTTATGAACTCTGAAAGCACCTGACCTGAATATAGGTCTAAGACTTAGACTCTAATAATAGACTACTGCTAAACTGAGCCAGTATCAACTTAGCTGGGCAGCTCTTCTAGTTCAGAGCAACAAAACTGCAGGATCCCCTCTGATTAGGAATTCTTGCCCTTTCCTTGCATTTGTAGTCTTCAGACTAGGACAGAAGCTGGAAATGAGACCCTGTAGAATTTGAGCCACACCAATTGAGCCTGCATCTTTCTCAGTATACAACCCAAGGCCTGTGCAGAGGATCTCTGTGGAGTATAAGGGGAGCAGGTGGGAAGACAAGCAACGACATGCTCCTTGCTCCACCGTGGATATGTGAAACAGAGCTGAGAAGTGGCTAACAAAGCTGCTGATTAACACCTGTATCAATTTAGATGCCCCGGGATGCGTCTGGGGTTGCCCCATATGAATTTGGGTCTTCCAGTTTCCTTAGAGCATAGTCTCTTTCTGTGATTAAGCGCTGTACCAAAAATGCTCCTTACTGGACTCCATATCTAATGTCTACAGACCTGTTGGTCTTTGTGTATTGACAAGGACTGAAAAAATGATTCACTGTAGCTTTTGCTTGGAATTTCCCTATCCGGATTTGGTCTGCTTTGGAGGAGTGGGTATGGGGGTGAAGAGAATCACTATACTGCTTCCAGTTACTTCACTGTCTGGGTCTGCCTCTTCCATATTTATTAAAAAAAACCTGCTAATACTCGAAACTGCATGAGGAAACATGGCTTCTATATCCTTTAAAAAATTTCTCATAGCATATAGCACTATGTCTCACACATAGCAGACATTAAAAAAATCATTAAATACATGAATGAATGAATACTGGCTTGTGGAGTAAAATCATTCCTGGACTTGGTCAGGAGTTTTTAGTTTTGTGTTACCACTTTGATATTAAGTCATTAGGGCTTAATTCCTAATATTTATAACAAGTGCTTTGGACTTGATCTCTCAGGCCCCTTCCAGTTCTAATCAATTATTAAGCATTTGCTAAGAACCAACATTATGTCAAGACATCATTAAATACTGATAACCATGAATGAGCAAATATAGTTTATACCTGGTACAATACTTTCTGTTAGTTTCCTCATGCAAATTGTCTTGCTTGTTCTTGTTGCAACTCAAAGAATGAACAGAGATATTTGGGAAATTTTGTCTTATTACATCCTTTCATAGCATGGATGCTCCATTATAGGTTTTCAGGAAGCAATTGAATGTGAAATTTATGGCTGTCACTTTTGATGCCTGGTTCTGAGTCTATCAAATAATTGCATAAAGAAAGTGATCAGAAACAGAGTATTTTCACTGCCCTTTAAGTGAGGTCAGGCTACCTTTTCAAAGCTGTTTCAAAACATTCATGATGCCAAATCATAGTAAGGAGTACAGAGAAAGTGAAGGTGAGACATTCTACTGTATAAAATTCGAATCTACATTAGAGAAAGTTGTACAACACATCTAATGATATTTTCTAGGTGAACAGCTGAGTGACCTTGAGGTGAACTGGCTCTACATTTACCCCACCTTTGAAATAACACCTCACAAGATCAGGAGACTATGAATTAAATCATTGTGCCTTCTATCTCCATTCCCTTTAATGCTACATTGCTCCTTGAAAATGATGGCCCACACAGTCTATGAGGCTGACAGCCATTCCCTAACTCCCTTGTCAAGAGTTTAATCCAGCCTCTGCACCTTAAGCTTCCTCTCCTATTTTCTAATAGATTCAAGTATGAAAAAGAAGCACATGATCTTTCAAGATTCCAGGTAAAATATATTATTGATGTAAGAAATGCTAAATATTATTAGTATGAACAATATTTATGTTGTTATAACTTGTATGTGCTTATATCCAAGCATGCATGAATGTTTTGTATCCATAAATATATTTCTATCAAATGTAGATCTGAGAGAGGATTCTGGGAATCCAGCAGAATAGGTCAGAAAATCCCAAGTTCTCCAGGTTTCCCCCACAAAGACGAATAAGCAACCCAGGGCAAACATAGAGTGGTAGAAACAAACAAGAGCTGAGGTAAAACAACAGTTCTCCTGGGACAAATGGAGAAGATCTGAAGAAAAATCCCATTACCAAGGTTTGGTCTCTGTGAAGTATAAATATTCAGGCTAGTTTCCTTGACTCAGCAAGCTCTGAACCTTGGGGTTTATCCAAGTCAAAGAAATTTTCACATCCCACACATCTGAGTGGGGGAAGATAGAGGGAACCTCTGCTCATGAGGGACACCAGGTCCAGCTGTGTTGCTGAGCTGGGGCCCTGGGAAAAAAGGAAACAGTACATTCCCAGTGAGTGGAGGGAGCAGGGGAGAGGGAAGGGGATACTGGCTGTGTGTCCTCACAGGATGGTGGAGCCCTTGTTTTGGTTCCAAGTCAGAGAGGAGAACTGAAGGAAGATCTGTGGCCAGAAGCATTCCCCCATACCCGACAACTAGAAATGACTGCAATGATAAGCATTAATACCTACCAAGAAAAATAGGCAGGCAAAGGAGAAATAATCCAACTATACAATGATAATATGGCAAAAGAGAAGACTTCATCTTAAGAGAAGGATATTGAAGGGAAAAAAGGTCTCTCCTATGTCCAAGAGTAACATCAAATGGTCACCTGTCCAAAAAAGAACTCATAGAAGAACTCAAAAAAAGATGTAAAGAAACAAATGAGAGAAATTGAGAATTTTTTTTAAATGAGAACACTACAAGAAGATAATGAAAAGAAAGTCAAGCAATTAGAAAAGGAGATCCAGAATCTTAAAGAAGAAAATGGTTGCTTGAAAATTAGAATTGGGCAAACCAAAATCAGGGAAATTATAAAAGACCAAGACATAAAAAAACAAAATGTAAAGAATTAAAAAAAATAGAAAAGAAAGGATATGAAATATCTCACAAGAAAAATAACTGATCTGTAGACCACATCAAGGAAACATAAGAATAATTGGACCAGGGAGAGGGGGCAGAGACAAGATGGTGGTGCAGAAGCAGCAAAATCCCGGAGCTCCCACACAGCTACCCTAAACACCCATAAAATATGACTCTGGACAAATTCTAGGACTCTCAAACTCACAAAAATACAGAAAACACATATATCACAGAAGGCAGCTCAGCAGCACGGGATCACCATGGCAGCCTGAAATTAAAACATGGCCAGGCCCCAGGCAGTTGGGAGGAGCCTAGCTGAGCTGCCCCCATCTCAGCCAGTCTACAAGAGAGAAGATCTACAGACTCTAGCAACTCCACATCTGCCAAGGTGTGAAAAATAAGGATTAGAGAAAGGCAGCTCCAAAGGAGGGGCTCATTGTGCAGGCCTGCAGGCCAGGAGCTGAGATCAGCCCAGCCTGAAACTGCCATCTGGCCAGGCTCCAGCGCAGCTGGCCGGGAGGAGCAGAGCCTCCCAAGCCACAGCGTGAGTCTACTTCAGAGATCTAAAGCACCTGGAGCAATCTTCACATCTACTAAGCCAGGTTTACAGGTCAGTGAAAATGAGTGAAGCTTTCAAGCTAAATTGGGGGGAAGAAAAGCAGTTTGGCCAATCTACCCCCAGGGCAATGAAGCAGTGAGGGAAGGGCAGAAACTGCTGTAACGAGCAGATGCCCCCACTGGGCTGCTTCAGAGCCCCTGGCCTGTGGATCCCACAGGGGGGCTGAGTCGATTGATCAGGGCCAAGTGCTCTTGCATTGAGCGCCCTGGATACAGATTGTGTTATTGGGTGGTGGTCCTGGGGAGCACTTTCAGCAAGCCAAAACTAGGGGAGGCTGCAACACCTCCCCTAATAGCTCTGGCAGCTGGGAAAACCCTAGCAATTTGGAACAGACTTTCCCCTCTGGAAGCAGAGTTTCACAAAGCTAAAAAAAAAACCAAAACACCCAATTAATTGACTGGCCAACATGAGGAAAAGGAAGCAAAATAAGAACAGCAATAAAACTCTAGAATCCTTTTTTGTGGACAAAAAGGATCAAAGCATGGAGTGGGAGGAAGACAACACAGTCAGAACTCCCACACCAAATGATTCCAAGACACTCAAAGAATGCCTAGTAGGTATAGATAACCTAAAAAAGGACTTTGATAAACAAATAAGAGAAGTGGAGGAAAAATTGGGAATAGAAATGAGAATTATGTGAGAAAATCATGAAAAGAGAGTCAACAACCTGACTGAAGAAATCAACACTTTAAAAAATAGAGTAAATCAAATGGCAAAAGAGGTCCAGAAAGCCAGTGAGGAGAAGAATGTCTTAAAAAGTCAAATTTTCCAGATGGAAAAAGAATCTCAAAAGCATTCTGAGGAGTATAAATACTTCAGAATAAGAGTGGAGCAAGTGGAAGCTAATGACTTTATGAGAAACCAAGATACTATTAAACAGTTACAAAGAAATGAAAAAATAGAAAGCAATGTGAAATATCTCCTTGAAAAAAACCACTGACCTGGAAAATAGTTCCAGGAGTGACAATTTCAAAATCATTGGTCTACCTGAAACCCATGACCAGAAAAAGAACTTGGAAAGCATCCTTCAAGAAATCCTCAAAGAAAATTTCCCTGATGTTTTAGGGTC
>CM053596.1:191448825-191469825 GCA_028646575.1 Pseudocheirus occidentalis | reverse complement strand
AATAGGAGAGCAGAGCAGGGGAAGGGCTTCACAGTGGGATTGCTGTTATGGGGTTGGGGCAGGAGCAAGACGGGGAGAAAATGTGTAATTCAAAAATGTAATGAAAATGAATAATGTAAACAAGAAAACAAAAACTAAATTTAAAAAAACATACTTATTTGAATTGGAAAAAAAAGAATGTGATTGCAAAACAGTTGTGGAAAATCGTGGAGGAAAAGTCATGGAAAATAGGTGATCACAATTTTTAAATTAGGCATGAACATGTATTTTTCAAACTGGAGGCTAATGAATTTGGGAAACATACTAGAGCTTATTGTTAAGGGGATGGCATTTGAGTACTTATGAAGGAAACTGATAAGTGTTATAGGACAGTGTTGGCTAATTTCTTAAAAAGGTAACAACAGTCTAATCTCTCTCTATCTCTGTCTCTCATTGCCTGTCTTTGTTTGTCTTTTTTGGCAGGATTAGTAGACCAGAATATAAAAAAAATGTTTTAGATAAAAAGTTCTTAACCTAGTTTATGAACTTTATATGAGTATACAAACATTTCATATACACATATATATGTGCAAATATATGCACATGTGCACATTTACATATCCATATATAAGTATATGTATAATCATTTGGGTATATATGTATATATACATGCATTTATACACACATATACATACACATATACATACATATACATATACACATACACATATACATATTCATAGTCATATACATATACAGCTGCATTTCAATATAATTGTTCTGTATAATCTGATTTTTGATATTTTTAGCATTATTATTATTAGCATTTACAAATATTATTCAAAGAAGATATCTGTAGGTTTTAGCCATTTTCCTTGAAGTCCATGGTACATGACACAACAAATGTTAAGAAATGCTACTTTAGACAAATGCTTGATTTTTCTATGCTTGAATTACAGGAAAGGACTTGATAAATGCTTTCATTATATATTTATGTTCAAGGCAGAGAAATGCAGGATTGATGTTAGCACAGTTGTGTTCAGTTGGAAGCAATTAAATGAATGAGCTCTGTACCTTTGGTATTTGCTTTTACTTATACCCAGAAAGTTATAATCCCTCACTCACCTATTCATTTTATTGATTCATTATTTAAATATTTATTTATTTATTTCCTTCTTCATTGTTGTACTTTAGCAATGACAATGTGGAAGCATAGAAATTTGATTTTTTAGGCATTTACAATCATAAAGCTATTCATATGGTAAAATAGACAAAACCTAAGTTCTAAGAAGGATGGCAGCTAGGTGGCAGAGTAGTTGTGTAACCAGGGGTTTAGGAAAACTAAGATAGGGAAACTCTCTCCCTATCTTTCCCAGTTAAGTTAGTCACTTAACTCTCTCTTAGTTTCATAATCTATAAAATAGGCAGGAGAAAGAAATTACAAATCACTCCATTATCTTTACCAAGAAAACTTCAAATGGAGTCATGGAAAGTTGGAATGAATAGCAATAACAAATAGTAAGAAAAGTCCAATTCAAAGAAATTGCTATGAAATTGGTTTATTCTTTGAGTAATTTTTGAAGTTGAGTTTTGAGATATAACTCAAAGGAACTACAAAACATATTCTGTAAAATGAAAGAAAAAAAATGAAAGGAGATTTCATACAGAAACACAAGTAGAAGATATGTCTTTATACTGTTGTAATGTAGTAAAAGTGGATGTTGCTGGGGAGGGTAGAATTCGATAGTTGGTACTCAGTCATTTCTATTCCCTTTCCCTGCTCCTACTCTCAGTATAGAGACCAGAAGTTAATTCTCCCCAGGTATTTTTGTGTCTTCTCTCTGGGGGTCTCTCTAGGGAATTGTTATGTGATTTTTTTTTCTCCTGTCAAGCTCTTTCCACCCAACTCCTTCTCCCTCTGGAGGCAACGAGAACTTGATCTACACAGCTTTTACAGTTGACTTGCTGTTCAGCCTAGCGATAGACAATATGATGGATCTCAGCTCCACACTGAATATTTTGCTATTTTATAGAATTTGAATAAAAATAAAGGTGAATGACACAATCATAGTAGATCAGAGGTCTTCATGAGAATTCAGATAGAGGTTTGGTTTCTTTACTGTAATTAATTTTTTTTCTTTAAAGATTTCTAGTTAACTTTAGGTTTATATGTTTGAGGCAAAATAAGGAAATGGGTTTATTTTTTCAAATATAAGAAGTGGCAGAGTATATTATAGACTCTTTTTTTTATTTTGACAATTTATTATTTATTTATTTTTAGTTCTCACCATTCATTTTCCACAAGATTTTGAGTTACAGTTTTTTCTCCCTATCTTTCCCCTACACCCCACCCCAAAATAGCAAGCCCACTGAACACCCCTTACCCCCAAACCATTCTCCCATATATCCTCCTCCATTACCCCCCTAACTTTCTAGCAGGGCAAGACAGTCCTCTATACACCAGTACCTCTACGTCTTATTTTCCAGTTGCATGTAAAGATCATCCCAATTTTTTAAATATTTGCTTTCAAAACTTTGAGTTCCAGATTTTGCTCTTCTTCCCTCCTCACCCACCCCCACTGGGAAGGTAAGCAATTCAATATAGGTTGTACATATGCAGTTACCCAAATCATTACCATAGTTGTCATATTGTGAAAGAACAATTAAATTTCCCTCCATCCCATCCTGCCCCCCACTTATTCCATTTCCTCCTTTTACCCTATCCCTTTTCAAAAATGTTTGTTTCTAACTACCCTCTCCCCAATCTGACTTCCCTTCTATCATCACCCCTTCTATCCCCACCTCTCATTCCCATCCCCCCTACACTCCTGTGTAACAAGATACCCAGATTAGAGTTTATGCCATTCCTTCCCTAAGACAAATTCAATCAGAGTAAGGTTGACCCTTTCCCTTTTGCCTTCCTGTTCTTTCCCTCCATTGTAACAATTATCCCTAGCCTCTTCTATATGAGATGATTAACCCCATTCTGTCTCTCCCTGTCTCCTCTCATTCTACAATGAGAGGAATTTCAGAATTTCACCTTTTAAAGTATCATCCTTTCGTATTCAATTGATCCTGTGCCCTCGATGTACACATATATACACATACTCAGATGTGTTCATACACATATATAAACCCTTCTATATAGACATATGTGTATATATATGTATGTATATATGTATGTATGTATGTATGTATACATATATACTTTTGTATTCCCTTCCCCTATCCTCATACTAAGAAAAGTTTCATAAGTTACAATTATGTAGGTATGTAAATAGTTCCATTTTTAAAAGTTCCTTATTATTTCTTTTCCATGTTTACCTTCTCATGCTTCTTGTATTTGAGTGTCAAATTTTCTTTTCTGTTCTGGTTTTTTCAGCAAAAATGTTTGAAAGTCTTCCACCTCACTGAATGAGTATATTTTCCCCCTGGAACATTATACTCAATTTTTCTGGGTAGGCGATTCTTGGTTTTAATCCTAGCTTCCTTCATCTCCAGAATATCATATTCCAGGTCCTTTGGTCCCTCAAAGTAGAAGCTGCCAGGTCCTGGGTTATCCTAATTTTGTTTCTACAGTATTCAAGTTACTTCCTCTTAGCAGCCTGTAATATTTTCTCCTTGGTCTGGGAACTTCAGAACCTGGCTATAACATTCCTAGGAGTTTTCTTTAGGAAATATTTTTTGAGAGGTGATTGGTGAATTCTTTCAAGTTCCAATTTGCCTTTTGGTTCTAAAATATTGGGGCAATTTTCCTTGAGAATTTTTTGAAGAATGCTTCCTAGGTTCTTTTTCTGATCATGGCTTTCAGGTAGTCCAATAATATTTAAATTGTCTCTCCTGGGTCTATTTTCCAGGTCAGTGGTTTTTTCAAGGAGATATTTCACATTGCCTTCTATTTTTTTCATTTGTTTGGATTTGTTTAATAGTATCTTGATTTCTCATAAAATCTTTTGCTTCCATTTGCTCCATTCTAATTCTGATGGAATTGTTCTCTTCAGAAAGCTTTTGAGATTCTTTTTCCATATGGCAAATTCTCCCATTGGCTTTTTGGGCCTCTTTCGCCATCTGAGTTAATCTGTTTTTTAAGGTGTTATTTTCTTCAGTCAGGCTGTTGACTCTATTTTCATGCTTTTCTTGCATCATTCTCATTTCTCTTCCCAATTTTTTCTCCACTTCTCTCATTTGGTTTTCAAAGTCTTTCTTAAGCTCATCTATGGATTGTAGGTAGTCTTCATGTTTCTTGGAAGCCTTTGGGGTAGGAGTTCTGGCTGTGTTGTCTTCCTCCCATTCCATGCTTTGATACTTTTTGTCCCCAAAAAAGGAATCTATGATTTGATTATATTTCCTTTGTTTGCTCATCTCGCCAGTCAATTACTTGATTTTTGAACACTTTGCCACAGTAGAACTCTGGTTCCAGAATGGATAGAGCTTCACCCCAAATTCCTGGTATTTTTACGGCTGCTGGAGCTATTAGTTGGGCACCCTCTCTACAGACGCCACAATCTCTGGCTCACTGGTCACACATCCCAGGAATACCACCCAAGACCATTATCCAGATACAAGCAGGTTAAAGCAAGAATGATTACCCTCTGAATGGCAGTTTTGGTCTCCTTGCAGTCTGCAAGCCAGGAGTTCCTAAGACAGCCATCTGGCATTACTTCTCACCCTGGAGGCAAGGGCTGGACTGTGTTCTTGGTCCTCATGTTCCCACAAAGTTCCACACTGACCTTTTACTTCCTTTTTGACATTTATGGGTTGATAATTCGGGAAGCTGCAATGGCTGGTGTCTGCTCTGGGCCAGCTGCTGGTTGGAGCCACCCTGGGGCTGAGAACCATGTGGCTCTCGTCGGGCTGCTTTCAGCTCCCACCCTGGTCCAATAGATCCTTCCTTTCAGGCTGCTGGGCTTCTTTCAGCCAGAGTTTTGTTTATCTTTTTCTCTTTGAAGATTCTGTAGCTCTAAAGTTTATTTAGAGTAATTTTTTACATGTATTGGAAGTTATTGGAGGGGAACCCACACCAAGTTTGTGCTTCTATTATGCCATCTTGACTCTGCCCTCTATTACAGAGTCTTTTACTAGACAAACTTGAGGGTCAGAAGCTCGGGAAAGAATACACCATTTTGAGAGACTTCCCTCAAATTTCTTTTTTTTAACCTGTAAATATATAAACACTTGGAAAATTTCATTCTGAATTCAGAATTTGATAATTACAAAAACTCCTATATGTTTCAGGAAAACATATATAGTCTTAACATAAAAATTCATCCCATTTATGACAAAATCAAGACAAGGTATATAGAAAAGAAAAATAAATAGACATCAGATTTACAATGTATATATCATGTGAGTCATTTCCAAAATTATTCCTTTTAGCATTAACCCAAGTTCTCTCAGTCTTGGAAGTGGTGCTTACAAACAGTATCTTCAGGGTGAATATTTTTCTTTGATATGGCCCTACTTGATCTCTCCCTTCTCTAATATAACTCAGCCCTCCTTTTACTTTTTTTTTCTTTTCCGTTTCTATTTTTTCATTGTTCATTTGTTTCCCTTGTGCTACTGCTTATTTTTGTCTCAGCTCTTTACGTGATGGATGTGGCTGGGAATGCTGTCCCCCCTGCAGCTGATACTACTGAGTTCATACTCTGTACTCTCTCATTTTAGGCTGGGTCTTACATACTATATTTTCTCATCTGAGAATCTACAAACATGACTCAAATCTACTTTTCAGCTTAAAGATTGTAGTAGTATCTAATCATTTCCTTGGATGAAAGGGACTGCTTGTCTCTCTGAACTACTAATTCCAGGATACCAATCAGTTCTCAAATCACTATAACAATGACATACATAACCATACATCTGGTTTTGTTTTCAAGGTTTTCACGTATGTACAAGAATGCAAGATCTTTGAAATTGGGAGCCATTTTTTAATATCTGTTGTATCTAGTACAGTGTTCTGCATGAAATGATTGTTGAATGAATGAATGAATAATGGAGGATCTTGAATTCCCCACACGGTGACAGAGGGGAAAAATGAATTCCTGAGTCTATAAGCCCTTTTGAAAATTTCATGCTCTTTTGGATATCTTCTCTTTAGAGGCTCCCATGGTAACTAGTAACAGGAGAGTAGAGGGATTGGTCTGATGCCAAATGCTCCCCAGAATCCCTAATCTTGTCTGCCAAATACAGAATTCAAAGAAAAGAGCAAAGTCAGTTACTGAATAATTAAACAATGAAAGCAGATCTGGCCATAGAGTTCTGGGCTGCACTAACCATTCATGTTCAAGGTCCATATACCTATCCACAATAGCATAATATCATAAACAGCAACAAAACATCCTGGAGAATAATCACCATGAAGATGGAAATAAATCACTTCTTGGAGTTGACTTTTGGCATCTTCTAGCTCCAAGAAGTGTCTCTAATCCACATCAAGGGAGTTTTATAGATACTGGTTAAAATATTCTTTGTTCCATCTACCTTCTAGTTTACCTGTAGTGAAGAATCCTGTGTGGATACACATCAGGTAAAATGGTCTTGGAAGTCTCTTCTCACACTCAAATTCTTTGATTTTTCATCTTCTCTTATGGGTTGAATTTTTCCAACACAAAGATATACATTGGGGCGGGTGAGAGGGTTCTATGAGCTCCACAACTGTATTGCATTTAGAGTATGACAATTATTAACTACGATTATGTCTGCATTAAGGAACATTGTTTTAGATTCAATAAGACTGCATGGTAAGAAAAAACTATCCCTGCTCTAATTGAATTTATAGCCTAAGGTGGGAGGGAGCACATAGATGAAGATTACCATAAAGATGTAAATGGTACTTTTTTCCCCAGCTATGTAGGGAACTCCTGGTGTGGTACCTACTCTGCAACTTAAAGACCTACAGAGTTGTCTGGGTCATTTAAAGCTTAATTATTAGACCAAGGTGGCATGGCCTCTTTGGTTCAGAGGTGGAGACTGAACTCATCTTTCTAAATCCAAAGTCAACTCTTCATCTACTATAGAAGACTACCTCTAGAAGACACATGGCAGTGTTCATATGTAAATATACATAATGAGAAAATACACAAGTGCCCCCCCAAACATTCACAATGAGGAGGGCCATCATTTGTTTAACAATTAATGATAAGTATAACAGCAAGCACCACAGTGCACCTAGAATGGCTGCTAGCACAGGTCCTTTGATCTACTTTTCTAAAGGAAAGCAACTCCAAAAAAAGAGAGGGCTTAACAATCTTACTTTAATCAAACTATATATCATTTATTTAGTTCAGGGGAAAAAGTCAGTACCCTGAACTTCAGAGAAAATACAAAGAGAAATTATAAGCAGATAAAAAATACAGATAGAGAAAATAACACAATTCCATAGACCAACAGACAGGACTTCTAACTGCCTGACCATTATGTACCTACCTAGTTAGTTACCAGAGAGAGGAGCACCAGCATGTGGGTTTTCAAAGCTGAGGGACTCAATAGATACCCAGAGTCTCATCTGTCCAAATCATACCACTCTTCCCATAAGTGAACCCCCAAAGCCAAACCCCAACTCAGGGATACACATACACACACATATGTATATATGTATATGTATGTATCTATATAGCCCTCTCCATGGCCAGAGGACATCACAACCTTGCTGACCTATTGCCTAATTACAAAGTAACAGAGGTGTGGGCCTTCCTGAAAAATAAGTTTCCCCTAATCAAGCTTCTGTTGTTGGGCTCCAAGTGAGGCCCATTAAGGAATAAGGAAGATCTTCAAATTCCCTAGGCCTATTAAGGTGCAGAAAAGATCTTCAAATTCCATTACCATCATAGTAAGGAGCAGGAGGATTTTTATGAATAAACTACATTATGCATAGTCCTTGACAGATTCTGACTATCCATATGAATCCTTTGTGTATTTAGATGTACATTTAATATATACTGGGTAGGTCATAGATAGATGTGAATAATAGAATCACAAGATCTGAGAGTCATAGGTAACTCAGAAATAATGTCAGTTGCTATCTGATTACACAATAAATATCCCCTTATACCACATCTATATGTAGTCAAGTAAACTCTGTTAAAAGTCCTCAGATGACCAAGAAATGATAACCTTGGTGATCTATTTTCTCCTTTGGAATACTGCTAATTGTCATGTAGTCTTTCATTATATTAAGATGAAATCTACTATTCAGCAGTTTCTACCTATTGACCCAAACTTAGATTAACTAAAATAAGTCTAAACCTACTTTCTACATGATAACTCTTCAGAAATTTTCAGACTGGTCTTATCAAGTCCCCTCTTCTCCAGACTAAATATATCCAGTTACTTCAAGTAATCCTCATATGGCATTGTCTCTGTTCCCCTCATCATCCTGGTCACCCTCTTCTGTTCTCATTCCAGCTTGTCACACAAGCTGTGATGCTTAGACTAAATCCAATACACCAGATGTCCTCTGACGAGTGCAGACTATAATGAAACAACCACCCTTTTTCTAGCCATTCCTCTTCCATTAATATAAACCAAGTTCACATGAACTTTTTTGTCTATCATAATATAATATTGATTCATGTTGAATTTTTAGTCTTCTTAAGTCAAAGGTGACTTTTTTAGCATTTATTTAACCATATCATTGATTATTAATAACATATATAATAGATTTTCAATAACCCAAGGTCTTAACACTTTTTTGTAACCCAGTTGTATGATACAGTGAATTTACTATCCTTCCCAGGTTCTTGATAATGGCAAATTTGATAAATATGTGCCTTCATCAAAGACCATTTAATCAGCAGCTATTAAGTGCATACTGCATGCAGGGTATTCTTAGTTCTAGGAACTCAAAACCTCATCAGTCTCTGTTTTCAAGGAGCTTGTGTAAAATTGGAGGACACAAAATGAATATAAGTAAATGGATGCAAGTTTTTTTGAGGGCAGAGAGGGTGTTATCAATTTGAATGCTTAAGGAGAAGTTTGTAGAAAACTTTACTGAGAAAGTACAATTGGTTCACTACAAGCTCCTTTTTCTTTTCTACTCTATAACTTACAATATCTCATTATCCTCATTTTTCTCCTTCTTTGTTCCTTTTTTTCCCATCTCCTTGCCCAGGGTCAATCTTTCCATTTGTTCTCATGATGCCATACCTTCAAAACTCAGTTGTGTGTCATCCAATTGATAGTACCCCCATCCATAGCCCATTACTTTCTATGTACTTAAAGTAAGTGTGCATGTTGACTTGTCTGTGTCTAAGGTGTTTCCCCTAAATATATTTTATGATCTTTGAAGGCAAGGATTGTTTATATCCCTGGAGTATATAAAATAGCTCTGTGTTTGTGTGTGTGTGTGTGTGTATGTAGGGTCTCTCATAATAGACATGTGTAAATATTTGTTAAAAGTTACCATTCTCATCTCCTCCAACAGTTTGCCCTATCAATCATCTGTTCTTTTAAAAAAATCTTCTCTATTCATCCTCTGGCTTTTTCTGCATTGCCTGCAAATTCACCCAGATCTCTGACTTCCTTAAACAGAACACCTTTGCTTGATTCTGCCATTCTCTCAAGATCTAGAAGCCATTATCCCTTTAATGGTCATACTCTTAGAAAGGGTTATCTATCTTATGGCCTCCAGTTACTCATCTCCCATGCTTTTCTCAATTCTTCCAATCTAGCTTCTTACACCATGATTGAAATAAAACTTCTTGTAGGACTATCAATACTCTCTCTGTGATCTTGTTGGTGCACAAGGCTTCCCCCCATTTTTTTTATCTCTGTGCCACTGAATCAAAATTTTACATTGTAAACTTTTCATTTAAAATATATAGTTAGTTATATGTTCACCCAATCAATCAATCTATCTCCTTCCATTTTCTATTAAGTGTACTACCACCCTTGCAGTAATTCCCAGATCAAATTCTTGGGGTCATCCTTGATACTTATGTCTGCTACAACCACATATTCTTCCAGTTACCAGATTGTATTATTTCTCTTCAATAGTAATAACTCCATTGGTGAGTTACTGGGGTATCTCCCCCAAGCATGTGAAGACTTCCCATATCAGAATGGGTAGATGAGAACATTTTTTTTCCAAAGGCCACAACGCTGGCTGAAGCAGGTACTGTGAACCATTTAGAGCCTGGTCGGATATGTAAGACTCCAAGGTCATCCACTGCTTCTCAGACCATTGCCAGTTGTCCCGATTTTGGTCTGGCCACTGGACTTAGATGACTCTGGAAGAGAGGGTGAAGCTAAAGACTTTGTGTAACTCTGCCTCAGTTAGATCCTATCCACATACAAATCAAGACAACACCCTATGATGTCATTGATCCTCTTCAAAAATGGACAAACTACAATCTCAACAATATATCATTTGTTCCCTTCTCTATTAATTCAAGAACTCTTCACCATTTGCCCTAATTTTGTAATATTTTCTCAATTCATTACCCTTCTTAAATATTTCCTCTTTCTAATCTGCTTAAGACATCTGTCAAATTTATATTTTTAAAACACAAACTTTCTCATTTTATTTCATGTCATTGCCCTGCATGCACCTTCAGTTCTAGTAAAACTGGCCTGCTACTGCCTCTCTGAGCACAGAGTTCCATTTTCTACTTCTGTTCATGAATAGTCATAGATAACTGGAATGTATTCCTTCCCCACTTCTACCTTTTTAAATTATTAGCTTCCTTCAGAGAACAGCTCAGATGCCACTTCCTACATTGAGCCTTTTCCAGTCCCTTCAGTTTTTAATCTCTTTACCCACTGGAAATAGTTAGGTATGACTGTTTTATATATCTGTTTAATGAGCTGTGTACATGCTATGCCTGCCTCCCCCATGTATCCCTGTCTCTCCCTTCAGGAGAATTGAAAGCTTCTTGAGGTTAGTGACAACTTGATTTTTGTCTTTGTATTATTGGAACTGAACACTTATTCAAATAAGAACTTAATAAATGTGTGCTGTATTGAATAGAGTAGTTTTCACCTGTTGACTTATTTGTCTGGAATATAGAGTATGATGGGGAGTTATATAAAATAAGTCTAGAAAATAAATTTGAAATCAGATTTTGGAATGTGCTCAATGTCAGACTGAGAAATTTGCATTGGAATCTAGAGCCTGTATGGTCGCACTGCCACTTTTTGAGCAGAAAGATGGTATCAGACCTGTTACTGATCAAAATGTTAAACAAGACAGATCAAAGGAAATCCTAAGACATTCCATAGCTTATGTTATCCACATTGGCAAGTATCCATTAATCAATACTGAAGTCTGTTCAACTGACTGCAAATTCACCTAAGTGTAGCATCACCTAGCTCACATCTCTAACTTTTGTCTACAAAGATGTACAATATGTGGACCTTTGGAAAGTTACTTTATGAAACTCAGGGAAACAATGTCTAAATAATTTTGAGTGTATTTTCCCCTGTCACTAATAGAAAAAGAGTTCATGCTAGTGTGTCTTGGTAAACTCAAGCTGATACATAATGACCATTTTACTTGGTGAGTGCTCACAAACCCTCTCTTTAATAATTCATTAGATATTTTTCCCTGAATCAACATCACTAATTTTCTCATGGTCTTAGTTTCTTTATCTATAAAAATGAGGAATGGACCAGCTGGCTTCTAATTTTCCTTTCTAGTTTAAATTTATGATTTTATGAAATATACTAGCATAACATCATTACTTCTAGTGATTCATGTAGTTCATCCTATCCAGTGTTCTTAATTTTTCCACTTATCTTGGGTTCTTATTTTGTCTTTTCCACTTTTTTCCCACTTATCTTACCCAGTTTGAGGATAACTCTTCTTGGTAATGTAAACACACACAATATGTGCATGTATGCATTATTTTATGTATAGATATATTTATATGAGTATGTGTATACATATATGTAATTTTCAAAAGGTAGACATGTAATTCAGTCTTCTTTAATCATGAACATCATCTTATCTATCCCAAGTTGTGGTACTATTACATTTTTACATTCTTCATCTTGCTTTTGCCTTTATATATAACAAATGTATATATATATATATGTGTGTGTGTGTGTGTGTGTGTGTGTGTGTAGTGTGTGTTTGTATTATATATGTGTGTGTTTATATTATATGCATAATATAAACACATACACACACATATATATACATAAATACATTTTATATATGTATATATGTGGGTTTCTATATATGTACAAATATGTGTATACATGTAGATACCATATTATATGTATACTTTGTATTGGTGTCTCATATATAATGCATACTTAATTATTTATTAAATGAACATAATTTTAATTTTTTTGTCTATGTTCATTTGTGTTTGTGTCACCAGCCTTGCATTCTTTAAAGTGATTTGCTTTTGTTGAGCCATGTGTTCTCCTTATTATTTCTTGAAATTAAAAAAATAAATCCATTCAATTAAAATCTTTCAGAACATGCTTGACAATGCCTTCTTTATCTATCATTAGGTAGAAGATGGTATGATCCACTCTTCCCAAGGTTTCCATAATTGCTATTTAAGGAATCATTTTCATATTATCAGAATTAGATCCAGAAAAAACACTTCTTTTTTTTTTGGTTTGTTTTACTGTTTGAAGGATATTTAAATAATGATGTTAGCTCCACCAAAACATCATATATCCTTAAGTAAGAGAAAGGTTTTAGGAATCTTAGTAACACCCAAAAGTAATTATCGTATAGCCAAATTAATGATGAGTTTCTTTTAACTTAGAAAATATGTTCTTTGCTAAGTGATATAATTTACCATTAGACCTGTACTGTCTAATTGTATTGGACCTGATTGAACTTGAGCTCCATCGACATAGCCTTTGGGAACCATGATCACCCTCACACTATGATAAAACATTAGAGGAGGACTTTAAGGTGGTCTTTATGTTGAAAAATAAATTTTCATGAAGACATTAGAAAGTTTTCTCATCTAGTCTGCATGTATCAGAGGCAGAAAATCTTCTATAAGATGGTGAGGTAGGAAAAGCACCCTATTGCTATTATGTCTTCCTTCCATATTAAAAGAACTTATCATGTACTTATATCTTCTGGCCTAAATGTCTGTAGTACACTGATCTAATAATATATTTCTATTTCCTTTGAAAGAAAATGCAATATTGCCAATTTATACCAATTCCATAAAAAAACATTTCATTTCATCTACAATCTGTTTCATTACAATGCTTTTTATTTATTTGTTGGTTTTGTTTTCTGTCTCCCATTTCCTATAACAAGATTCAGTTATAGTGTTAGGTCTTTTATTTTTAGGGTATGTGCACCCACCCAGTGTGCACCTGGTTAAAAGAAAACAAGTCCATTAGTGCAACCATAGCTCATTTAGATCTGTACAAATGTACAAAAACTCCAGAGCTTGTGAATACCAATATTCTAAACTTCCAAATAGCTGACAAATTCTTCCAGAGAGCCCAATAACAACAGCAACAAAAATGGCTGAACTACTGTGTTCTTCTGTATATATCCTCCCAGCAAAAGTCCTCTTTACCCATAGGAAGTGACCAAAGCATGCTAACTGATGCTTGTTATTCCCCGCTCTCTGGGGAAACAGGAGCTCATTTCTATAGAGAACTAATGATAAAGTTAGTGATTATTTTCACAGGACAGCAACTCTTCCATCCCCCACCTAACACACACACACACACACACAATTAATTCTATAATGCAGCTGAAATAAATACTGCTTTTAATTTTATGAAAAATACCCTCTGATTTCCAAAAAAAACCCAAAAAACAACTTAGTGAACTTTTGAAACAGGACTCATTTTAAAATGAGGACTGCCTGTTATCTTTTCAAAACAGAAACTGCATTGTTATGAACAATAAACTACATCAAGCTAGTGGTTTCCAAGTGATAGTTGAAAGGATTGATGAAATAGTACAAGAGCTAAATGCATTCACTCTTACAAATACTTCATTCAAGTCCTTGAGAAATCTGCATGTAACAAAAGTATGTATTTCATTTTTAAGGGCCCTAGACAAGCAGGCACTTTCCATTTGTTGATCTGTAACAAAAGACTCCATCATAAGTAACATTTTGTACTGTTCTAGAGGAACACCTAGGACTTAGTGTGTAAGGTGTTTGCAACAAAACCATATTCCTCTTTCATAATTTCATATCCAACCTAGACATTTTTCTTGACCATATCAGAAAGCTCTACATGTGTAACACATACAGAATGTAGTGTGTCAACTACACATTACATTTTGAAGTGTATTTTGAAGACTGTGATGGTCCACATTCTTGAGATTTAAAAAGATTTGGCACTTTTACAGCAATATCCTTTGGGAATAAAAACATATACAATGCACTACTTTGTCTAAGTCTTTTTCTTGCTATTTAGAAGCAAAACAATTTGTTAAAACTCTGTTGTAATAAACTGGTAAATTGAGAATCAGAGATTCATGACTTAGTAGACTGAGTTTAACCACCAAAGGACTTATCCAGAACAATGTCTACCCAACAAGCCCATGCTTGGTGAGAGGACCACAGAAGAGTTTAACAAAATAAACTCAAAAGAAGACTGTCTAAGGAGATATGGATTTGAAAGTCAGTTATACCAAGGAACATTATAAGCAACATTGTTGGGAAGGAGTAAGAAAGGTACTTAAAACAGAGAAAGATTACTTAATTATTTGATCACCTATCTGAGTGCACCAGGAGTGAGAACCAGGAAAACAATTACAACTTGAGGCTTAGAGAGAAAAAAGGTGATCTGAGGCAATCAGACTCAGGAAAATTAAATCAACCTATATGAATTTCAGGATTATCATTATGGCTCTTCATAGGGGGAATGTGAGAATTTCCCTTAATTGAGTGGAAGAGATTTTCATAAAATAACAACCTTTAATGAGAGAAAATGTGTACAGTTAGGCAATTCACTCATCGGAATTAAGATCAGAATTAGTAAGTACAAGAATATTAATAGTGGGAAAAGATATGATCTACAGCTGAAGCAAATTAATTCTACAACATTTAAACAAATAATTAAAGCTTCCATAGGAAATGCATAATAGCATTCAAATAGATACTGACAATAACATTTTTACTATGAAGTATAAACAGAGTAAATCAACTGCCACTTATGTGAAGACTAAAAGAGCCCAGAAAGCACCTTTTACAGAAAAATTTAAAGTGAGAAATTGAGAAAATGGCTGCCAAAACAAGATTTGATTAGCATATATGTATATGTAAAATCTTACCAAAAGAAAAGGAAGATGGATAATTATGAGCAGTATCATCTCATAAAGTAGAGAGATGCAATAGAGGGTAAAATCTAATTAGGTAAATCTGGGCAAGAAATCCAGTGAAACAAAGTCACAGAATATCATTTAATGAATAAAATGAAACACTATAAAGATGAAAAATGGCAACCAAAATTCTAAACCCATTTTTAAAATTGACAAGGAAATCATCACACTTGGATATGATACTAGTATCACAGTCTCCAAGGTACATATAAAGGAAGTAGAAATGCCACTAAAAAAGAACATATGTGGGAAAAACTCCATGGGGTTAGACTGAGTACATATAGAGGAGATCTATTCTGGAGTGCTAAAGTTGTTAGGGAATTAAGAGACCAATACGCAAGTATCTAAAGGAAAAGAAGATACATAATATGTTACATTTTATACTGACTCTTTTTTGACTCTTTTATTGACAATAAAATAAGTGTATTTTACTGACTCTTTTTTTGAGGGGGAAGGTAGGGAAATTGGGGTTAAGTGACTTGCCCAAGGTCACACAGCTAGTAAGTGTTAAGTGCTGGAGGTTGGATTAGAGCTCAGGTCCTTCTGACTCCAGGGCCCATGCTCTATTCACTGTGCCACCTAGCTGCCCCAAAATCTTGTTATTCTTAAGGATAGGAAAAGAAATACGATGAGTAAAATATAGCTGAGCCCTTCTTTTTATGTTTAATACTATTTTTTAATTACACATAAAGTTTTCAGCATTCACTTTTATGAGATTTTGAATTCCAGACTTTTTTCTCCCTCTCTTCCACCCTGACTCAAGGTGACAAGCAACATCAAACAGGTTATACATGTACAACCATATTAAACACATTTCCACATTAGTCATATTGTGAAAGAACAATCAGAATGAAAGAAGAATACTAAGAAAAAGGAAAAAAACCCACAACAATAGTAGCAAAAAGGTGACAGTATACTTCAAACTGTATTCAAACTCCATAGTTCTTTCTCTGGATGTGAATCACATTTTCCATCACAAGTCTTTTGGAATCATCTTAGATCATTGTATGGCTGAGGAGAGCCAAGTCCATCAAAGTTGATCACCTCATAATATTGCTGTTGCTCTTGCTATGTACAATGTTCTCCTGGCTCTCCTCACTTCACTCAGTAACAGTTATAGCATTCCAGGGTTTTCTGAAATCTGACTGCTCATAATTTCTTATAACACAATAATATTACATTCATATATATGTATATGTACACATACACATACGTACACACATATGTATGTGCATATATAGATATAGATATAGATATAGATATATATCACAACTTGTTCTGCATTTCCCCCAATTTATGGGCATGTCCTCAATTTCCAATTCTTTGTCATCACACACATACACACACACATATATGTATGCATATTTGTACATGTGGGCATATGTATTTTTTTGCCTTTTTTATGAACTCCTTGGGATACAGGCCTAATAATGTACTGTTTGATCCCAATGAATGCACAATTTTATAGCCCTTTGGGCATAGTTCCAAATTGCTCTCCAGAATGGCTACATCAGTTTGCAATTCCACCACGAGGGCATTCCTGTTCTAATTTCCCCACATCTTCTCCAACACCCATCATTTTCTTTTTCTGTCTTATTAGCCAATCTGATAGTTGTGAGGTGGTATCTCTGAGTTGTTTTAATTTGCATTTCTCTAATCAGTAATGATTTAGATCATTTTTTATATGACTATAGAGAGTTTTAATTTCATCATCCAAAAACTTCCTGTTCCTATCCTTTGGATATTTATCAGTTGGAGATGAACCCTTTTTCAGATACATATCAAAATATAGGGATACCATTAGCTAGCAGTAAATAGAATAGCAGATAGAATGAGAGGGCCAAAATAGGGCCAAAATTAGTAGAACTCAAAGAGATGAATGGGGAGCAAATATGGTAGAGTGCAGGCCAGGACTCAGGTTAAATCTGCCAGTATTCCCCTCCAAATGTGAATAAATAACATGTGAAATCAAATTTTGGAGCAGCACAGCCAATGAATGTTCAGAGAGAAAGATTTTTCCACCTAAGACAACTAAGAAGTTTCACAGCATGAATCTGTAACACTGGGGTATTCAGAGGTCCAGAGCACAGCAATGATAGCAGCAACAGCAACTTAGGGAGCTGTCAGCCCAGATATAGTAAGGGGGTTTAGAGATCTAGTCATAAAGAATTTACAGGGTACTCTTTTCTGGCACCGCATGTAGCTAGTGTTGATTGACAACTCTATTATCTATAAGCAGTTTCAAGTTGCAGTTCCAGGATGGAAAGGAACACTGTTGGTCAGTCACAAATTACCTCAGTCACTGTTCCAGGGGCAAGAGTAATGTTAGCAGTTGGGGTTTCAGAGGAGCAGTAGCCTTTCCTGGGTAGACAAGAACACAGACCAAGAGAGTAGTGACCACATCCCCTTGGAAAAACTGAAAACTTGCAAATGCCTAGAACTAACTTTGAAAACAGCAGCATGAAAAAAGCCTGAAGCATGGCACAATACCTCCCACCCTCAGGGGAGAAGCAACAAACTTTTACATAAAGTTCAAAGTGAAGAAATAGACTGGGATGATGAGTAAACAACTAAAAAGAACTTGACTGTAGAAAGCTACTATGGTATCAGGGAAGACCAAGACAAATTTAGAAGAAGACAATAGTATGGAAGAAGCTACAAACAAAACCTCAAAGAGGAATGCTAATTGGATTCAAGGCCAGAAAGAATTCCTGGAAGAGTTAAAGAAAGGAAGAAAAGTAACAGAAGAAAAACTCTGAATGAAATCAGAGAGATAGGAAGAAAATTATGAAAATATAATTAATAGATTGGTAAAAGACACAAAAATGGTGAAGAAAATAAACCTTAAGGAAAGTGAATTGGTAAAATAGTAAAAGAGGCACAAAAGTTCTCCAAAGAAAAATCTCCTTAAAAAGCAGAATTAGCCAAATTGAAAAAGAGGCAACAAAGCTCATTGAAGAAAATAATTCCTTAAAAACTGACAAATGGAAGCTAATCACTCCGTGAGATTTCAAGAAATAATAAACAAAGACAAAATAATGAAAAAATAGAATAAAATAAGAAATATCAGAAAAACAATTCATCTGGAAAATAGACTATGGAGAGAAAGTTTAAAATCATTGTATTACCTGAAAGCTGTGATAAGAAAAAAAGCCTAGATATCATATTTCAAGAAATTTTAAAGGAAAATTGTCCCAATGATCCAGAGGGTTAAATAGAAGTAGAAAGACTCTGTTGATCATTTCTTAAACAACATCTCAAAATGAGAATTTCCAGGAATGTTATAGTCAAAATCCAGAGCTCCCACATGATTTAGTAGTTTTCATGTTAAAGGAATGTAGGGCTTCAAAATAATACCCCAGAAGGTAAAGGAGCTAGAATAACTTACCCATCAAAACTGAGTATAATCCTTCAGGAGGAGAAAATGTATCTTTCATTCAATAGAGGACTTCTAAGAATTCCTGATGAAAAGGCCAGAGTTGGATAGAAAATTTGACATTCAAATAGAAGAATCAGGAGAAGCATAACAAGTTAAACAAGACTAATTATAAAGGACTTAATGGTGTTAAACTATTTACACTTCTATGAGGGAAATGATGCATGTAATTCCTAAGAAATTTATCATTATGAAGGCATTTAGAAGGTATCTGCATAGACTGAAGGTACAAATGTATGGTGAATATATTGGGATGATCTACCAAAAAAAAGAATGTAGGTATATGAAAGAAGAATGCAGAGGGAGAACGGATTAGGAAGATGTAGAACTGGGCAAAATGTTCTCATATGGAAAAGTCACAAAAGGGAGAGCTTTTATAGTGGAAGTTTAAATGGAGATGGGTTCACATAAATGCTTAATATAGTAATGCTTAAACTTCACTCTCATTGGAATCTGTTCCAAAAGAGAAGAATGTATACACACTCTGTTGGATACAGAAATCTCTCTTACCAATATGAAAAGTGGATGGGAAAGTGATGAGATATTTAGGGGTGGAGTATATTAAGGGAGAGGGCAAATTGGGGGAGGCAGTGTTAAAAAGCAAGATAGACTTTTGAGGAGTTACAGTGTAAAAAGAAAGAGAAAAGAGTAAACAGGAAAATGCATAGTGATCATAAATGTGAACGTAAATGAGACTGAGATGAGCTAGCTGATAGTACAAAAGTAGATAGCAAAATGAATTGGAAACCAGAACTCAACCATATTTAACATGCAAGAAATATGCTTGGGAAGAAAGACACAAAAAAGCTGAAATGCACAACTGGAGCAGGGTCTTTTATGTTTCAGCTGAAGTAAAGAAGACAGGGGTGACAATCATGATCTCAAGGAAAGGAAAAACAACAATAGACCTAATTGAAAGAGAAAATCAGGGAAACTACACCTACCATAGATGAAGTGATATAAAATTTTTTTACAGCAAGTTCCTCTAATAAATTCTTTATGTCTCAAATATATAATGATCTGAACCAAATTTTAAAAATAAGGGCCACCCCCCAATTGATAAATAGTCAAAGGATATGTATGGGAATTTTTCACAAGACGAAATTAAAAGTATTAATAGTTATGTGAAAAAGTGTTCAAAATTACTATTGATTAGAGAAAGGCAAATTAAAACAGCTCTGAGGCATCACCTCATACCTTTAAGAAGTGACAAATTGAAGGGGATGAAGGAAAATAGATATATTAATGAATTTTTGGTGTGATAGTGAACTGATTCAACCATTCAGGAAATATGTGCTATAACCTACCCTTTGACCCAGCAATACCAGGACTAGGTATGTAAAATAAAGAGATCAAAAGAAAAGGAAAAGGAGCTACATGTACAAAGATATTTATAGTATTAAAACATATTCTATATAATATAAAACATTACATATTTTCTGGGGGTAAAGAATGGAAAATTGGGGGAATGTTCATCAATTGGGGAATGGCTGAACATGTGTTGTATGATTGTGAGCGGTTACTATTATATTAGAGGAAATGATAAGGGTGTGATTTCAGAAAAGCCATGGCAAGATGAGAAATTAATTCTACCATCATCCATAATTGAATCTTCCCTTGTAGAAAAGAAAAATGTTCATTTAACAACAACTGGTATGGTGACATCTGACAATATATGAAACATTTTGTACTCCCAATTCCTAACCTCTCTGCCATAAGGAAAGTGGTATGTAGAGTAGTATGCTTCAATAATTGTTATTGAAATGCATTTTTAAAAATTAATAGCATTTTATTATTTTTTCCAATTACATGTAAAGACAATTTTCAGCATTCATTTTTGGAAAGATTTTACTTCCCAATTTTCTCTCCCTCGCTCCCTTGCTGAGGTAATTTGCAGTCTGAAATGGGTTATACATGTACAATCATGGAAGATGTATTTCCACATTTGTCATGTTATGAAATTATAAACAGAGCAAAAAGAAAACAAACACACACAGACAAGTGAAAATAGTATGCTTCTATCTACATTCAGACACCATCAGTTCTGTCTCTAGAGGTAAATACCATTTTCTATCATGAGTCTTTTGGAATTGTCTTGGATCATTGTATTTTTTTTTAAAAAGAGAGATTTTTATTTTTATTTTTATTTTTTTAATTTATAATTTTTTTAATTTAGTTTTCATTTGTTTTCTTGTTTACATTATTAATTTTCATTACATTTTTTGAATTACACATTTTCTCCCCGTCTTGCTCCTGCCCCGACCCCATAACAGCAATCCCACTGTAAAGCCCCTCCCCTGCTCTGCTCTCCTATTTTCTG
>CM053596.1:191420558-191448325 GCA_028646575.1 Pseudocheirus occidentalis | reverse complement strand
TTGTAAATTTTATTTAATTCCCTGTATATTTTAGAAATGAGGCCTTTATCAGAGACACTGGTTGTAAATATTCTTTCTCAATTTCCCACTTCCCTCTTAATCTTGGTTACTTTGGCTTTATTTGTACAGAAACTTTTCAATTTGATGTAATCAAGATTAACTATTTTACATTTTGTAATGCTCTCCAACTCTTCTTTTGTCATAAAGTATTCCCTACTCCATAAATCTGACAGGTACACTATTCCTTGCTTCTCCAGATTATTTGCAGTATCAGCCTTTATATCTAGATCATGCATCCATTTAGACTTGACTTTGGTGTATGGCGTTAGACAATTGTCTATGCCCAGTTTCTGCCATACTATATTCCAGTTTTCTCAGCAGTTTTTGTCATAGTGAATTCTTAGCCCAGAAACTGGGGTCTTTGGGCTTATCAAACAGTATATGACTATAGTCATTGACTGCTGAATCTTTTTTACCCAATCTATTCCATTGATCCACTACTCTATTCCTTAGCCAGTACCAGGGAATTAGAGGACTGCTGCTTTATAATAGAGATCAAAATCTGGTACGGCTAGGCCACCTTCCCTAACATTTCTTTTCATTAATTGCCTTGATATTCTGGACTTGGAATTACATTTCAATGACTTCCAAAATGTGGTTTCTCCATGCCTTTTGTATGAATAGGGATTTTGATTGTTTGGATAAAGTAGCATTCCATAGAATCCATAGATTCCATAGATTCCAAACACAGAAGACTCTAGTTTACTGAGAATGAGCTGGGACAAGAAATTCTATACTCCTTCTTTTATACTGTGATTATGTGTTTCATGAACACCTGACTAAGGTAAGATAAATTGCGCTGAGCTAATTTCCCCACCTTAAATTATTTGTCAATTGAGTGCTGGATTTCTTGTTATATACATTTGTTTCATTATTCTTCTTAGTTATGTTTCTCTTCTGTAGCTAAAAATGATGTTATTGAAAGGAAATAAGGAGAAAAATATTTTATTGCTCTTAAAGAGCATGCTTCAATGACTGTTAGAGCTATTGTAATGACTGTCAGAGTAGGATAATCACACTTTTCAAGGATCATTCAAGTCTATAATGTATAAAACAATACCAAGAACTGATTGACTAGGACTCCAAAACAACCTAATGGACCATCAGAAAATGAGCCAAGACCTTCAGAGGGACCTGGCAGCTGGAGAGCTTCTGAATGATTCATTTATATGATCGTGTAGATTTTATATTGGAAGAAATGTTAAGAGAGAGAGAGAAAGAGAGAGAGAAGGAAGAAATGGGGGGGGAACTTAAATATTGTTGTAAAGAAGAATACTTGTCTTAGGAAAGTCAATGTAAAGATTAGAATACTGAATTTTGATAAAGGGAAAATTTTACTGATGAAAGACACTTTTCTATTGAAGGCTACATGAAAATTGTATTCAGAAGAGCATTAAAATCAGTGTCTTCATCAGATAGCCCCAAAATAATGTATTAGGGGTGTGTATTGTTTTGTTTTCCATCAAGTGGACCTGAAATGTTGTTTTTTGTTTTGTATAGATAAGAAAAGAGCTAGCTTTATAGCATGCCAAAAGGCAGTAATAAACATCATTTTCTTATGACACTTGTTCATTTTTCCTTATAAGCCTTCTGAAAAGTATATATAAAAAGGCAGTCATGGAAACCATTGCAGCTTATTCATGGACATCTGTTGGAGACAATAAAGAATTTGGAGAATTATACAAAGAACCTGAAAAAATTCACAATGTAAAGCCAACCTGCACCTTGTCATTGCAAGACTTTCTCATAAAAAATGGATATAAGAGTGGCCAAAAAATATGCAAAAAATGGGTTAGAGATCAAGTAATTATGAAATGAAAGACAGAAGGCTCATAGAGGGCTTCAAAGTCATACTCTTAGATATTATTAATGCTTTAACAAAGAAGAAGGAAATGCATGATTGACAAGGAAGGATAACACACACACAAATACATCCACAGCCAAGAAAATTAATTATATCTTAATAGGCAGGTGATGACTGATTGCTGACATAGGACTTATTTCTGAATCATCTGCAGGCATTTGACTCATTAGAACAAAACTCAAAATCAGCATTAAGTTAAAAGAAAATATCATGAGGGCAATTTAAAGAAGACATTTATATTGCTCCCTAAATCGTTTCCAAACTCCATTCTCAGCCTTACTTCATATTACTTTATTCCAAACACTCAACTTAGCAAGACTAGAAAAACTAGATTTCCCCTTGAATTTAATGTTCCTATATGTTCCTGTGCCTTCAAACTGGCCAGCCTCTAAGACTAGAATCTTTCTTCATCTCTATGTGTCAGAGTGCTTATCTTCTTTCAAAGCTCAGCTTACATGTCAACTCCTACATGAAATCCTTGCTGTGATCATCAGCTATGTTCTTCTCCTCATCAAATTACCTTGGCTCTATATGTTGTTTCACATAATAGATGGTAAGTTTCTCATTATCAGAGAATGTTTCATTATTGTCTTTGTATATCCTGTTCCTAGCACAATACAACAACATATAGTTTGTGCTTCATTAATGTTTGTTGAGTTTAATTGAATTGACCTATTTAAACAAGGCCATTCTGAAGAAAAAAATAGAAAATGTGATATAGTGTTAAGAATTTTGAGACTAGATTCAGAAAACTTGCGTGTGAATCTTGATTCTTCTACTTACTATCTCTGAAAAGTTGGGTATATTTATTCAGCTTTTAGACACCATAATTGGATAGCCAATTGACTTAGCTCTATTAGAGGTCAGACCTACCAAGCTCCAATAATTAACCAGCTTCAGCATCTCTGGTAGGAGTTTTTATAAGGGTGACCAAATGCCTAACTCCACATAATTTTAATTTCTTCAACTTTTATTGCTACATATTTTGGAGAATGAATATTTCACATAGCAAAATTTTGATTTTAAAGTTATCCTTAACTATTTTCATGAAGATGAGTGATTTTTATCAAGTTTCTTATATGATGATGATGATGTTCAAGAATAAATTATTTGTCCAATTTAGGGGAAATTTAGGTGTTTCTATTTGAAATTTGAAGATTCATCATCTGTCAGTCAATGAAATGATAGCATCATTTCCCTTTTCTAGTGAACAATTCTGACCACCTGATTGACTGTTTCTGGGTTTTCAGTAAATTTTAAAATTTTAGAAGCTGTAGAAACATACAGAAAAATTTTACCATTTCTTTACATAATTTGCATAAATCAAAAATCTAGTCTCTGAAAAATAAACATATATGAATTCTTATGAAAATAATCACACCTCATAGTTATTTAAAAGGTTTTTGTCTCTATAAATAAAGTTACCAAATTTATATATGTGTTCAATTCTTCTTTGTGAACATAAACCACGTGACTATCACTAAGAGAGGATCTTTATATTACTCATGAAGATCTAAAGTGTTCATAAGTTCCATCCAGAGGTAAACTTCTTTTCCATTTGATAAACTCAGTAATGTGTATGTGTTACTTGAATTATTCATGAGGGTAAAACCGAATCTAAGGTTTTTCAATAATCACCAAGGTAATAAAAATATTTTGCACTTTTGGCAACTTGTTCAAAAATTATTCAATTGGCAATGATTTGTTCCTTGTAACCTTTCTTCTCTTTGTCATACCCTTTGTAATTTTCAGGCAATATATGGTTTTCTTGCGTTTATAAATATTTTTATTCAATCAATAAACATTTTCAACCACCTACTAATTATTGTTGTGAATACTTTGTATAATGTATACAAATAAGTAACTGGCATATGTTTGAAAGGGACATCAGGATTCTCATCTTTTGGAAGGATATATGTGATAACTACTTAAAAAAAGGAGGACATGCTAATTTTTTTTCTGTGTAAGCTTCTCAAGAGAAGGTTTTGCTTTTACTTTTGCTTGTTTTATTCCCAGCATTTACAATAGTGCCTGACAAATAAAAAAATTCTTTAAAAAATGCTTGTTGACTTGCAAGGAGTAGAAAGAAAAGCAAAACTTTCCAAGCTCTTAAGAAGTTAACACTTTAATGGAGAAAATAATATGTAAATAAGTATAAATATATTATACTCAAAAGATGATAGGAAATGTGATAGTGATCTACTTCCTATGTAGTTTATTGGTCGAGTTGTACAGGATATTATTTAATTTTTAATGATAATACTGAATTATCATTACATACACGGTATGGGCTATATGTATTTTATATATATATATATATGCATATATAGAGATATATACACATGCATATCTACATATCTCTCTGTCCAGTAGTTTATAAATTAACTTTAAAGTTAAAAAAAATCATGCCCATACTGATCACACCTATTGTGACCTCACTGTCTCTCCAAAGCCCTTATTACTGTGATTCATTCTTTAACAAGCTCCTAGTCAGTATACATTATTATAATGGAACAAAGACATCAAAATTCAAATCAATGTAAACTAAATGTAGAAGTGACTTCAAAAACATCAAAAATCCAGCATGTTCTGAATTACTGTGGAAAAATTTTACATGCAATTTCATAACTTAGCAAGAACTTTGTCAATAGGAAAATCATTAAAATAGATAAATTCATAAATACTTTTATAAATAGTATAATAGGAGGAAATATCCAAAAACGATCTTGAGAATACAATTACAAAGTAGTGTTTTTATGGGGTTTTTGTTTTGTTTTGTTTTTGTTTTTTTAGCATTAAGGGAAACTGAAGCAATTATTAAATATTTACTGTATTCTTTTCCTCAGTTAAATTTCACATGCTAAGTCATCTTGGCTCCAAGATTTCCCTAACTAACCCATTCACATAGGTCAATTACTCTTGGTTAAAATTAATAGCAGCTTCTATCTACCTGGAATTTAAAATCTGCCAAAAATTTCTTACAATATCACTGTCAGGTAAATAGTAGAATCATTATGTCCATTTAATAGTTTAGCAAATGGAATGTAGGAGTTCAAATAATTTCTCCACAGTTACATAGTTAGTAAATGTCTCTAAGGGAGAATACAAATGCAGGTATCATGGCACCTAGTTCAGTACTTTTTCTCCCAAGCAACATTACTTTTTAAAAAGTGTTCTGTGTAATATATCATGTAATCAAATAATAGTATGTAATGTTAATGAGTGTGTATCATCTCTACCTTCTTCTGATGCTGACTGAAACTGTTGACTCCCTCTGTCCTTTCAACATTCAGTTTATTGTATGGTTGTGCAGTTAAGGTTTATTTTTTACTGTGCATTCCAGTAAATAAGAAGATGAGGGTTTTCTTTTTTTGTATAGGTTGGGATTAACATTCAGTTATCTGAATAATCAATGACCCTTTCTCAGAACTACTTAGGGATATTGGAACAAGGACTACTGAAGCCACTATGAAATATTATTTGGAAGCTATAAAACACACTAAACTTACAAAATAACACTTTTTCTTGCATTTTTAGTATCTACATTTTTTCTCTCAGCAGAATGAAAGTACTCAGGCCATTTATATAAATCTTCAATATAGAAATATTTGTACTTGTCAAGATGAACAAACATGCCGTATCTCTTTTATTGTTATAAATCTGCCAGCTGGCTTTTTATTCATTCCCTGTATTTCTATGTCTGATTTGTAAGAGAAACAAAGTATATGATTGGATGCTATAAGTTTCATCTCAACTATTTTCTAGTGGAAGAAAGTTGAAAACTATTTGGTTTGTAGTAACTTTTTAAAGAAAGGAATTTGACAATAATAATTTTGAACAAAGAAAATTCTGGTATAACAAATCTCCTTTTAGAAGACACATTCTAGACACATATTTCCTGAAAGAGGATTGATTTGCAAGAATCAGTGACTAAGGATATAGGAAGGCAAGTAAAAAGGAATATTTGTAAGGAATCAAAGAACTCCAGACTATCAACACACCTCCGCAAAGATTCATATGGATACTGTTGATTCAAAATTATATTGTTATCTATGACCTATAAATCCATGAAATATTTAATTGAACCTAGGAAAACAATGACTTAGAAGGTATAAAAACATGCACGAGCAGCTTTCCAGAGGATTGCTGTTGTGGCTAGCTCTAAGGTTCCGATCACACAGTTTAGGGAACTCTCTATTAATTCAGCAGTAAACTAAAGCAAAACATTCAGAGAAAACAAAGTACAGCATTCACAATGGTACAACACAACAACTTATCACTAAAGTGATCACATAGTTTTCACCAAAGTGGCCACACAGTTTTAAGCAAAAGATATAATTCAGGAAATCCTTGAACTCAATCATCCTTAAGGAGCAAGCCTCATTTAGGGATTCTCCACCTCTAGTTCACACTGTCTTAATCTCTCAGTCAAAAAGTCTTCTTTCTTCTTGATTGGAGGTTAGTTTCCCATCATCCTTAACTTAATCATCCTAAAGAGCTACAGGCTACAAAGCAAAAAGTTCTCCCACCTCTAGGCCACAGTAAATCATGACCTTCTAAGTGAGCATTAAGTAAACAGGAGAGGTCTTTTCATCTTGACTCAAGCATGGCTCTCAGGTTCCATAATTCCTATTCCACAGTCCCAGCTTTTGCCTGAATTTACCCAAATGTCACCTGGATTCAAAGGTAGGCAGCTCTCAGTTCCTTGTCTAGCTCCTGGTCCAGATCCTCATCCAGTTCCAAACTGAAGCTCAGAGTGTCCAGGAAACCTCAAGTCCTTCACAGTTTCTGTTCCTGTGAAGATAAAGCTTAACAGAGCCAAAACAACATTCTTACACATTGCTGCCGCCATCATCGATTCACTATCTGCCTGTGAAATCAACACAGACTCACATACAAGGTCTGAGAACTCAACACAAATCCACAAACAAGGTCTGAGAACTCAACATAAATTGTCAGTATAGTCACAGGACCTCTGAAACCCTCCTCCAGGACTTCTGTAAACAGACAACAACAACAAAAAAATCCTCTTTCAGGGCTTCCAGTAAGGTCTTCGAGCTTCTACACAAAGTACCACAAACAAAAATCAACACAAATAAAACAAACAGAGTGCCTGGCTACCACAAAGTCTTCCTTCCAAATTCTGCTCTTTCCCAGCATGGGCTAATCCTTATACATGGCCATTAGCTCCTCCCTGTTCCAGCCCTTCTGACTGTATCAGCAAGTTCCACCTACTGTGGGTTTCATAAGTCATGTTTCTGAACAAAGACTTGATATAGTTATGGGCAAAGCTCAAAAGAAACTTGAACTGAAAAAGATGCTAAATAATTAACTAGATAAAACAAGGAGCTAAGTCCTTCTTTGCTTACCATTACAGAAGGAAGTACATTCATATAGTATATCCATTTGAGCAAATATCTCTTATGCAGCATGTAGTTGAAAGCATGTATGTTAAATTTAGAGTGGACAAGAAGTATTTGAATACCTCTTTAAAAATTACCGTTTGTCTTTGTGAAAATTGCTTCCCTTCTTTCTGTTTTCTCATCTATGAAAGGGTAATAAAATGCCTATAAGTATCTTCCTAACCATGTTATTATTTCATCAAACCATGCTATTTTATGTATATATGTAAACAACCATTATACCTGCATATGAGTGTGTATATATGTGTATACACATGTTTATGCATGTGTGTATGTGTACATATATGTGTGCATATATATTCATACACATATTAACCAGAAATCTGCTATTTTCTCTTTTTTTTAATAGGAAAAGAATAAAATATGAGCAGGCAAATTGTTGTTCACTTTTATATTTTTAATTTTAGTTTCATTACATAAACAATTAGTTCTTATGACCATACAATTTAAAAAGGTATTTCATCTGTGAAAATAACCACTCCAATATATACTGTATTTTCCCCTAATAACCAGGATGATTTTGCTGTTGAATAGATGAGCTATTCTTAACTATTGGAGAAATATATAGAAGTGTTAGAAAATCATGATAAACTAATGTCCTTATGTTGCACAATAAATAATTGATAGGTGATATGTATAAATATATATGCAAATGTGTATATACATATATGTATGCATATATGCATGCGATAGATATGTGCTTGCATTTGTGCACGTATATATTGTGTGCATATAATGTATGTGCACATGTATGTATGCATGCATGTATGTTTGTGTACGACTGGGATCCTACATGGTCTAGTAGATACAAAAGTTCAGCTGAACTCTCACAACATTCCACTCCAAACAACTTTAAAATAATGCCTCAAATTGAGTTCTGTAAAAGCAAACTTTACAAAAGGTGAGGGTGTGATGTTTTTCCAGCCCAAGACAACTTAGGAGGTTGGCAGGAAAGATCTGTAAGAACAGGGTGGTGGTCACTTGTGGCAGCAAGCACCCTAGTACACCCATACTGGCCAGCACAAGTTCTTTGATCTGCTTTTCTAAAGGAAAGCAACTCAAAAAGAGTTAACAATCTTACTTTAGTCAATCAAACATATATCATTTACCTAGTTCAGGGGGAAAAAGTCAGCACCCTGCACTTCAGAGAATACAAACAGGCATTACAAGAGAAAATAACACAATTCAGCACACAGGGCTTCTAGCTGCCTGACCATTACATCCAAAGTTAGTCACCAAAGAGGGAAGGACCAACATCTGGGTTTTCAAAGCCAGGGTCTCAACAGCTGCCTAGTCTTATCTGGGCAAATCACACAACTCTTCCCCAAGTGAGCCCCAAAGCATAACTTTGACTCAGAGGTATATATAGTTTTCTCCAGGGTCAGAGAACATCAAAACCCTTGTTACCCACTTGACTACAAAGTAACAAGAGTTGTGCCTTCCTGAAAAACAAGGCTGCCACCACAGGCTGTAGGTGAGCACATGCAGCCTGTTGGGGGCAGAGTATGTTTTCAAATCAGGAAAGGTCCTCAAGTTCAATTTAGGTTTATTAAAGGGCAAGGGAGATCTTCAAATTTCTATTGCCATTACATCACCCCCGAGTGCAGCCTATGTGACTGCACTCTAGCAGCAGGTCTTGGAAGTGGTAGTAACAGTGGTGGCAATAGCTTCCAGAGCTCTCAGTCCACAGAATACAGGTCAGTATCACAATTCCAGGGCAAAGAAGAGTACTAGAACTTGAGGCCCCAAGGGAACAGGTGCCCTAGTCAGAGTTCCAGTGTGCAGAAGAGTGTTTGAGGTCACTGACAAGGGAATAGGGACCCTGCTTTCAGTACCAAGATTGAAAGGAGCCCTAGTGCTTGAAGTCATAAAGAGAGCAGGTGCCAGAGTCACAGATCAAGGGTCAAACACAGTAACAGAATTGAAGTCAGAGGGGAGCAGTAGGCCTGGTCATAATGGGTCCAGGGTAGAGAAGAGTACTTGTGGTCAGTTATATGAGAATAAGGGGCTTTGTCTTGGTTCTAAGGCAAAGAATAATACTAGCACTTGGGTCTACAAGGAAAAACGTTCCTTTCCTGGGTAGACATAAGAATACAAATGAAAAGCTCAATTACTGTACCTCTTCTGACATCATACCACATATCTTTCTGTTATGGCAAAGAAATAGACATTGAGGGTATGCCTATCTATTGGGAATAGTTGAACAAAGTTGTAGTGTATGATTGTCATTGAATACTATTGTGCTATAAGGCTGAGTAGGATGGTTTCAGAAACCTGGGAAGATTTATATGAACTGATTCAAAGTAAAGTGAGTAAGACTCTGAGAAAATTGTTCACAGCAATAGTAACAATTTAAATGATAAAGTCAAAATTCAATGACTTAGGTATACAAATTGATATAATGATCAACATAATTCTGAAAGACTTAGGATGAAAAATGCTCTCTATCTCTAGAGAAAGATCTGATAGATTCTAAATGCATATTGAAGCATAATTTTTCACTTTATTTTTCTTGTTTTTCTTTCAACATGACTAACATGGAAAAATGATTTGCACAATTTCACACGTATAATTGATGTCACATTTCTTTCCTTCACAGTGGATGGAGTATGGATCAAAGGGAGAGAGAGAATTAGGAATTCAAAATGTTTTTTAAATAAAATAATACTAAAAGGATTGATTCAAAAAATCTATGACTAAGTAGCAATTATTTGATAAATTCTTTTTTATTAAAATGATGTCATACTTTTTACAGAAAGTTAATAGCAGCTGATATTTAAATACACTTTTATGATTTTTACAAAACACTTCTCATAGATCACTTTATTTAATCCTTGCTACCACTTTGTGAGACAGGCACACTATAAGTGTTCTTTTCCCTATTTTGCAGGCCAGAAAATCAAGTCTCAGAGACAAATTATGAAATTCAAATCTGACTAACCACAAAGATTAATTACTTCCACAATGAATCCTTTGTATGTGGTTCCAAAGGCTTTCTATAATCTCCAAGAAAACTAGAGAGAAGGAAAGCTAAGGGATTTTGAATCTCTCTCTTTTTGTGTTGATTCCCAGAGAGTCCTTCGGGTCCAGAATAGAAGTGTTCTATACTTCCCCCACAAACCCCTGCATTTCTTTTAAGCTCAGAATGTTTAATAACAATTCCCTCAGTAAGCTACATATTTTCCTTCTTGAAGGAATAAATCAGTAAAACAAAATAAAATAAATCATTTTGTCCTGAGCTCTCTTAGGCCCCTTTTCCAGTTCCTCTCATTATACCTGAATATCCATCTGAGACTTTATTCTGACTTCTTTTTAACTATCTGTGCTTCCTCATTAAACCTGAAATCTCTCTATATTTAGCACTTTCTTCAAAATCTCAAAGAAAAACCTTTGCTCCAGCAAAGATGAGAATCAGAGACTTTCCAGAGGATAGACCATCTTTCCTTTGATGCTTTTCATCTTCTGAAGGAATTCTGAAATCCATTTACAATATGATATGAAGCATATGGAATGAGCTTCTAGAGATACATTTTTGGCACAAAACATGTATTCAAATATAATCTCAAATTCCTTGAAAAACATGATGTAAGTGAAAGGAGAGATGAGGTGGAAAAGAGGAGAAAACAGGAATAGACAGAAAAAATAGAAAGAAATGCATAAAAATCTATTTTTAAATAATTTTTAATCATTTAAAATGTTACATGCCATTGTGTTTGTTTACCTCTGAGTTGAATCCCTGTGTTTCTACTTAGGAACTTTTATTTTCTTTGACTGTATTCTAAAATTTCAGTGCCATTAATTGTGACATTGAAATCAATGCCATTAATCTTGGCTCTGGACCCAGAATTTCAACAACATGAGCCTACTATTTCGGTTACTGCTTTTGCATCTTTGAAGGGATGGTAGTATTAAGACCCACAGGGCATCAGGGTTAGAGAGGACTATGGTATTCCTGAAATGGGGCATGACCAGCGGCAGTGTGGATCTGTCATCTCATCACACATACATGACCTCAGTAGCCCTATGTGCCACAGAAGGCCTGAGGAGAATATCTAGCCTGAGGCCAGTCAATATTTCTCATTCATCCCACTCAAGGAGCTCAGCAGCTGCTACCCATCCTAGAGGAATTGTGCCTCAAGCCAAGTGAAAATTTAACTGGAGGGAAAAATCATTAAAAATGAATAACTATGACACATACATATTTCTAGGGGTTGTTAGTAATGAATCCTTGCTCAAAAATGACGAACAGGATCAAATAAACCAAGTGTCACTCCTGGGTCTATTAGCTATCTTTCACAAATCCACATCTCTGAAGCTTTTGAATGTCAAAGGAAAAGCCCTGTGAACTATAGTGATACTGCACAAGGAAATTTGGTCACACTCAGGTGTCCTCTATAAATTACCAAGCTACTTAATATCACATTTATTCAAGAGGTTGAACTAAGAATGGCACTGAGGCATGCACCTAAAAATAAAAGTTAGACTGAACTGTGAAATGAAGGAAGACCATTTGTTCTAAGACCACTTGAAGCAGAATATCCAGCCACAGAGTATCCAGAACTTCAGAGAAGTCAGGTTTTCCTCATCTTCACTCAGTGCCTTTCTGTCCATAAACAGTAAACTTAGTGTGCTCTCTCATTGCCCAAACACCTCCAGTAAACTGAATTTCACTTTGATCAAAAAGAGGTTAGATCACAAATAGAGAGATATATGAATGTAAACTAAGCAGAGAGCTTAACCTGTGCCTAAATTTTAGGGATTTTCCTCATTGGGGATTTAGAGTGATTTTGACTTAACTCATACTTCTTTATCCAAATAAATTTCCTATACCTCATTAAAAGTTTAAAAAATCCCAAGAGGAAGAGAACCATAGAGTCCTGTTTTTATTTTTGTTTTTTTCTGTTGCACAGTCATTTCAGTTGTGTCTGACTCTTTATGACCTTTTTAGGGGGTTTTCTTGCCAAAGATGCTAGAATGCTTTGCTATTTCCTTCTCCAGCTCATTTTACAGGTGAGGAAACTGAGGCAAACAGGGTTAAATGTCTTGCCCTGGATCACACATTTGATAAGTAGATAAATCTGGATTTGAACTCAGGTCATCCTGACTCCAGGCCCTGTGCTTTATCCACTGTGGCACCTAAAAACTGCCTAAGACGTGGACATTAGAGATTATTACATTGCACCCCAGGCTGAAAGGAAAGTAATTATTGCACAGGATGCCACAGAAATAAAGTGTTTCAGATATTGTACATATCTCCTACTAATTTTGTAAAATAAATTAATATAAATTCTGCAAAATGAAAGACTTAAAAAAAATCTAATGAAGGAGTGTTTGTATTAATTCTTTTTCACATGTCTAGAAAACAGTATTCTACTGTAGATTTTTCACAACCAGCCCCTGAAATCTACAAGTCCAATAGCACAGTATTGCCAGCTCGGCATCTTAACATTGAAAAACCTGTTAAAATTTTCTAAGTCTCTAAATTAGAAAGAAGGTTTATTATATATAAACTTGGGGTCCAGAGGGATAATAAGAATGACAGCTAATGTTCAGTCACACTATAGTAAAAGATAAAAATAATCAGCAAATACAAACTTGAACTTGACTTTAGGTAATATTCAAAGATTTAAGTTCTCTTGTTATTTTAAGCTGACAAACTGTTTAACTGCACCCTTAAGAGTCCTATTTTTAAAAAAATAACCATAGAAGGAAATCTAGAATCACATTTTAATTGAACAAGAAGCTGTTGATTAAAGACCTATTATTAAAATGTCTAGCACCCAAACTTTAAGATATATATTCTTTTCTTTTTTCTTTTTTTTTACAAATAGACTTTAATGAAGGCACAATGACAGATGCATTTGATTCTCTAAAAATAATGAAATTTAACAGTTTTATTGAAATTTTCAAAAAGTCATTTCCTAGCCACATAGTTGTTTTTCTCAATAAAAATCATTGGAATTACACTCCTCCCTCCACACACATACATTCAGAAAAATAAGATTTCTAAAACTGGAAAATTTATTTCCATATTGCACTCAAAATTTATTTCTCCAAAACAGAAAGATCTATAAAATTTAAATAATCATGTAGAAGGTAAAAAAAATCTTAAAAATTGAAGTGTTTTTCTTCATATTAACTAATCTTCAGCTGTGTAGACACTGATATAATTGTCTGGCTGGGTATATTTCAGCCAAAATGACTGAGTTTTCATCCCGCCTTAGAGACATACTACACAATGTGACCCAAGTCATCACCCTGACTGCCTCAGTTTTCTCCTCTATAAAATGACAATAATAATTCCCAGGTTGTGAGAATAAAATGAAATGATACTTGCAAAGCATTTCGTAAATCTTAAAATGCTACCTAAATCCTACCAATTGAAATGGATCCAATATATTGAACTCATTTTAAGATTCATCATGAATTTTGAGAGGGAAGTAATTCAGTTTGGGACTGTTGTCCAGCATTAATTTTAAAGTTATGACATTTTAGACATTCCTTTTATCTTCCCTTCCTATTCAAAATACTAATACAAGTTATAGGTGAATTTTTATATTCTTATTTTCGTAACAAATATTTATAAAGCATATGACATTGACTCAAGGTTTTTTCATTAATTTTTGTATTTGGAGTAATTGAAACACAAAGCATTGAAATGTCTTTTTTTGAGTTCACATGTAGAGATAGAGACACAATGAAATCTGATTTATTTCTTTGACAATGCCAATTCCTCTAATACTCCCTTTATCTACTGATAAACCTGGGAAACAATCATTTTTAAAGGTCATTTGTTCTGAAATTATATACGTATATAAACATATATGTGAGTGTATATATATATATAGTTAACAATGCTTCCTCTTTATTCTATGGCATCATCCTTTACCAACATAGAAACTATTTTTAAAATTTCATAAAAGCATATTTTCTCATTATATAGCCAAAAATTGTTTCATTACTCATTTTTTCTTGCTCTTTTTCTCAATCTAACATTCCTAACAGCATTTTGAATGACAAATTAGGAAAATAAACCACAAGCATATTATTATTTTACAAAAGACCTCATTTCTGAGAAGAGCTGCAACAAAATAATCTTTGATTAATGTGGCAAATACAATTCTTAATCAGAGTTAAATTCACTTCTCCCACAAGACAAGCTCCTGTCTTTCTATCATAGATAGAAAAATGTGAAATTGCAACCACATTCCTATAAATTCCAACTAATTTTCTACTGAACACATACAAAAAAGCTCCCACTACTATTTCAAAATAGCCCTAAATGCTGGAGATAAATGAACATTATTCATATTACATTAATGATAATGCAGAAGAAGAAAACTCATTCCCTATTATCTACCCAAGTGGCAAACTCAACTTTGATGCCAGCTGTAGCAACTGGTGCTCAAAGGCCTTTTTTCCCTTCTGTATATAAAAAGTTGCCCTCCTTTGAAATCATCCTCTCCACTCATCCTCATTAAATCTTGTGTAAGAAGCATTTACAAGGACTCCAATTCAATTCCCAAATTGAGTTTATTATACACACAAACTACAGGATTGTAACCTATAACAAATCCCAAGAAACAAAGCAACTCAACTATGACATCATGTGGAAGAAGCTTCCACAATTAAAAGATAATCAAAACAGAAAAAGGCATTACAAAAAACCCTCTCCTTTAAATCTTCCTCTCTCTTTCTTGGCATTATCTATTACAAACACTGAATGTGGCAGCTGCTCTAAATGGACAATACATATCCCTTAAATAAACACTATCTTATATTACTACCAGGTGAGGATTAAGACAAATGTTTAGAATCTTCATTCTTTTAAACAAATACAATTACAGGATAAAACAGCATCTTTGTCGCAGCGTGAAGGTATCAGCATGATTTAATCCATTTAAATGCAACAGTGATATTATACGTGTTTCAGGAAATAATCAAATGCCCCATTTGAAGGAGAAACCTGGACAAAACAACTAATGAAGAAAGTTAGAAAAAATTAAGCAATAATAATGATAGAGGACTTGAACAACAACAATGACTACTGCTTAGTAATCAGCATGCCATAGCTGGGGTTTTTGTAAATCTCGTCTATCTTCTTAGCTTCTGAAATATAGCTTCTTTATTGAGGTTAGCAGGTAAAGAGAAAGACCAGGATCAGCATTTTCAGAAGACAAATTAGGTAAGTTCCATGATCTGCATAACCAGGATGGAAGTGTAGTTTCTTCTCCAAATAATAGGGTATCAGCAATGTAACAAAGAATGCTGAATCAATACCACCCAATCTCTACGATCTAAACTCAAAGGAAAGATGAGAATAAGATTTAATTTTGTTCTCATTAAGTAGACAGTGAGCATAAAGCACATTGGTCTTCCCCATATGTTAAATGGAAGTTAAATCTAGATTGTGTTAGAGAAAAGGACACATCGTAATTTGGGTATTGTTCCATTTAGAGGAATGACTGGACAGATGACATTTAGAAAAGTCTGCTAAAAAGTGGAAAGCTGGTCATAGGTTCTTTTGAAGAAATTTTGCCAAGGCAGTTGAAATTCATTCTTAAGGGAATCATTCAAAGTAATACTTTACTGAGTGTCTTATCTCTTTTCTTTCCTACGCACAAAATTATGAATTGTCCTTGCACATTGGCCTATGATTGAACCACAGGTAACACACAAATGAACAAAATGTGCAATAAATAAGCTCTTTATACAAGATGGTGTTATTAGCTTAGTATCTCAGGAAAATAAAGCACAAAATAATAATGCAATCATGTATATGACATATAAAGAAACAAAACTAGTCTTATATATTCTGATGAAATGCAAATCAATAGAAAAAACACATTGTATAAGCTATATGACAATTTTCTTCATAATCACCTGACTATATAGACTACAGGGCATGGGGAAAGAATTTAATTAAAAACAAACTGGGTCAAAGATAAAGCATTTAGCTCACAGAGTTATTATTATGTACCACTAGAGGACATGTTCTATCTTTGAAGCACTTCGAAAACTTGAAAGTGCTCAACAAATATTATCTAATAAGCAGTCCTTACCAGAACATAAGTAAATATTAAAACCAATATAACAAGAACACTTGAATTTTATTTTTTTTGTCAGTACTTCATTAACAGCTAGGTGGCACAATGCTTAGAGCATAGGGTCTGGAGGGAAGAAGACCAGAGTTCAAATCCAGCCTGAGGTATTTATTAGCTGTGTGATCACAGGCAAGCCAATTAATCATGTTTGCCTCAGTTTCCTCAACTATAAAGTGAACTGAAGAAGGAAACGGGAAACCACATCAATATCTTTGCCAAGAAAACCCCAAAAGTTATCACAAAGAGTTGAACATGACAGACAACTAAACAACAATAATTAATACCATGATATGAATATAGAACAAAGTTTATCACATTCACGTGGATGTTGTCAGTTTTGCTATTGTGTTGTTTTGAATAACAGTAAGGAGAATAGTAGGACTGAAAGACATATTTGGGTGTTACGTGAATAATAAACCTCTTTAAAAACAGGGAACAAAACCTAAACTCTAGTATGGTAGTCCCTGTGATAGCAAACTTGATTTTAGAAATGGAAATGCTGGTGAATCAGAGGGATTGAACTTTCCTCTCAAATTTTAGAGTATACATCATAATATGTATAACATTGTAAGGCCTAATATGAATTTTTTTATTGAACTTTGCTTGTATATACTTGATTTCCAGACAAGTCACTTAAATTCTCAGTGTTGGCAACCATCTACAACTCTAAGTTAAGAAGTTACTAACCTGGATTGGTTGAGGAAGTATCCTCATCAGGGAGTTACTTACGCCATTAAAGTTATAGGGCTACTTCCTATAACATGATCCTCTGTTAACTGTAGAAGAGAACAAAATTATTTTGGTGCTGAGAAAATGTTCCCATTTGGAAAACTGGAAGTCAATAGAGAATTATTATGATTTTATCAATTCAAATTATTTTCACCTAAACAAGTCTGTTCTTTATACATAAAAGGCACTAAGTAAACATATTTTATGAAGTCAGGAATACATGTGTGGGGTGCAAATAACTATAACTTTCCTTGAGTACTCTAAATAGCTAAAGTTTATGTAACACCTACTATGTGTCAGACACTGATAAACATTTTACAATTATTATATTAATGGATACTCACAACAGCCCTATGAGGTTGTTGTTACTAACATCATTTTACAGATGAGACAAACAGTGGTTAAATGACTTCCCTAGGATCACACAACTAATACATGTCTGAGGTCAGATTTAAATTTGAACCTTCCTGCCTCCAGGCCTAGCTCTCTACCTACTACCCAGGTAGTAACTTTTTTATTGATGTTTCTGAGAATAGAAGTTAGAAAATCTAAATTAGTACAAAAATCATTAAAATGGGACTCCTAAAATTTAAGACTTTTAAAGGTTGTACTTTTATATATGCACTTTGATTTTTTAAAAAAAAATATGACTTTTTATATATTCTAAATATCATTAAGAAGATATTTTAGGAAAAGACCATGATACCTCATGTGATGGAGTTGAACAGGGATCACTCCCAAGATCAAGGTTGGGAAGGCATGGAGTATGGGACTTATTTGCTGGGGTGATGAATAAGGATGTGCTGCCCATGATAGGTTTAGGCATAGACCTGACCAAGGTGCCAGCAACTCTAGAGAAAACGACTGTTTCCATACTGCTTTCCAGTTTCCCAACATTTTTTGCCAAATAATGAATTATTATCCCCAAAATCTTAAGTCTTTATACTAATCAATACAAAGTTACCTTTATTATTATATTATTGTTACACATAATATATATAATATAATACACAATATTATTATATACAATTACTATAATAAACATAATTATTATTACGTTCCTTTTCTGCTTTAAATTGTAAGAGTCTGTATTGAATTGCTTCTCCTTCCAGTGGGGGTGGATGACGAGGGAGGAACTGAAAGAATTTAGAATTTGAAGTTCTATAATCAAATGTTAAATATATATATAATCATAATTATTATTATTAACTATATGCAACTGAGAAATAAGATATACAGGCACTGGGTTAGGGAGACCCATCCTGCCCTACCAGAAAGTTAGAGGGGTGATCGAGGAAGAGATAGGAGAGCAGATTGGGGGAAGGGCTTTACAGTGGGATCACTGTTTTGGGATTGTGGGTGGGGGAAAGATGGGGAGAAAATTTGTAACTCAAAATCTCATAGAAATGAATGACATAAACAATAAAATAAATAAAATAATTCAAAAAGAAAAAAAGTTGTAAGTCTACACTCTTCCATTGATCTACCTTTCTATTTCTTAGCCAGTACCAGGTATAGTCTTGATAATTACTGTCTCATGATGCAGTTTAAGATCTATTACTGTTCAACTTCCTTTTACTCTTTTTAAAAAGTACTATTTCCTTTAATATTTTCAACATTTTGTTTTTCCAAATGAATTTGGCCATTTGTTTCTAATTCAGTAAAATAATTTTGGTAATTCCATTGGGATAGTGTTGAATACATAAATTAGTTTATTTCTAAACAGTTTGTGGTACATATGGTATAATATCTCAACTGATTTTCTACAGTTTGTGAAGGGAAGCTGTCATTTTTTTTCTCTTTTCATCCAAAACTTTGAACCAACTGAATATTTTGGATGCAAAGCTATCAAATGTCATTGGTGTTACAAAGGTTCCTGAAGCCACTTCAGATCAATACTCATCTCTGTCTTCTTAATCTGAGCAGAACAGTATACAAGATACTGGACCACAGAAATGTGAAGTGGAAACAGAACAGATCTTAACTGCAGCCAAGGATCCAAGATATGGTAAATTTCTCTCAAAATGGCTCAAGTGGGCATTCCTGTCATGACAGTAAGAAATAAAATGCTATCTGGAGGACTGGGCCTAGGTCTTCTTGAAGGGTCAGATTCCCCAGTGCTTGATGGGGAAGGTGAAGCCAATGCTGAAGAAAGTTCAGATAATGAATCTTCTTCTACTGACTGAACTTCATGTTGACTTTTAGAAAGAATATATACTCACATGCAAACATATATCTGTGTATGTATTTATGTTTCATGTAAATGTATTATATAGTACACAGGAGATATTCTTACCATTCATATGATTTAGACTTAAGGTGAAATTCATATGAATTTTGAGGATGACAACTTTCAGAGATCAGCTCTTTAACAAAATACTTATTAGACTACGATTTTTGAGCTCTTCACAATGGCTTCTCATGAAGTTGAAAAATATTATCTAGGAATCATCTTAATCTGTGGAAATTTTCACAAATGACTAACTTTGATTTTGTCTGATCAGTTAAGGAATTAATAACTAGCCATGCAATCAACGAAAAAATATTTCTTTGTTTTAAAAATGCAAAGGAGTTTTTTTAACCATCATGGTAGATAATTAACTTGACAATGTGCAATTATTACCTCATGGAAGTATCTATAATCCAAATGTACCTGAATAAGTAAAAATCAAATAGCCTGATTAAAATAAAGCATAATGGTATTATATTTTTAAAAGAAGATATTCTTATGTTAATTATAGTAGACAACGTAGAACAGTGTTGGGGGAAAAAGCATATTCCTCTTTTCTATAACTATAGTCTGCTTTGAAAGTTTCTACTAACTAGTTTTGTCTATTGCTATCATTAAGTCTTAAAGCTGACAGTAAAACTTTCTAGGTCAAACTGCTTAATTTGGGGGCAACAATTGCTTATTAAAATTATGCTGATTCTGGAACAAGTGAGGTACATGATGGAAATGTGTATAACGCTGCAAAATCAGTTCTTATTACATGATGATGGTCAATTTTGTATCCTTTGTGCCTCTCAGTTTGTTTTCCTTGATTAATGAAGTTGCTGATATGCCTTTGCTTCCTATGTAAATTCAATTTAAAGGAAAATGATGAGAACTCAATAAACAAAATGAGAAAGTCTTTTTTTTAAACTAATGTCAAAACTTCAGTCAATTTGGAAGATGAAATGAAAAAAACATAAATTAATTTTAAGAAAAATAATGGGTTTAAAAGAGAAAGTAGTTTTTAAGATATCAGTAGGTTGGATGATTCTTAGTAGATCTGTGCGTTTCTATCTGATCTTCTTTAGCATAACAGATGTTATTATTTTCACGACCAAAAGTTTTCTTAAGTACTTGTTTCAAACCATTTTGCATAAAAAGGCTCTAAACTTGTTCTGAATATATACATTTCCCAAACAAAGTTTCTTTCAAGAACAATTATCATTGAATTTCTTCCTTAAAAAAATAAAAAGCTAGAAAGTAGAGTCTTGGTCTAAGTTAAATAATAACTTTGAAAAGAAATGTCCATGAGTGTGGAGCCAAGGTGAAGAATTAAAAGCAAAGCAGCTAAACTCTCAACATTCACTTTCAAGCAACTTTAAATTAACAAATCAAATCACATTTTGTAGTGTAGAACAAACAAAATAACAGAGTGAGACATTTTTCTGACCCTGAAAAACTTAGGAGGTTGGCAGAAGAAGTTTCTGATGCCAGATTGGAAGCCTGTCTAGAGCTCACACACATGGCAGGAATAAGAAAAACCACAGCAGCACAAGAAGCAATTTTGCAAACTCCCAGTCCAGTGATGGTAAGGAGATTGGACAACTGTTCAGAAATATTATAGAGTATTTTACTGTGACTGGGTATTCCTGGAACTGATTGGCAATTCTATTGCCCATACACAGTTCTAGGTCATAGTTTCCAGGCCAAAGAGAAGTGAGGTGGTAGTCATAAGGGAGTGTGGGTCCTCGTAACAGTTCTAAGGAAAAAAGAATGCTAGTACTTGTGGTTGCAGGGGACAAGGAGCCCTTTCTAGGTAAAGACCACAGGAAAAACTAAAAGATCAATAACCAGCTCTCCTCTCCTAGGATCATACCACTTTGGAAATCCAAAACCTTTCAGATTCCAAGAACTATCTCTGAAACAGCAGCAGAGACCAGCTTTAATATAAATTTCAAAGTGAAAAAATAGGGTGGGAAAATGAGCAAACAAACAAAAATATCATAAATATATATGTGTATGTATATACACACACACGCACACACGGTAGGAAGAAGACAAAGAAAAACTCAAAAGAAGACAATAATGTAAAACTGGCTACAAACAAAGGTTGTCACCCAAGAAAATGCCAATTGAACCCAAGCACAATAAGAATTCCTGGAAAATTTAATGACAAGAGTTGTAGAGGAAAAACTGGGAAAAGAAATGAGAGTAATGAAAGAAAATTATGAAAAGGAAATGAACAACTTTGTAGAGAAGAGACAGAAAATATGATTAAAATAAAATCTTGAAAAATGAAATAGGCCTAATGGTCAGAGACAAAAAGTATAGCTGAATTACCCAAATGGAAAAAAGAGGTACGGATACATGCAGAAACATGTGCATGAGTGCATGCGTGAGCACACACACACACACACACACACACATACAATCCTTCCTTTAAAAATATAAATTAAACAAATAGAAAAAAGAGGAACACAGGGTCACTGAAAAAAAATAATGAGTCCTTAAAAATCCTAATTGAGCAAATGAAAGCTAAAGAATCCATGAGACTTCAAGAAACAATCACAGTCAAAAATCAAAAGAATGAAAAATATGAAAGAAAATGTGAACAATTTAACTGAGGAAAAAATTGACATTGGAAATTGATGAAGGAAAGAAAATTTAAGAATGATGGGATTGAGATGGATACAAGATGGTGGAGTATAAGCACAAACTTGGTGTGGGCACTATGATTTCAATACATGTAAAAAAATGACTCTAAACAAACTTTAGAGCTGCAGAACCCGCAAAGTGACAGAGAGAAACAAATATCCTGCTGAAGAAAGCCCAGTAGGCTGACAGGAAAGGTCTATTGCAGTAGTCTGGGAGCCGAGCAAAGTGCCCCATAAGCCACAGCTCTGGCTCCAGGGTAGCCATGACCAGCAGACACCAAAGCAGACTTCAGGAGAGGGAAACACCAGCAGCTGTGGCAGTTTCCAGACTCCTCAACCCATAAACACCAAAGACAAATTAAAAGGTCAGTGTGGATATCTGTTGGAAGCGGGGGGAGGAGAGGGAAAGAAGAATGTGGTCTGGCCCCATACTCCTGGGATGAAATTTGGCAGAGGAGCAACAGCTGTATAGCCACAGCCACATGGCTGCCTCAGGAGCTCCTGGCCTGCAGATTGTAGGTGGGCCAAGTGAACTTTCAGAGGGTTATCTCTCTTGCTTTGACCTGCTTAGAGATAGCGATCTTGGGTGGTTGTTCTGAAGTGTCTGCCCAGTGAGCAAGAGCATGTTGGAGCTGTAGAGAGCACACCCATCTAAGAGCTCCAACAGCTTCAAAAGAATCAGTGATTTTGGACATAACTCTCTCCATTTTGGAAGCAGAGTTCTACTGTGGCAAAGAGCTCAAAAGTCAAGTATTTGGCTGGCAATATGAGCAAGTGCAGGAAGCACAAACAGATCATAGAATCCTTTGGGGGGACAAAAAGGATCAAGGTATGGAGCAGGAGGAAGACAGCAAAGTCAGAACTCCTGCATCAAAAGCGTCTAAGAAAATATGAATTAGTTCAAGGCCATGGAGGAGTTCAAGAAGGATTTTGAAAAACAAGTAAGAGAAGTGGAGGAAAATTTGGGAAGAGAAATGAGAATGATGCAAAAAAAATCAGGAAAATAATCACACATCCACAGCCTGTATTGAAGTGAGTGTCCTTCCAGTGGGGGTGGGTGACAAGGGAGGAATCGAAAGAATCCAGAATTTAAAGTTCTGTAATACCTGCAACTAGGAATTAAGATATACAGGGGCTGGGATAGGAAGAACCTTCCTACCCTACCAGAAAATAGGAGAGCAGAGCAGGGGAGGGGCTTTACAGTGGGATTGCTGTTTTGGGGTTGGGGCAGGGGCAAGATGGGGAGAAAATGTGTAATTCAAAAATGTAATGAAAATGAATAATGTAAACAAGAAAACAAATAAAAAATAAATTTAAAAAAATCAGGAAAAGCAAGTCAATAGCCTGTGAAAGGAGATCCAAAAATACACTACAGAAAATAACACCTTAACAAATAGACTAACTCAAAAGACAAAAGAGGCCCAAAAAGCCAATGTGAAGAAGAATGCTTTAGAAAGCTGAATTTGACAGATGGAAAATGAATTTCAAAAACATCACTGAAGGGAATAACTCTTTCAAAATTAGATTAGAGGAATAGGAAGCTACTGCCTTTATAAGAAATGAAGATACTATAAAACAGATCCAAACAAATTACAAAAAAAGAAAAAAAAAGAAGGCAAAGTGAAATATCTCATTGGAAAAACCGCTGAACTAGAAAATATATCAAGGAAAGATAATTTAAAAATAATTGGTCTACCTGAAAGCCACGATCAAAGGAGATTCTAGACATCACATTTCAAGAAATTATCAAGCAAAATTGCCCTGATATTCTAGAACCAGAGGGCAAAATAGAAATTGAAAGAATTCACTGATCATCTCTTGAAAAAGATCCCAAAAAGAAAACTCCTAGGAATATTATAGCCAAATTCCAAAATTCCCAAGTAAAGGACAAAATACTGCAAGCAGTCAGGAATAAACAATTTGAGTATTGTGGAAACACAATCAGGATAACACAAGACATAGCAGCTTCTATGTTAAGGGATCAAAGGGCTCGGAATATGATATTCCAGAGAACAAAGGACTTAGGACTAAAACCAAGAGTCACCTACCCAGCAAAACTGAGTATAATGCTTCAGGGAAAATGTGGTCATTCAGTGAAATAGAGGGTTTTTCAAGCATTCTTGATGAAAAACCAGAGTCGAACAGAAAATTTGTCTTTCAAATACAAGAAGCAAGAGAGGCACAAAAAGGTAAACAGGAAAAAGAAATCATAAGGAACTTATTAAAGCTGAACTATTTATATTCCTACATGGAAAAACAATAATTGTAACAAATAAGAGTTTTCTCATTGTGAGAATAGCTGAAGGGAATATATATGCCTGCATATATACACATACATGCATATATACACACACATACATACATATGTGTATGCATGTGTGTGCATGTACATATGTATATGCATATATGTGTATATATACATATGTATGTCTAGGAGGATGTGTGTGTGCATGTATACACACACATATGAGTGTGGGCATTTGTATGTTAATGTATACATAGACACAGGGCACAGGATGAGTTAAATATGAAAGGATGATATTTAAAAAAAAATTAAAAGTGAGAGAGGAATTCATTGGGAGAAGCAGAAAGAGAGTGACAGATTAGGGTAAGTTATCTCACAAAAAAGAGGCAAACGAAAATGGTTACAATGGAGGAGAAGAACAGGAAGGTAAAAGGAAATAGGACTATATCAATCTCATTGAATATGGCTTAATGTGGGAATAACCTACACCCTCAACTGAGTATCTTACCCTACAGGAAGATAGGAGGCTAGGGGATAAGAGAGAGGGTGATAGAAGGGAGGGCAGATTGCTGGAGAAGGTTGTTAGAAGCAAACATTTTGGAAAAGTGATAGGGTAAAAGAAGAAAATAAAATAAGTGGGGGGTGGGATAGGATGGAGGGAAATAGAGTTTGTCTTCCACAACATAACTACTATTGAAATGATTTGGGTAACTACACATGTACAACTATATTGAATTTCTTATCTTACCAGTGAGGGTTGGTAAGGAGGGAAGAAAGGAAAAAAAATCTGGAACTCAAAATTTTAAAAACAAATATTTCAAAATTTGTTGTTGTTGCTGCTGCTGCTGCTGTTGTTGTTTCACATGAAAGTGGAAAATGAATTATGTAGCTACTGGGGTATAAAAACACATCTTACTTGACTAGAAAGTTAGGGGATAAAGGGGTAGATTATAAGAGAGAAAAGATTGGGGGGAGGGCTTGATATTTTGGGGTGGAGGTAGGCGAAAATGGGGAGAGAGAAAATTGTAACACAAAATCATGTCAAAATGAATGTTGAAAACTAAAAATGAATGAATGAATGAATAAATAAATAAATGTGTGTATATATATACATATATATATACATACATACATACATACATATTTAAATGTCTTAAATAATCCTCTGTATCTTTTACTTTCTTTATCTTCTTCAGAGAACCAATCGTTAAAAATTTACCAACACATCTCTGGTAAAGTTGCTAGCTGTGAATTATGCAAGAATCTCAGTCTGAAAACAATGCATGATCTTTAAGAGTAGGTTGCCAGAAAATCTCAAATGCTGAATAAAAAACTACTTTCTGGGACTGTAGGATATTTTCTTTAAATGAAAATAAATGATTAAGTTCTTCTTCTATCCAGTGGGTTGGGAAAAGATGGGCCAGGCACAATTTTGTGTACGCTCTTGCTATCCACGTATTTTAAAAGTACTTGAAAAGGTCCCAATTTTGGATTGACCTCATTTTAAAAGTTATTGAAAAACAAAGATAGTTTGAATTCCATTTTGCTTTGAATCAACAATGACTTTCTTTTTAAAATTTTGTTTGTTTTTAAATTTTCTACATTCATTTCCACAAGATTTTGAGTTACAAATTTTCTTCCCATCTTTCTCCAAACCCCCACCCCAAGATGGCAAGCATATTGAACACCCCTTCCACCAATTTGCTTCCTTTTATATCCTCTGCCACCCCCTCATACTTTCTTGTGGGGGAAGATGGATTTCTAGACCCCATTGTTTGTATATCTTATTTCCCAGTTGCATGTAAAAAACAAATTTTAACATTTGTTATTACATTCTGAGTTCCAGATTCTCTCCCTTCTTTTCTCCTCACCCATCCCCACTGAGAAGACAAGAAATTGAGTATAAGATGTACATGTGTAGTTATGCAAAACATTTCCATAATAGTTATAGTGTGAAAGACTTAACTATATTTCCCTCCAACCTGTCCAGCCCCCCATTTATTCTATTTTCTCCTTTGAACCTTTCTCTTTTCAAAAGTGTTTGATTCTAACTACTCTCTCCCCCAATCTGTACTCCCTTCTATCATCCCCCCTTTTATCCCATTCCCTCCTACTTTTCTGTAGGGTAAGACACCCGGTTGAGAGTGTATGTTATTCCCTCCTTAATCCAAATACAAAGAGAGTAAGGTTGACTCATTTCCTTTCACCTTCCTGCTCTTCCCCTCCAAACAAGTACTTTCTAACAAAATCCCTAAAATAGGGAAGCAAAACTTGCTAATAAAATAAAGACAACTGTTAATATGTATGTATACTGTTTTCATGCTATTGCTCTTCAATTATTATTAACAGAAAGACAATTTGTTTTGAGTTGCATTTATAGGATGAGTGTGATTTCAAAAGATAAGTAGCCAAGGGTGGGATTCAGAGCAGAAATGGAGGTTTGGAGGAGGGGAGATAAGGAATAGAGAATAGCATGAGCAAAGATTGAAAAAGGAAAAGTGTAAGCAAACTTAGACAAAAGACAGACCAGCAGATGCAAAGTGTAGTGATCCCAGAATCTAGTTTCTATCCTTTATAAAGGAATGCAATCAATGGCTAGATGAGGCTTAGAGAGGTGGTGTCAATCACAGTTTGAGTGAGCAGCATGGTGATGGGATTAGAAATACTAAGCTTGTCCTGGGAAGGGCATCTTGTTCCACAGACTTGAAACCAGGCAAAAGCAAAGTGAGAATTTGAGTTCAAATCTAATCCTAGACTCTTACTACTTGTAAATCACCTCTATAGACTTAGTTTACTTATCTGTAAAACGGGGATAATAATAGAAATTACATCCCTGCCTGTGGAGAGGATCAAATGAGATAATTATTTTAAATTGTTTATTGAGATACTGATGAGGTGTAGGCTCTAGGACCCCCAACCCCCTTTTTGAGCTCTGCTTGATTCGTTGAGGTACAGGCTCTGGGAAAGTAAACCTTCCCAGGGAAGACATTTCCCTGTGGTCATGAGCCTTAAGTTGTGACTCTGCCCAAGTCTTTAGCCCCCTTTGTTCTAATAGTTTCCCACCCTTGAACTGGCCTGGCCCACCATTGTCTATGGTCTCCAGGTAGCCTCCAGCAACTTCCCACCCTGAACCACTCATTACTGGAGTCTGACCTCATCTGACTCCCCCTGAAGACCCTCCCCAATCTCTTCTGGACCACCCCTAGATTCCTCCCACAACCTTTGTGTATATAGAATCTCATCTTCCCTCCACATGGTGTGAGAGTGCCATGGGATAGCTTAGCACAGACTTTGCTCTGTGAGAGCACTGTAGAATAACTTAGCAGAGACTTGCTCTGTGGGAGCACCTTTAAATGGCCTAGCACCCCACATGGCGAACTTGAACTTTCAATAAACTTTACTTTTTCTTTGTCTGAGAAGACTTGAGTGGAATTCTTTCAGCAGGACCTGGCATGTTGGTGTTTTGGGGTCTCAGG
>CM053596.1:191372761-191420058 GCA_028646575.1 Pseudocheirus occidentalis | reverse complement strand
ACAGGGAAATTCCCCCCTTCTCACCAATGGACAGAGTTCTGGGAATTCACACCTTATCACCAATGGACAGAATTCTATACTTAACACTAGGTTACTAGGATCTACTTAACATCTGATCAAACAAATTAATTACCATTACAGGGATGTAATTCAGTTATACACCCTATCATTTTATATATCAGATTATAAATTGTTTTTAACATAGTCAGTTTGATATGATTCTGATAATTTAAATTCATCTAGAAACCAAGAATGATAAAATTTAGCCTTGTTCTTTGCCAATTAGAGCTTCCTTTGCTGAGGAAAGTTCCTGGAAACTAACTGTGGAAAAGAATGTTTTTTCCTTTTTAGAAAAGTTTCTTTTCTGTAGTTCACATTCATTTTAAATGATGTTAAGACTATTGTCATTTAATATCTTGATAGGACCTAAAAGACAGTCTTATTTCAGAGCTTCCTTGAGGTATGTTGTGTTTCAAAGTCTCTGACAGTATAGCACAGTCAAGCTCTAGCAGGTTCTATGAAAGCTAGAAAAGTTTGTAAGAGATCACCTGACCTAACTGGAGAAGCTGCTCCCATAGACATTTGGCTAACAAGTAGCAATTCTTTTGATCACAGTAAATCACTAAATCACTCTAGCAACATTTGAAAAAGTTGCTGTACACATTAGTACAGAGTATGCTAACAATATAACAGCTCTTTAAAGTATTAAATCATGTCAAGGTTTCCCAAAAGTTTTTATTCAGTCAAACTTTAAAAACTTAACTAACTTTAATAGCTATAATAAGGTGCTGTCCCAAAAGTCTCAGAGCAGTTTTAAATTTGAATACTTTAAATAGCTTTAACAACTTAAAACTGCACTAAGACTTTGGGACACAGTGTATGTGTATGTTACTAATATCAAGCTAGTTGGTATGTCTAGAAGTAGTTCACTTTCTTCTAATTTCATAATATAATTAAAACACCTTCAGGGTCTTTGCTGTCAAGTTCTATTTCTGTCATAGTACATGCACAGAAACATAAATTAAAGCTGCACAAAGGAAAGATTAGTTAAATCCATATTATTGAAGCATATACCTCTTATTTATATACTCTAAGCACAAATGAAAACAATTACATAATAATATTTGGAAGTTTCCATTTCAAAATGTGATCTCTTGTTACAATAATTAAGTCATTTAAGCCTAGGGGGAATATAATGATTCTTGTAGTTCATATCACTTCCTTCTTTTTTGTTTCAGTATTTTATACAAAATATTATTAGTCTGATAATGTTTACTCTCATTTTCCAGTTAGGCAAATCACTAAAACTGGCACGTGATAGAGTAGATGGAATGTTAGGCTGGGAGGAAGAAGCTCTAAAGTCAAATACGGTCTCAGATATAGTGGCATTATGGCCCTAGTCACCTCATACTACCTTTTTCATGCTCAGTTCCCTTATCTAAAAAATGCAATTATAAGTAGTACCTGTTTCCCAAGGTTGATGTGATAATGAAAACAGATGCTCTGCACTTATAAGGTATACTTCAAGGTCCATCAGTCAATCAATAATCATCTATTAAGCATGGCCAGGATAAAAATTTGTAATAATAATACACTGAGGCACAAACTCCAAGCATGATCTATTTATTAGCAAGGCTTGCAATTGATAATAAAGTGAGATCACCAGCTCCTTCAAGGATACCTTTGACAGTCAAAACAGTAATTTTTATAGAAAAGAGAATAGTCTATATGAGGTGCAAATACAGTTTTGTGATGAAAACTAAATGAAGACAATAATTGGCCTATATCAGAGGTAAGAGCAGGCTTACATTTAGCCTAATTCATAGGAGGGGTTCTCCAGGATGCATTGCAAATGGGAAAAACACAGAGATGATCAATATTTTCTGGAAAGCCCAGTGTTGGGCATGCCCCTATGCAGAAGAGGTCTGGTGCTAGGCCTGTGACCAGAACATTTAATAGTCATGTCTATCCCTCCTCCCTCCTTCTTTCCCGGGTTATGATAGACTCAATCCAGTCTGTAATCCAGAGAGATGGGGAAGCTCAACTTTTTAAAACTGTAATATTAAGGCCTATAAAATTAAATCTAACTCCAATCTCTAGGGACTGATTTCAGTGGTTAGATATAATTCTTAACTAATAACACAAAATATAAAGAGGCATTCATTTTCATAGCACCTACATAGTCAGGCACTGTGCTAAGCACTGGAGTATACAAAATTTATCCTACATGTGTAGGATAAATAGGAAATAATTGAAAGGGGTTGAGTCACTTGAATTAAAAGGGGTTAGGAAAAGCTTCCTGTAAAAGATTCTACGTAAAAGATAACTCCTCTGCTCTCTGCCTAAATATACATTTGTGTCTATCTAACTTCTCCCTATTTGTGACTGAGGAGGGCATGAGGGTGATGGAGGGAATCAGAGTACTAGAAATTTCTTGGTAACAAAGTAGCAGATTATATTGTAGTGCTAGTGGATAGAGAAACAACACTAAGGGAATTGGGGGAAAGTACAGACCTTTCCCCCCCCCATCCTTTGCTCAGTCCTTGAATACATGAATATGCTGGTAGTGCCAGCCAGTATCTTGATTTTACTCAAAGATGCTCATATAGCCAATGGCCCTACTCAATATTTCCCTTCTTTGCCACAACTTGGTTCAATCACCTTTCAAATTTTTCCCTATCTGTCCCAAAGCTGCCAGATTTTAGATCAACTCTGTATGATTTCCCTCTGTTCTTTTGAATCTCTAGTTCTGAAAGAGCTACCTTTTAAAATGCAAATTCCTCAGGAGCTGACCTAGTCTCTCACTTATGACTTTGAAGGATTCAAGGAAATTTCTAGGCAAAGTCCATATTAGATGGTGACTGACTTACTCATTGGAGAAGATTACCTTGATAGTGACTTTCTAGGGATATACACATTGATAATGAGGTTGAGACACACATTACCAGGGCTAGATCAGTGTTTGCAGGCTCTGAAGGAAAGTTTGGGAGAGAAGATGTATTTTAGACTGCCTACCAAACTGAAGGTCTACAGAGCCATTTTACTGACCTCATGATTGTATGCCTGTGAAACATGGACAGTGTAACAGCACCATGTCAGGAAATGGAATCGCTTCCATTTGATTTGTCTTAGGAAGATTTTGAAGATCACCCAGCAGGAAAAGATAGCAGACACTGAGGTCCTTTCTCAGACTAAAACACCAAGCATTCAAACTCTGCTTCAGAGAATACAACTGCAATGGACTGGCCACATTGTTTGAATGCAAAATGTCCACTTGCCAAAAAGACTATTTTATGGAGAACTCATGCAGAGCAGGAGTTCACATGGTAGTCAGAAGAAGCAATTCAATGACACTCTCAGGATCTCTCTTAATGATTTTAGAATTGATTGTGTGACATGCGAGACACTGACACAGGACTGCTCAGTGTCGCATAATACCCACATCAGAGAAGGTGCAGTGTTCTTTGAACAAAGCAAAATTGAAACAGTTCAAATGAAACACAGGATGCACAGATTTAGAGAATGCATCCCAAATGTCAACATGAGTTCTTTGTGCCCAACCTCTGGTAGAGTATTCCAAGCTAGTATTGGTCTGAAAAGCCATAGCTGGACAGGCTGAATCTTGACTCTAGTAGAGTGATGTCATTTTGGTCCTCTTCCAGAAAGAAGGACAATAACCATTTTCAGTTGACAAAGGCAGTTGCTTATAAGTGGGCAGAAACCAACCTACTCCTACACAAACATTTACTTATTTCTTTACTATGAAGAAACTTGCCTTCAAATTAACTACTTGAATGATAACACATTAAGACTCTAAACCTATACCTATTTAAACATGCATCAGTTCATCACATCTGTTACAGAAAGAAATAAGAATGAAAGACAGAAGCAGTTGAGAAAAGGCTAGCATGGCTGAAGCCCCTCAGTGAGGTGTGAGAAAGGCATAGAAAATTGGTCAAGAAAGCTGGTTAAGAGGGAAAAGAGAAGGAGAGGGCACTAAAGCTGAACTTATTTTTTTTTCCTGCAGGGAAAGATGGCATTGGATTGACCTTAAAATAGCTAGTACAATGAATAAATTGCATTTCCTAAAGGCATAATTATTCAAAACTTTCTTCACTTAGAATTTCTATTCCTGCCTTTAGAAATTCCCAAATTGTGAATGGAACATTCCTGGAATCTTTTCTCTTCATTGTCTCATAAGGTATCCTTCCATTGTAATTCAAAGAAATTTTGAGTACCTGGCTGTGCCCAAGTAGGGCACAGAATTCCCTTACACCCTGCTGAGTGAGCTGTTATTCATTCCCAAATGATACTTATACTAAACAGCAATGCATGTTATTAATATTTCAAACAAAATAATTAGACACATTAAGATTTGAATAATCATTATTAAATTTAAAGTTAAGGATATTTTATCTTCCTCTTTTGTCTTCCTGAAAGAAGACCTGTTTATTTTTGTTTTATCAAACATCACATTTGTATCTTCTCTTTTTTTTTTTTGGATTTAGCTGAATTGAAATCAATTTAATTGCACACTCTTACTTATACTTAGTGTGTGTGTTTTTCTCCTTTAAGTGTATTTATTGAAGGTAACAAATTTTTCCCAGTTTTAACTGTTCTGACATTTTCTTCAATCTAGGGGGAAAATTATAGTCCATTATAGTCAAATATGTAAGGCTTGATGTTTTTTCTTCCATTAAATTCTAATGAGTTTTCCTGTCCAATCCTTTTCAATCTCTCCTGCAACTAGGGCCCAGAGTCATACCTCTAAAAATTAAATCTGGCTTAAATACCTGTGTATTATTATGCTTAAAATAAGTGATCCATGTCCACATGATCACACAAAGAAAGATGCACTGCCCCTTTCCCCTGTCTAAACGATAACCAGATGCCTGGATTTTTTTGGGGGGGCTGGAGGACTTCTATTGCAGACCCCAAAGAAAAATGGAATCTGAAGGTCTCCCCTTCCTTCTACAGCTTGTTTGGATTTTCCTTTCATTTGAATTATCCTTAACTGCAATACACAATTCTAACAAATATTAATTCACTGATTCCCCTCATCTCAAGGATACTTATAACTCATTTTCCTCCATGGGAAGAGCCCACAAATATTCTTTCTATTTTTATGATAACCTCAGACCCATTGCTTTATTAAGGCTTTCAGCCATATGTTCTAAGCAACTTATTATCCAGTCTTCTAATTGTTCATTAATGCTTCTAAATTCTAGCTTATTTGTTACTTCAATTCTTTCATTGCATTTTTATTTAATTTCTCTGGAACTTTTTTGTAGTCATTCTGTTTTTACTTGTTGAGGGTCTAGTTTTTGCTATTTCAGCACTGTTCCTTTCTTTTGTTATTTTCTTATTTTTTTTACCCCTAAAAGTATAAAACTTAAGGGATGACAGCAAAAAGCATTTGGAGAAGGAAAATAGACACTCCTGAAAAAAGCCATCAATTCTATCCACTTCATGATTTTACCCTCTAGGCCAAAACCAAATACTAAACTTTTAAATTATATATTACACCTATATACATATTTACTGTCTTATGTACTGTAACTGTCTACAGGCTTATGTGTTTCACAATTTCACTCTTTACCCCTCTGAATGTTCTTAAGGTTAATTTCCTCCTTTTCCTTCTTGTATATACACACATATACACATACATAAATACTCACATATACATTTAAAAATATATGTCTATAATCTGTAGGTATATGTACATGCAGAAAAAAGTGGTCACTTGCTCCCCTGATTCTCATACAGGTAAACATATAAATACATATATAAATAATAGGCATAAAATGATATAATATCCACACCTGTATAGAGAAAAACATTGATATATATGAATATAAACATGTACATTCACATATGTTTGTGAAAATATACATACATGTATATATGTATGAGCTTTAGAAATTATACTTTCTGTCAGACATAATTTTTCTGAGATTTGCTTTACATTTTTCTAGTGCTTTGTAAAAAAATTGCCTTGAAAACATTGTAAAACTATAGTCACACAGCTGTCTTTCTTTTATAGAGCTGTCTACAAATCTTTAGTATCTAGATTACTTATGAGAAAATGCCATGCAATTTGGAGGAATAGAACTTGAAAATGATCATCTATTGTACTGATATATACATAGACAGCCCTATATATACATGCATGCAGTAAACATCTACATACCTGCCTGTGCAACTACATATATGTAAACACATACATATGTGAGATTCCAAAAGTCTTAAGTTACATGGCTTAAAATTGCACTAAGACAATGAGAACAGCTCTTCTCTCTCTCTCTCTCTCTCTCTCTCTCTCTCTTTCTCTCTCTTTCTCTGTCTCTTTCTCTTTCTCTCTCTCTCTCTCTCTCTCTCTTCATCTGTCTGTGTGTCTGTGTGTCTGTCTCTCTCCTTTCATCCCTATCTGCTCTATCTCTATCCCTATTTTCACTCCTCTCTACATTTCTCACAGTGCTATCATTATCTCATCCTCTACTCCTACATGTATTCCTCATCTCTACTATCCCTATTTCTGTCAGTTCTATCTTTATAACTTTATATATATCTTTATTCCTAGCCTTCTCCCCACCATCTCTATTTCTATTCCTATCCTTATAATATCTATTTCCATCTATTTCCACTTATTTCTCTACTCTTATCCTTACCCCTATCAGTTCCATCTCTATCTGTATTAATATCTATTTAAAAATCCACATATATGCACGTCTGTGCATGTCCAAATTTAAGCATTTGTGTGTATATATACATACACATATTTATGCATATATAAATAGATGATATATTAATTCTTAGTAAATTATATATATTATACATGAAGAAATAATTTTTCTAACTCTTTTTTATTTCCAAATTTTGTATGTTAAGTAACTTGAACACTCAGCAAAACTACAGTCATGAACTGTGCTCTCATAGAATTTTAAACAGATCTTTACTATATGGACCAGTTACATGAGGGTATTATGCAGCTTAGAGAGTCATAAATTTTTTGAAAAATGGTCACTTGCTCCTCTGATACACTCATATGTGCAAGCACATGTGTATATTTATTTTTATTTATATACACACTTAGAGAAAACACTGGCATGTATGAATGCATACAAATCTATGCATTCACATATATGTATCAATGTCTATATGCATACACACATGTGTGTATGCCTATATAATTTTATACACCTGAATGTGTGTATACATGCATGTGCATATCAGTGGAACACATGAGCATTTTCAGTTTCTGGTTCTCCAAACAACACAATGTCTTTACGTAAGTACCCCACATATTGAAGATTTGTTGAAATGTCTCTAAAAGAACACAGCTGTGTAACTGGAGCTTACAAAGTGTTCAAGCTATTTAGCATACAAAGCACCACCAAAATGGTAAACATGGCACAATTAGAAAAATTACTTCTATTCATGGTGTGTCATATATTGAAGGACATGATCTTTCAGAATTATTATAAGATCCTCGGGAACAGGGAGCATTTCTTTCTTTGTACTGTGGTCATCAGAGCTTAACACAATGCCTGACACATAGTAGGTATTAAAAATATTTACTGATTAATTGAAATTACTGAATTATTTTTACATCTATCACTATAATATTGCAGATTCTTCTAGGGCCTATTAACTGTTTTTCTTTCTATCCCCAGCATTTATTTCATTTCTTAGCACATAGTAGGCACTTAATAGTTTTTTATTGATTTCATTATCATATTCATTACTATAGGATATAAACTCCTCGAAGTCAGAAAGAATTAAATGGCTTTTATTGATATCAATCTAACAAAAAAACCCTTTAGGTGTTTAATAAATAGGGCAGCAGATGGTACAGTGGATAGAGCACCAGGCCTAGAGCCAGGAAGACTTGAGTGCAAATTCAGCCTCACACAATTACTAGCTGATGACCCTGGGCAAATCACTGTTGATTGTCTCAGTTTCTTCATCTGGTAAATGATCTGGAAAAAGAAATGGCAAAGCACTCTAGTATCTTTACCAAGAAAACACCAAGTGGAGTCATGAAGAATCAGACAAGACTGAACAAGAAGTTTAATAAATGTTCATTTAATTGAATTTATGCAAATCAGGCTCCATGTTAAATAGCATGAATGTAACTCATTGGTTTAAAAAAAGGAATAAAGTCTTAGGTCAAATAAATCAACATCAGATTCTCTTGAAATTAATATATGAATTATATTGCACATGTTGGTGATTTTTCTTCCAATAATAATGAAATTAATACCACTGAGATATTGTTGTTCTTGTTATTAGTCGTGTCCAGCTCCTCGTGACCTCATTTGGGGTTTTCTTGGCAAAAATAATTGATTGGTTTGCCATTTCCTTCTCCAGCTCATTTTAAAGATGAAAAAAACTGAGGCAAAAAGTTACCCGGACTCACACAGCTAATACGCAACTGAGGCTGGATTTGAACTAACAAAGATGATCTCCTGGCTGTAGGATAAGACTCTATCTGTGTGTCATCTAGATGCCTCACCACTGAGATACGAGTTTTCATATTTGTTTTTTAAAAATTTTTTCATGAACAAATACCAGAAGTTAATGAACATTGATTCTGTTTAAAAATTAATCCATTCAAAGTATTTATCTGGTGACTGGTTGTCATCCTCTGTTCTCGAAGAGGACCAAAATGACATAACTATGTTGGGGTCAAGGTACAGTGTGTCCAACTGGGGCTGATCAGATATGAGCTCAGGAGGCTCTACTACAGGTTGGGCACAAATAGTCCATGTGAACATTTGGAATGGAGATATTTGAATTACACATCTCATTTCTTTTGAGGTACTACTATTCTGCTTCCCTCATAGAGTACAGTGCCTTCTTTGATGAGGGCACACCATGCTGGATACTTCTTTGGCATGTCTCATAATTGATTCTAAAACTCTTTAGAAAGACTTTGAAAGTGTTATTTTCTCACCTCTTTTGAACACCATGTGAGTCCCTGCCTTCTGTTAGTTCTCAGTAAAATAGCCTTTTAGTAAATGTATGCTTGACATTCAAACAATGTTTCCAGTCCATTAGAGTTGTGTGCTCTGTAGCAGAGTTTGAATGCTTGGCAGTTCAGCTTCTGAAAGGACCTCAGTTTTCAGTACCTTATTTTGCTAGGTGATCTTCAGAATCTTCTTAAGACAATTCACATGGAAGCAATTCAGTTTCCTGGCATGGTGCTGGTATACTGCCCAAGTTTCACAGGCATACAGCAACAAGGTCAGTGCAACAGCTCTGTAGACCTTCAGTTTGGTAGGCAACCTAAAACCTCTTCCCTTCCCACTTTCCCTCAGAGTCTCCCAAATAGTGAGCCAGCTTTGGCAATGCATACATCAACCTCACCTTCTATTTGCACAACCATGGAAAGTATATTGTCAAGTTAAATGAACTTATCCACAGTATTCAGGATTTCTCCATTTGTTGTAACCAATAGTTCTATGCCTGTATGGTGTGGTGCTAGCCAGTGGAGAACCTGTGTTTTCTTGGTTACACAGGACAATAATGATATTTTGATACAAATCAATTGTAGATTTTCCAGAATCATAATTTTTTTCTTTAATCAGATTAAAATATACAACATTGAATGAGTTTTACCCTGTGCAGAAGTTATTGCCATATGTAAATTAAGTATTTTAGAAGTCCCAAGTACTATTCCTAGCAACAGGGAACTATTCAATAAATGGCAATGCTTTTAACCAGGGGGAAACTTATGAACAAGTAGAATTGTGTTATGTATGTACAAATCTGAATTTCTTATAAATCATTATTCTTTGACATGCATTTTATCCTGAAAGTAATTTTATGTGACTGCAAATCCCCATGAGGTAAATATGGGGAAAGATATGTTTGAAGTGGAAAAAAAAAAACTAACATTTCTCCTGTGTGTAACATTTTCCCTTAATTGAATTCATATTAAAATACATTCATTCAACAAATAAATTTTGAATATTAAGTATATGTATAGTATTTTATTAGCCATATTATTGTTCAAATGCCTGACATATAAAATATAACACAGTTTTGTGTCATAGCTTCTTTTTGAAAAAAAAAGAAAACTTCACAAAACTAAGATATAATTAGATAGCAGCTCATCTGTAAATGATTTAGGGAAAGGAAATTCCCTTCCTTCCCTCGATTCTTTATTCTTTTCCTTCTTTGCTAATTTTTTTCTTTCCTCCCTTCCTTCCTTCCTTTCTTCTTTCCTTTCTTCCTCCCTTCCTTCCTCCCTCCTCCTATTGTGTGCCTCCCTGTCTTACTGCCTGCTTTCCACAATATTTATTGAACACCACTTATAAGCAAAACATTGTTCTAGGTGTTGGAAGAAACAATATTTTCTAATTCAACAAAGATTTTGAAGAAGAAAATGAAAAGTTAGAAACAATTATGCAAGACTTGCATTGTATCAGAGAGGAGAAAATAGATGCCTATACAAGGTGAAGTCATATGTATGTAAAAAGGATAGATTTCTCCCTTACATGTATAAATAGAAATATTTAATGCATTGTTCCTAAAAGAACTTATTTTAGCTAGTTAGTAGAGAAGCATTAGAATAATGGTTATGATTTACCAAATAAAGGATAAATAACTGAATATGCTAGCCATAAATGGAGTATTTGGATTTTAAAACTACATGCTATTAAAATGATAAATGCTGGAGAGGATGTGGGAAAACTGGAACACTAATGCATTGTTGGTGGAGTTGTTAACTGACTCAACCACTCTGGAGAGCAATCTGGAACTATCCCCAAAGGGCTATAAATAATTTCATACCCTTTTACCCAGCAATACCACTTCTAAGGTTTGATCCCAAAGAGATCATAGAAGTGGGAGGAAGACCCATATGTACAAAAATATTTATTGCAGCTATCTTTGTGCTGACAAAAACCTGGAAAATAAGAAATGCCCATTAATTGGAGAATGGCTAAAGAATTTATGGTATATAAATGTAATGGAATACTATTGTGCTATAAGAAATGGGGAGGAGATGGTCTTCATATTGACCTGGAGAGGATTATACAAACTAATGCTGAGTGAGGGGAACAGAACCAGGAGAAATTTGTACACAATGACAGACACAGACTATGTGTGATGACCAGCTTTGATAGACTGGATTCTTCTTACAATGCAGAGTTATAGGACAACTCTGAAAGACTTGTGACAGAGAGAAGCGTCTACATTCAGAGAAATAACTAGAAAGAACATAGTTTGAATGCAGATTGAAGCAAACTACCTGCTCTTATTCTTTTTCTCGTTTGGTTTTACTTCCTCTTTCCCATTGTTCATTCCATTTGTTACAATCCTTCTTTAGAATCTGACTAATGTCTAATATGAAAGTATTTGCAAATCCTATACTTGATTGCATGCTGCCATGGCATGGGGGAAGAAGGAAGGGGAGAAAATTTGAAACTCAAGGGATTGTGGAACAGAATCTTGTAAACTAAAAGTAAATAAACAAATTAATAAAGACAAAACATTTAAAATGGCACATTATTAATATGTCTTCCACTGATACAGAGCTTGCACTGATATAAAAATTACAATTTTAGGGACTTCCTGAGGTTAGATGACTTGCCCTGTTTACAAGGATCAAGCAGATGGAGTTATACCCCCAAGAAATTATAATATGGTATAATATGGTGAACCCTTGCAAGTATTGATAATTGATAAATCAATATTTAGATGGATCTCATCAATATGGATACTCCCTATTTCAGTGCACATCACTATGCATTCACTCCTTTTCATTTAGTGTAATCTTCATCTGTCCTCCAAAAGTACTATACTCATATTTTTCCAATCTGCTAGAGACCTTCCTCTAGTCATTACACAAATTCATGGAAGTAATTATATTAAGCCCAACCATTTCTTATACTAAATCTCACTAAAAGATGAGCCCACATAATTTTCTGATTGAGGCCTTTATCCCTGTCCCTTATAAATAGTCTACTGAAACATATCACTTATGTTTCCTCCCCACCTGTCTCCCTTTAAGTCAGGCACCTCGATTGTAACTGGTTATTTTTAGTCATAAATTTATGGACTAATAGGATCATAGATTTAGAGAAGGATTTTAAGATGAGAAAGTAGGCATATGGATCAGTAGTTGCCCACAAAATTTTGTCACCTTTAATAGTTATATTGTCTCTGATATTTCTGCTCTTTTGGAATTCTTCCCTTTGATATATCCCCAAATGCTTTAAAAAATGATATTACCTTCAAGCATGGATTTATTTACTATGTATTCAATCAGCTCCAACTTCTGTTCCTGACTTCATCTCCATGCCACAAGAAAGCAATAAAGTAGACATCTATGTAGGATTATGGATACAAAACAATGAATTTTTAACAGTGATATTTTATCAGATATATGTTTTGGCTAAGGATCTTTCTCTTCCAATTGCAGAGTGTAAGCTGCTTCCCATTCTGCCTATGTATAAGTTTGATCTTCATATAGTGGGAATAATATGTTAATCCCTCCTTACCCTCAGCCATATGGACTTTGGGCCAGTATTTCTCTAAAAATAGTGACAATCCTGGGAATACGATTGGCTCAGGAGGCCAAAGACCAGAGTGTTTGATATTACTTCTAATTCAGCTGAGTGGAAACATTCATGTCTAAGTAGAAACAGCCAGAAAGGCTTTCACTTGGATCATATGTTTGGCTAGCTGACCACAATGGGAAAATAACAGACAGAGGTACTTCATTTAGTTATGTCATCTTAAAGTTCCCTCAGTGCATTTGCTTGTTGATTAGACTTCATCTGCTACAGATAAATAACTTACATTTTGTTAAATGTAAAAGACATACAAGAGTCACATTTTGTTCTTTTAGCAAGCTGTCAGGAATTAGGAGTGTGTGACTGGAAGCAATGTGAAATGAGATTGAAAAGGAGCATCTGATTACATAGGTTTTTATCTTCCATCCAAAGGAATATTACTGCGTATTACTCTTAGTCTATCTCAGCTTTCATTGTGCTTGAAAGGGAGCGGTGAAAAAAGTACCATGAAGATAGATACTATTTACACAACAACATAAAGGTAGGCAAAAGATCAAGGGAATGAAAAAAAGATATTGGAAAAGATGAATTGGAGAAGAAAAGTACCAAGATTTGTGCCATATATAAAAGTCTCACATCTATATATCATAAAAAGTAGATGAAGAGCTCCTATTGTCCACACTATAATAAATAGTTGAACGAGCAATATATTGAGTTAATCCATTAATAGGTATATGTTGGATAGAGTCTTCAAATGTACAATGAATTACGTCTACCTGAAAGAGAAGGAAATTAAAAAATAATGAGAAGGAGGAGAGGAAGAAGAGCAGGAGAAGGAGGAGGAGGATGAACAGTTATATAGCCCTTATATGTTAGTAAAGTGCTTTACAAACATTTATCTTCATAATAGCCTTGGAAGTTAGTTATTATTATTACTCCCACTTTACAAAGAAGAAAACTGAAATAGGCAAAGGTTAACCTATTTGCTCAAGGTCACACAGATACTAACTATTGGAAGCAATATTTGAATTCAGTTCTTTCTGACTCCATATCCAGCATTCTACTCACTGCACTATTTAGTTGCATCTAAGAATTAAAAAAAAAAAAGGACAAGAGATCATAGAAGTGGAAGGAAGACCCATATGTACAAAAATATTTATTGCAGCTCTCTTTGTGCTGGCAAAAAACTGGAAATTAAGGGGATGACTATCAATTGGGGAGTGACTAAACAAGTTGTGGTATATGAATGGAATGGAGTACTATTGTGCTATAAGAAATGGGGAGGAGATGGTCTTCATATTTACCCAGAGAGGCTTATGCAAATTGATGATGAATGAGGGGAGCAGAATCAGGAAAAACTTGTGCACTATCACAGACTCATCATATGTGTGATGACCAACTTTGATAAACTGGACTCTTCTCAACACACAGTTATAGCAACACACAGTTATAAGACAACTCTATAAGTCTCAAGATGGAAGGAGATATCTACATTCCAAGAAAGATCTAGAAAGAACAGAGTTTAAATGGAGCCTGAAGCAATCTACATGCTATCATTCTTTTCCATGTTTGCTTTTCTTTCTTTTTTCTCATTGTTCACTACATTGGTTACAACACTTCTATACAACCAGACTAATGTCCATTGTGAAAGTATTTGCAGATCCTATATTTGATTGCATGCCACCATGGAGTGGGGGCATGGAGGGGGGAAAACGGAGGGGAGAAAATTTGAAACTTAAGGGATTGTGGAACTGAATTTTGGAAACTAAAAGTAAATAAACAAATTGATTTTAAAAAATCATTTCTTCAAAAAAGAGGATCTTTTAGCTATAGAGAAACATATCTAAACTTTATTGTACCCTTGGGACTGGGACAGGAGTGTGGGGAGGGAAAAAAAGAAAAAACTAAAAAAGTACACAGCAGAGGATAAAAGAAGACTTACAAGGAAGCAAAATAAAACATGGTCAATTCTCAGCACACTGTGTATTTTTTATCATACAGGCTTTCTTGAAGTGAAAAATTATTGTTACAAACTTTGAATACTCTTATGTTTTGCTATGCACACGACTTGCTTTTTTTCTTTCTTTGTATTTACGTTCCAATATTTAAATTTATGATATGTTTTTATTTTTTTTCTCTATTCTGTATTGGTGTGCTGAACATTGAGTCTAAAATATTTTTAAAAGGGCATTTCCATGCTCCTACTCTCTGTATTATCCAGGTTCTTCTCCAACTATGACAGGAAAATAGTTTTTACACCTTCTCTCAAGCCATCCCTCTGACCAGTCTACAGACTCACTCATCATAAAATTGTCTTCATAATATTTCCTCATAAATTAATAAAAAAAATTCTTACCAGAAAAAAGGACAGCATTTGGAAAATTACACATTATTTCAAATGACCCCAAGATTCTCCTAACGTAAACACCAATTATTTTAAATGACTATATTATTGGGACCCATATGATATCAAGTATTTCAAAATTAAAAGTCTGAATATGGTAGAGTATGGCTGTAACCCCTGCTATAAGGGAGGCTAGGACTTGCAGATTGCTTGAGATAAATTCTGAGGTCCATTGGGCTAAGCTCTCCAGTGACCAATTTTAGTATAATATGGTGAATCCTTGGGAATAAGGGGTCATGAAGTAGCCTAAAGAAGGCTGAAGAAAACCAAGCTGGAAAAACAGAGCAGGTCAAAGCTTTCATGCTGATTATTGGTGGGATTAACCCATGAGTCATCAGGGTGGCTAGGTGGTACAGCAAATAGAGCACCAGCCCTGAAGTCAGGAGGACCTGAGTTCAAATGTGACCTCAGACACTTGACACACTTACTAGCCATATGACTTTGGGCAAGTCACTTAACCCCAATTGCCCTCCAAAAAGCAAAAAAAAATTTTTTTGAGTCATCTAGAGGGCATGAAGTAATATGTAGTAGATGTGAATAGATCTACAACATATGAAGAAAGCACTGTATGACCCAAAGTAGCAAATAGGACAGGATCACAGAGATTTACAGACAGACAAGGAGATGAGTTGGTCCTGAAGCAAGGGAGGGCAGATTAATAGGCATTTGATATCAAGAGATTAAAAAAAATGACTTGAGTATATTCAGTGGACTCCGTGTGGAAGATGCACAGTATAGCATACATTAGATTTCATGGAATAAACGACATTGATTTAATAAAATCTGGAAAGTTTGATGGAGTGTCCACATTTGTGGGGTAATTTATTTATTGAAATATCCAAGTACTAATTTCTTTGAACAGAATGAATTCATTGTACTAAATGATATCTAAGCTTCCTTGAAGTGCAAGAAATCTATATGACTCTATCAAAAGTAGTGAGTAAAAGGAACAAATACCAACATACAGATATGTCACTATGGTGTCTCAAAAAAGTTTATGTACTTTTTGGATACCTAGATTCATTGCATGGTGGAACAAACACTGGAAAGAATCACAGAGGCCTTTAAATCTCTATTGTTTCCTATAATCATTAATAAAGTTAGCTTATTCATACATATATTTTGTTATATAAAATCAATTTCTCATAGGGAATCTAAACTGCTAAACTGGGAGGATAATACTAGTGTTGCTGTATATTTTAAAGTATGGTTTAGAGTGTATGAGAAGAATTGAAACAAAACTGATAACACAAAATATTGTTATAAATGTGACAGAGGACAAGGCTTCTGATTTTACTCACAAGAAAGTGTGCTGCCACTTTATTTTTTAGTTTGACGTGAAGCCAAGAAGTGTTGTGGATGTCTCCTTGAGGATTAAGGAGCTGGCACTGTACAAAATAGGAACTCCCCCTTTTTGGTAAAGGAGGATGGTAGGTAAACAAGTTAATATGGTGGCTTTTCATTTTGGCTATTGCATAGTTTAGACACTTGACTGATGCTGCTAGAGCTTATTAAGTGTGCTCCCATCTCACCCCTGTGAGACAGACCTTTCCTTCTGTGCTAGTAAGCTCTTTCCACGCATTCAAATCTGTTTTGAGGTGTTTTTTTTAAGGTTGTTTGAAGGGAACTTCTTGAGGACTCCAGGAAGGTCATTCCTTATTCTGCCATCTTGGCACTGAAGGTATTCTTGTGTACATTTAAAAATAAGTCTCTTACTGGTCTTTGTGTTGTGGGCTCTCCTTGCCTGCTGAATTTATTCATTCTCCCCTACCCCTGTAAAGCCAAGCACCAGTAGATTCCCAAAAGAATGCTACTGTGAACAGCTTTTAAGATATAGATTACACAGTAATAGTAAACACTTTGTTTATTCCATTACAAGTTAAGGTTCAGTACAATATTCACAATATAATATTCACAATATTACATCTTATCACAGAAAGTCTTCACATTAGAATGGCCACACAGTTTTCACTACAGAGGCTACAATATTTAGAACAAGGAACAAAAGAAGAATCACCTGGTTTGCCTAAGGGAGAAACCCTTCTCACTTAATCATTCAATCAATCAATTAACAAAAGAATAATCACCTGGTCTCCCTAAGGGGGGAACCCTTCTCACTTAATGATTCAATCAATCAATTCACAATATATCAATCTTCCATTCATGAGGCAACCATTAACTTAATCAGTCACTCATCTAGCAGTCAGTCACTTGATTCCCAATTACTATCATTAGTCACTAAGACAGTCATCAGAAAATCACACAAACTTTCCACCCCTTGGTGTCCAGCAAACCTCAGTCTTGTCCAAGGGGAGGCCTTTTCCTCATCTTGAAACTGGGAAGTCTCTCTGATTCCCTGGATCCCCTTCCATGGTTTCCACTCCCTCCTTAATCTGCCAAACAATCACATGGATTCAGAAGCAGACAGCTGCCAGATTCTCATCCAGTCCTCAGAGGTAGACAGCTCCCAGGTCCTTGTCCAGTCCTCAGGGCAATCCACAGCACACAGTGAAGTTCACAGGGTCCAGCACATCTCAAACCCTTCACCACTTCTCTTGCCTGGAATTCAAGGATCAGCCAGGCCATGAATAAACAAAGTCTTATATTGTTCATGTTTCTTCAGTCTTCCAGCAATTTAGCTGGCTCTAGGACCCAGAAGGATTATGGGCCTTCTAGATGGCTTTCACCAGATTCTGGTCTCAGGAAAATTCAAATTCAGTTCTCAGTCAGCTTCAAGATACTGGGAGAGAAACTCACTCTCTCTCTCTCTCTCTCTCTCTCTCTCTCTCTCTCTCTCTCTCTCTCTATTTCTTTCTCTCTTCCTCTCTCCCTCTGTCAGCTGGCTTCAATCTCCATGAATCTTCCTTCACAAGCAGCAAATTCCAATTCTGTCTCTCTGTCTCTAGATTTCTTCTTTATATACAGCACTGGCCTCCTGTCTCAGCCAATAGCCTTCTTCCACATCAACAGGGGAGTTCATGCCTTCTCAACAACCTACAGGGTTCACACCTTCCATACTTAGCCCTAAGTTACTAGGCGCTAAGTATGTGATAAACTGATTACCATTACATTCTTCCCCCCATTTCCTTTCTATATTGTTCCAGAAGCAAATAATTTCTTCAGTTCTGATTATCTTTCTAAAAAAAATTAAATTTTTCATTATTGAACATCTACCCTTCATCATTTATGGGTAAGCTCAGATTTTTGGAATCAGAACAAACTCCATTCCCACCTTCTTTTTCTACTGAGTGTAGAATGGATTTGCCTTATACAAATATCCTTTTCATTTGAAGGTTTCTCTCCTGACGATGTGCAGAATTTATTCCTGAGCTAAATAAGAAAGTTTAGGTGCTACATGTCTTGGATTTTGCAGCCTTGGGTTTTGTTTTCTTTGGTTGTTGTGGTTGTTTGTTTTGTTTTGTTTTTCTAGAGATGATCAGTGAATTCTCTCAATTTAAATATCATTTTCTATGAAATATAAACTTCTGAAATAGATAATCTGGGAAGTTCCTCTCTTCTTATTTTCTTGTTAAGGTTTTTATACCCTGCAATATTCTTCTGAGAGACTGATGATCCTTAAGTTGTCCCTCTACAAATTGCCTTCAAACCTTATGTTTTGCTCATATACGGAGCATGTTTTCTATTGTTTTTGTTGTTGTTGCTCTTCTTTTTCTTGTTTGTGCTTTACTCTGTGCATTTGCATTCCAAACCTACTGTTCTTTCTTCTTTCTTTGGTGACACCATTGCAGATTCAAGGTTTTTATATTGCTCTTTTTTTTCTGTGCGGGACAGAAATTCTCTCATAATATTGATTTTTTTTTCTTTTAAAACACTTAGGAGCAGCATAGTGTGGTTCTACATTCTCCAATTCCACAAGGTCCTCTGTTTTATCAAATGTTGAATCATTTTCCTTTGTCAGTATTTATTTATAGGTGACTGAACTCATTTACTAGATTTGGAGGTCTTATTTGTTTCTGTTACTGCTGTCTTTTCTGTTGATTTTTCTTGAAAAATAATTTCTTACAGAAGTTTTTTTTTCCTTTTCCTTGCTTGTGAAGGACAAGGTTGATGATGAGATTGTGTTAACATTCTCCTCAACCTTAGGTGGGCCTCCACCCAAATGAGAAAGCTTATTTCTAATTAAAGGGCAGAGAATCTGATCTAGGAGAATTCTGGCCCTTTGTTCAACTGCACAGAAATTCTTGTCCTGCCTCCCTTCTTCCATTCTCCTCCCCTTACCTGAGGGTGTTCTACCCTAGTGTTCTACCCAAAGGAAGGTTAATTTTTATGGCAGAAACCTAACTAGTTAACTTGGGGTTTACTGGTTAGATTTCTTTCTCAAAGGCAATGTCTTAAACCCAATTCATTCTAGATCTCATTGATTGGACAACAATATCCCCTTCTCCAAGCACTACTCAGGTCCTCCTGCCTCAGAATGAAGATAAATAGTAACTGTTTCCCTTTTGACCAGCAACCCTGAGGTGTTTCTACTACCAGGTTGCCTTTTTTATAAATTTTTTTAAATTAAAGGTGCCATCTCTTGACTCACATCTTAAAGAAGCCTATTCATTGAATGAACATGGCCGCACTCAAAGTGAGAACTAGAAAAGATCTTATGGTAAAAAGGCTAAGGTCTCCCACTGCATCATGGGGAAGTTCCATTCACCCTGATCTGATCTGGTTACTGGACCCAGATGGCTCTGGAGGAGAAAGTGAGACTAGTGACTTTGCACAGCCCTTCCTCACCCAAATCCAATTCAATTGCAAGTCATGTTATCATCTGCCTAATATCATGGTCATCTTCTGGAATGTAGGACAAACCACATCGCTTAGTTAAGTTTTGTGTCAAGACACACCAATCTTTCACTTTTCTGCTTTTGCAAATTATTCTATAGCCATGATACTTACAGTAATTCAAATAGACTGCTTTTCTAAAGATCTTCAGAACTCAAATTTGACAGCTTTGAAGATAAAAAGCAGTGAGAGACCTCAGAACAGTGACTTCCTAACATATTTCCTAATACTATTTAGCATTTCTAATCTTCCCCTAATTTGGTTGGAATTTATAGTACCAATTGAAGAAGGAAAAAAAAACAGAGAAGTGGTTTGTTTTTTTATAAATGTTATTGAGTAGAGAATTAAGTTTAATACAACAAATATTTATTGATTTGCTATTATGTACTAAACAATATTCTAACCAATAAAGACACACAGAAGAAATTAAACACTACCCCTATACTTAAGTTTCTTCTAATAGAGAAAATTTTATATGTATATATATATATATATGTATATGCTCAAATAGATACATACATATTTACATCTATGTATGTACATAACTATAATTATATTGAACAGAATAATAAAAATGCAAATAAATCCAAAGTGCAGTTAGATATAATACTGCTGTTATCCTTGTCTATAGCAACCCTCAATTTGACCTCTCTGACCATTTGTATGTTTTATTTTCTCTTTGTGTTGATAGTTAAATTTCAGGATGAAAATGCATTAGATGTTTTCAGATTCTAGCATTAAAAGGCACTTATTTTGACAAAATCCAAGTATTGAATTTAAAAAAAATGCCTGGTCACTGTCCTCAATACTTTTCAATCTGATCAACAACTTTGATTCAATTCTAGGCCCAACTCTTGATCCACCTCTAGTACCTATTCACGTTACAAGTTCTGATGAACAAATTCAAAGGCACCTTTTCATTTAGTTGCATATCGCAATATGGGACAATAGGTGCTTTTCAAAGTTTATATTTTTCAGTTTAGATTATTACATTGATATCTTTCAGATGGTTATGAATTTTATTGAGGAGATTTCATAATTATGATGCTTCTATTTAGTATGGATAGAATATTAAGTAAGTCACATCATTTTTATGTACTCTACTTCTTTATCTGTAAGAAAAGTGGTTAGACTAGATAGCCTCTCAATTTTTATTTCTAAAACTATGATTCTAGTATTTGAGGTACTGACACAATTTGTCATGATGCTGTCTACAAATAAGAGTATTTGGAAAGCCTTGACACTAGTTACCTCCGGGACTAAATATAAAGTAATCTGTCATTCTAAAGATAACCAGGACCCTTCCTTCTTTCCCAGTCTTATTAGCTCTTAATCACTCACCAAATACTCTATAATCTAGTAACACTGGCACCCTTGCTTTCTACTTCAAATCCTAACTTTGTATTTTCACTGGCTTTTTATTGACTGTCTCCCATGCCTGGAAAAGGGATACCTTTTCATTTCTGCCTCCTCCTTTTCTTGTTTCCTTCAAGTCCCAGATACAATTCCATCTTCCATAAGCAGCTCTTCCTCATCCCCCTCTATTAAATTCCTCCTGTTGATTATCTTCAAGTTATCTGGTATATAGCATGTTTGTACGTTGGGTTTTTTTTGTATGTTATCTGCACCATTATAGAAAATTTCTCAAGAACAGGGACTGTCTTTTGTCTTGTTTTGTATTCCCAGCACTTAGCACAGTCCCTAGTGCACAATATGTACTTAATGAAATAGCTGAATGAGTTGTTTTGTGACACTGTATAGGACATCCTCCATGATACTGGGGAATACCTTAGGAATTTGTCTCTTTATTTCATACTTCAATTTTTGCTGATACTCAGTGCATCATTACACAAGTAACATCTCTCATAGGTCCTTAGTAATTTTAACATCTGTGCAAGAGAGACTTTTTAGGAAAAGAATCTTTAAGTTTGTATTTACATCATGATATCCGTAAAGAACTGTATAACCCAAACAGCTTTTTATTTTTGGAGCTTTTCCTTTTTGGAGAGGGCCACAGAGATTTATGGCCAGAAGAGGACATGAAATGAAATATGTTTTGTGAAATCAACATATAACAGAAATTGTAGTTTCTTATATTTCCCATATCTTTTAGTCAGTTATGTTATTAATGATGAAGGCTACTTTTTTTTCTCTTCTTTTGGAGGGAGGAAAGCAGGGCAATTGGGGTTAAGGGACTTGCCTAATGTCACACAGCTAGTAAATGTCAATAGTCTGAGGATGAATTTGAACTCAAGTCCTCTTGAATCCATGGCTAGTGCTTTATTCACTACACCAACCTAGCCACCCATGAAAGCTACTCTTAAAAAAAAATCTAGGAATGTTTTCCTGTTTTCTTCTCAAGCTATTATCATTAGGAACCTGCCCATTCAGTCATATTTTGGCAATATCTTAAGCTATCAACTGTTATCATCTGATATAGTTAGCTTATATTTGCTTAGAATGTGGGTGGTGAGGGGTGGGAGAAGAAAGAATAAACTATCCCTCCCCCTCTTTCCTCCAGGGGGAACAGAAATCATCTGGTTAGATATAGGAAAAATCTATCAATAGAGCAAGAACTATTTGAGTAGAAACTGACTTTTATTCATAACCTTTAGAATTTATTCACACAGTTGGAATGCCAAATAAATCTTGCTGTTTCCAAGTGGAAGAGTTCTCTCCCCCCACCCCCACACCACCCCCACCCAAACCTCCTTCTCTCTGTCTCTCTGTATTTTCTGGCTTCCTCTTTCTCCTGGCAGGAATAACAGAAGCTACTTCACTCTCCACATAGGACAATACAGCAGATGTTTAAGCTGTACTCTTGGACCTCACTCCCACAACTGTTCACATTTTAACCACACCTAGAACCTCTATTTTGATGAAAAGGCCTAGGCTAACTATGTCTTCATTCCCCTTCAGGCTCTATTCCCACTCTCTGGATCTCCTTTATCATGTCCCTGAGTACCTTTATCTGCTCTCTCCATTCAACCTATCCCCTGATTTTCAGTTCCCTTTTATACACTGTCTTCTGCCATTAAAATGTCAGCTTCATGAGATCAGGGATTGTGTTTCTTTGTGCTTATATTTATATTCTCAACACTTAGCAAAACACTTGGCACACATTATTGTTCAGTCACTTCAGTCGTGTTCAACTCTGTAATTGCATTTGGGGCTTACTTGACAAAGATAATAGAGTGCTTTGCCCCTTCCTCCCCCAGCTCATTTTACAGTTGAGGAAACTGAGAGAAACAGGGTTAAGTGACTTTCCTAGAGTCACACAGTTGTTAAGCATCTGAGGCCGGATTTGAAGTCAAGAAGATGAGTCTTTGGGACTCTAGGTCTGGTATTCTATCAACTCTTCCACCTACCTTCACACTGTACCACCTTGCACAAATATGCTTAATAAATGACTTGTATGGTCCTCATTCCAATCTATTGAATGTTATCTCTGCTTTATACATGTACATATTTTGGAGGATGCAGTTTCCAAAGGACCATAACATATCTTTGGACAGTAATATGCCTACTTCCTTATAATAACTGCAAAATAGTTATTTAGTGTGGTTCAATCTTCTATAAAAAATAGTCTTTGTCTCTTCTTTAATAATTATACTATTACGACTAAAGTTTTTCTCCTTTTCCACTTCCTCGTTGAGAAATTAATCAGTGTAGAAATTATCTCTTAAAGATTTAACCAGGGCAGGCCAAGATCTAATAAAACAATAAAAGGAATTCTAAGTTTGAACTAATAGTGCGTTCCTGCTCATTATGTTTGCTCAGAAAAGGAAGTGTTGTTTCTCCCTCCTCAGTCACTTCTGAGTGGAAATTGATGTATATTTAAGGAGGATTTAGATGGTCTAAGAAACATGCCCCAAGATCTGCATTGTAATACAATCCAGCCTCTAAGTGTAATATTCATTTTCTCATTAATTGTTAACTAATTAGAGCTGATTGCTACCTCTAGGGAACATCTACTCTGCTCAGGGAATAAAACTATGAGCCCATCCCATTAAGGATCTTTGGTCTAAGAGAGATGACCAAATAACCATCCTTTCATTAACAGATGTGCTGGTCTTATTAATGAAATGATTAAATTATCCAAAAACTGTTTCTCAGAACTTTTTAATTGTGACACTTCTACAAATCCTACTGAACATTGCCAAAAACATATAAAAAGCACAGATAGACTCTCAAAAGATTCAGTTTTCTTTTTCCTATACTGTAAAAATGCCTTTGATATCTGCACAAATTATTTACATAAAAAATCCCCCTCTAAAAAAATCACAAAGAATGATTTGTACATCTGTGATATGCATAATGAACATTCACATATTTAGCATGTCACCTGAGCATTTTTCCTTTTACTGAATACACAGTTCTGTTACAGATGTCTAGTACCTACTACCTTAATTAGGAATGCGTATTTTTGATGCTTGCACAAATAATTTACATTTTGTTTGAAAAGTTGATAAAAATGACAAAGTAAGCATATACATGCATGTCTCCTCAGTTGTCTTTTTTTTACTTAGAAAAATAAAAAAAAGAAAGAAATGCTACAAGGGGAAGGACGTGAGAGTGCATCAAACACAAAATGCATTGACTTTAAAATTTCCTTAGGATTAGCCTTGCATCTTATCTATCTTGAATGAACACGATCAAGATTATAACAATGCTACATTTAAATAGTATGGGGGGGGGGAAATATGGTCAAAGTTGTAAACAAATGTTAAAATATGAAATTTTGTGTCAGTAACATTTAATACACGTATTCTTAACCTTTTTTTTCCAACAGCTATTTTGATATGATTGTTTTTCTTTGTGACCCTATTTGCTTTATTTAACGTATTTAAAAATGTTATTCTGAGAAGGCATCCATAGCCTTCACCAGGTTGTTAAAAGATTACATAAGGCAAAAAGCTTAAGAATTCCTACTGTAAAAGAAAATAGACTATTTCACCTGGGAAAAGCTTCAGCCTCAGTCTCCTGGACACAAAATTTAGACTCATTTTGTTTTGCATGATGTTTGAGAGTTTAAAGTTCCCTTCTCCATTTGCTTAAGTCTTGGGGTGTGTTGCTATCTCTTTCAAACCTGGCAATAATTTCCCCAAGTATTTAGAAATTTTTGTGTAGTTAAAGTTAAAGCCTTCGGCTTTCTATTTTGATAGGCACTCCATGAAACCATTAAATGGCTCAGTGTCAAACAGGCTGTATTCTTGGCTACAGGGAAAAGACTCACACAGGCAAAACTAAAATGACTTTTTTCCTAACAAGAAAGCCTGATTTTCTCTTCCATGGTAATGCTGTGAATGTGATGAAGTCAAAGTTGAAAACACAGATGCAAAATTTCCAAGAAAAATATGAAAATAAGGCATATCAGTATTTTACCTAAATAGATTCATATTTGCCAAAGTCATACCCAATCTGTCAAGCTCAAATGTAAGCTATTAGAAGTAAAAACATATGAAAACTCCCACTTTAATCTTTAAAAAAATCAAGTGATACATTTTTTTATAAATAAAGCAAATTCAGAATCATATAATGTAAGGAATTATTTTTATTTGTTATTAGGCACATGGAAATTAAAGTTTAAAAGAAATATTAGGATGTTATCAATTGACAATAGGTGAAAACAGAAACTATATAAAAAAAGGAAAATTAATTTACAAAGGCATCATAGAGGGCATTTTTGTGAAGTAATCTAAGAAGGCTTCATACTAAGTTAAGAAACAAGTAAAACAGTTACATACAAAGTTGTGCTGTGTAAGACTTGATATTTTCCTTAATAATTTTAAAAATGTTTATACATCATTTTTATTTACTCTACAATGTTGAGAAATTATGAAAAATGGTAGTTGGTTGATTGTTTTCCTTAGTTCTCCAAGAGGAACAAAATCACTTCACTATGCTAGAGTCAAATTTCAGTGTGTCCAACTGTGACTAATCAGACCAACACAAGCTTGGAATGTTCTGCCACAGGTTGGGCACAAATAGTGTATGTTGACATTTGCTCATCCTGCACTTCCTTTTAGCTGTTTCAATTCTGCTTTGCTCATAGAGCACAGTGCTTTTTCTGATGAGGGCATGCCATGCTGAACAGTCCTGTGTTACCATTTCCTATGTCACACAATCAATTCCAAAGTTCTTAAGAGAGACCTTGAGAGTGTTCCTGTATTGCTTCTTCTGACCACCGTGTGAGCACTTGCCCTGTGTGAGTTCTCCATAAAATACTCTTTTTGGCAAATGTACATTATATATTTGAACAATGTGGTCAGCCCATCAGAGTTCTGCTCTCTGACACAGAGTTTGAATGCTTGACAGTTCAATTTGAGGAAGGGCCTCCATGTCTGGTACCTTATCTTGCCAGATGGTCTTCAAAATCATCCCAAGATAATTGAAATGGAAGTGATTCACTTTCCTAGCATGACTATGATAAACTGTCCAGGTTTCACAGGCATACAACAGTGAGGTCAGGACCATGGCTCTGTAGACCTTCAGTTTTATAGTCAGTCAAATATCTCTTCTCTGCCATACTTTCCTTTGGAGTCTCCCAAACACAGCTGATAATGCATATGCCAATGTTTTTTATCAATCTGCACATTCCTAGAAAGTACAGTACCAAGGTAAGTGAACTTATCCACAGAATTTAAAACCTCTCCATTTGCTATAATTGATGGTTCTACATATGAATGGTAAGGTGGTGGCTGGTGGAGCACCTGAGTTTTCTTGGTGTTAATTGTTAGGTCAAAATTAGCACAAGCAGCAGAGAATCGATCCGTACTGTGTTGCATCTCAGCTTCAGAGGCTGCATTGAGTGCACAATCATTGGCAAACAGAAAACCATGCACCACCACTCTTTCCATTTTGGTCTTGGCTTGTAGACTTTTCAAGTCGAAGAATTTACCAGCAGTGTGGTAGCTGACCTTGATGCCATGTTCATCCTCATTGAAAGTATTTGACAAAATGGCTGAAAATATCATAATAAAAAGATGGGAGCAACCCAACAGTCTTGTTTCACTCTATTGGTGTGATTGGGAAAGCACAAGAGCATTTTCCATTATCTAAAACCCAGGCAAGTATGCTGTCATGAAATTGATAAACTATGCTGATGAACTTCTCTGGGCAACCAAATTTCGACATAATTTTCCATAAGCCCTCATGACTAACAGTATCAAGGGCTTTGTTCTGATCTACATTGTGTACAGACCTCTGTTCTGCTCCTGGCATTTCTCCTGGAATTGTCAGGCAGCAAACACCATATTGACTGTTCTTCAGCCCTTTCTGAAGCCATACTGGCTCTCAGGTAGATGACCATCTTCCAGGTGAAGGATCAGCCTATTAAGGAGGATTCTGGCAAGAAGGATGATTTCAAGGATGTCTCTATCATCTATCTCTGTAAAGGTAAAGGAAATACATTGTCCTGTGGCAATCACGGTTCTCTCTTACTTATGAAAAAAGAGTATCACCATTCAAAATATTCAGTATATTAATGGAAGGAATTTTAAAAAAGTGCAAAAGAGAACAAGTAGCATAATGTTAATTTTTTTGTTGAAGGAGTAAATAACTAGTAAATTTATTTCCATTTCCATCAATATCCTTTTTCTTGTCTTTTCACATACCATTGAGTTTTCATTATTCTAATGGAAAATGATCTTAATTAAAACAAATATGAATGAAGCATTTTACATGAGCTATATGAAGGAAATCATCCCAAGTACAGAGTAATTTAATAAGCATAAGTTCTTCGTGTGCTTTTATTTTTCTAGAAGCAAAGTTAACTATATAGGAAGCAAACAGAAGAATTAGAATTTAGAACATAATTTGAGCACTCAGCATTTATTGAGGACTATTTATGTATTCTGTACTGTATGCTAAGTAGTGATTAGTAACACTGAAAAATCATTTTATTGAAAGCAATACAATTTAAAAATACTCAAAATTCAAAAATATATTTAACATGTCTTATATTTTGAGGCCTGGGGCCATAAAATAAGATAAATATTAGAATGGAAATTAATTTAATCATATTTGTCATATAAAAAGATGGAATATTCATCTTGAATTCCACAGGGGCATGGTATATTATGGAAGCACTAAAATTATTGCAATATAAAATAATTCACCTGTAGTAATAAGAGCAAATTATATTTTTAAAATATTTACAGATAAGTTATATGTGTATAAGGGCAAGCAAAGTAGTATTTAGCTTCTTGTTTCAATTATTCAACTATTTAGCACCGTGTTTCAGCTTTTAAAGTTTCTTTGAACCTCGCCTGCAATTTTATCAAGTTAGAAACAGAACCTGTGAAGCCCACAGTGAGAGGAACTTTCCAAAGACAGAACAGCAAGGACATAAGAGATAGGAGGAACTAATGATATATAAAAGCTCATGCACATGTGGGACTGAGCAGAACTGGGAATGGCTATGGTGCCTGTAATTTGTCTGCCTGTGTTGATATTACTTTGTTAGACATGTCTGCTAATAGAAGATGTCACTGCTATTACAGAAGCCCTGGTTTAGTAACCCTGAAAGAGAACTTTCTTGTGGTTTGTTTACAGAAGTCTTGGAGGAGGGTTTTACTTATGTTTTCAGAGGTCCTGGGATTTTACTTTACTGATGATTTGGGTTTTCTCAGACCCTGTTTGTGGGTCTATGTTGATTTCACAGGCAGAAAGTAAATTGATGATGGTGCTGGCAATGAGTATGAATATTGTTGTGGCTTTGTTAAGTTTTCTTTTCCCAGAAACAGATATTTCAAAGAACTTGAGCTGGGCTGGTCACTTTGAGCTTTCAACAGGGACAGGAATGAGAAAAAGAGCTGAAAGCTACCTACCTGTGAATTCAGGTGACTATTGGGTGAATTTAGGCAAGAGCTGGGAGCATGGAAGAGGACCCAAGGAGTTTGGGAGCCAGCCTCTAGCGAAAATGAAAGAACCTTTCCTTGGGTACTTAGTACTGATTGACAAGATCATGATTTACTTAGACCTAGGGGTGGGAGAACTTTATATTTTGTACTTTGTACCCCATAGGGATGATTAAGCTAAGGATGATTTGAAATTAGTCTCCAATCAAGAAGAAAGAAGACTTTCTGACTGAGAGATTAAAACAGTGTGACCTAGGGGTGGGAGACCTTTGTATCTTATATCCCTTAAGTACTATTGCTCTTTAAGGAAGATTGAGTTAAGGACTTATTGAATGATATCTTTTGCTTAAGAGTATGTGTCTACTTTAGTGATAAGTTATTATATCATTGTGAATGTCCGACTGTGGTTTCTGTGAATGTTTTACTGCTGAATAAATAGAGAGTTCACTATACAATGCAGTCATCAGGAGAACTGCTCATGCTTGGCTTTACAATATGTTATTTTATTTCATGCATTCAATGACTCTATGAAGTAGATGTTATTATTAAACCAATTTTGCAGATGAGGAAAATGAGGCTAAGAGGGATTCAGTAATGTGTATTTCATGTCTGGGTTGAATTCAAGGTCCTTTCCAACTTTAGTCTAACAATATTTCCCACTGCAACATTCTTTAAAACTGGCTCCCAGTAGGGGGAAGGGTTTAACTTCCAGTAGTTAAAGCAACTATTACATGTCCAAACATTTGGTCATGAAACATCTACAAAACTGAAACCCCACAAAATACCAACATCATTTTGCTAGAGAGATAAATATATAAATTGCAGAAACTATTGTAAAATTTAAAATCAGTACTGAAAAATTATGCAAATAAGTGATCATAAGACTTAATAAACATAAAATAATTTATTATAAGTTGAACTACCAAGCATATGGACTCTTAGTAGGAATGCATGTATAGGTCTAAAAAATGAAGACGAAATCCTTATTAATAATCTCAATCACATATGGCACACAATTATTCCTATAACAAATATGACAACAAGTGATGTGTCCTGGGTCCATTTCAACATAAATGGACATGGTTCTGAGTTTACCTTTCTCTTCTCTAGTGGGATAAAGGAGATTGGGAATGGGAATTTCATGTCACTCCTGTGGACATGCTTCTTTATCTTTTATCTGGAGCCATGGAACAGAATATTCTTCTGTCTTTCTCTTTTGTTCTTCTTCCTTTTGTTTTCGTCAGAGAAATGGAGGCTTAGCCCACTCTTTTCTTTCACTTTTCTTTATGTCTACATACACAAAAAATTATGTAATAAATTTTCATTTTCCCATATAGTTTGTTTTTAAAAACTAATTGAAGAATGTTCCAGTCTTATTGTTAACTACTATGTTCAAAACATTGACAATTTTAATACGTTTGACAACTATATTTCCAAGTTTTTAAAGTATGCTGACATGACAGATTTTATAAATGGCAAATAAAAATTATTTACACAACAAAACCTTAAACACTAAGCATTACATCAAACACAAACTTTTAAAGCTTAAAAGTTTTAAACATCTTTGAAATAACAATGATTTGATATTATTATTAGCTAATCCCGTGACAATATATACTTGAGGGATTCTCATATTTAATGATTCTGGATATAAATTCATATTTTTTCTTATATTTTAGAAATGTTGAATGATTTAATTCTTCTTATTTGATTTAATTAGTTATTGTTACCTCATAATATGGTAAATGAGGAGACCAGAGTAGGAATAGGAGAACTCTGCCATTTTCTAGAGGTTCAGTTGTGACAGTGGATAACTGTATATAGAACCTGCCTTAAACCCAGGAAGAGAGGATTGGGTTATTCTCACTCTGACAAAGTAGCTATGTGGTCCTTGGAAAGTGACTTACCTTTTCAATTAGTTAATACTCCTAGGGTATAAATTTCAGTAAAACTATTGACTTACATTGGAAAAAGGAATCTTCTTACCTGGGAGTTCTCTAGACCAAAGAAACAACAGCACCAGGCTCTTCTAGTTCTTGGTATATTCCTATTATTGATAATATTTTCAATACAACTTCTTGGCAGAAACCTTTTCAAGTCATTTGTCCATTTTGTGAATTTTAGTTTAATTTAATATTAAATTATATAATAGTTATATATAATTATACATGTATATATAAAAATAATTTTATAATATGATATTTAAAAAGTCCAGTGAACCCCAGAAATGTCTATATATCTCAGTATATTGAAAGTGAAAAAATGAAAATTCTATTGTCCTCAATTCAGTGGAATGCCTATCTCTGACATAGTTTACTTTGTGTATCATATATGGCATGTAGCAATCTGACACATAGATGCCAAAACCAAACCATATGATAAATATTAATAAAGCATAATTCATTTCTTTTTTAGGTAAAAAGATACACACACACACATTTTTTTTCCATCCAAATTTGGAGACAACTGCTTTATACTGAGCGATCCCTTTGCTTACACTCTTTTAAGTTTTAAATACTTAAATCTGGGATATCATCTGTGTTAAACTTCTAGCAAAAAACTCCATCTGTCAATATAACTCCATACCTCCTCTGAAGCTTAGACTTTGGTGTTAAGCAATTTGCCCAAGGTCACACAGCCAATACATGGCAAGGAGAGGACTTGAATTCATATTTCCTTACTTCACGACCAGCTCTCTACACACTATTCTAAGCTGCCTCTTATCCAATATCATGAGATAAATTTTCTTGATCTTTCATTAGAAATGACAGTTAGTAGCCAAAAAAAAAACAATACAGCACAACTAAGAGGTGTATTTTACCCCTCATATTTTAATAAACAGAATGAACCGGTTTAAATAAATACAATATAGACACAATTACTTTAAAACACTGAAACACTCTCCATAAGCTTTCTGGAATTGCATTTACTTGACCACTTTTTTTCTAGGATGATAGAAAATACTCACTTCTCTAGGAGATAATCTTACTTCCTCTCAGGAGAAGTAAAAGCTAGCTCTTAACAAAAACAGATTCAGAGCCACAGGTCTCATCAGAAATAGGAATGAGGAATGAACCTGTGAATTCACTGCAATAATGCGAGAGAGAGAGAGAGAGAGAGAGAGAGAGAGAGAGAGAGAGAGAGAGAGAGAGAGAGAGAGAGAGAAACTCTTTGTACCAATGCAAACAAGAACCTTCTTGTAATTTTATATCCTTAGAAAGTTGTCCAGAGCTGTGATATTAAACATCACTTGTAGCCCACAAAAACATTACCAAATGAGACTGTACTATATTAAAATGGAATTTGGAAATATTTAACTAAATGAATAAAAATACAACAAGTCATAGACAATGTTAAAATGTCATTTTCTAATTCAATATGTGCCCAGCAGGAATCCTTATTTATGTTTTAATGGCTTATTTGACGCCAGCCATTAAATCAGTGTTCATCTACAGTATTGAGACAAAGTCGCATAAGCATGTGCCAGAGGTTCAGCTTAAAATTTATTTTGCAATTTGTAATTAGCAGAATGAACAAAATATTTGTAAAACATGAATGGTATGAGAAAAATGAGTTGGAAGGAAATGTAGCAAGCAGTAAGCAATCGTATAACAAGAAGGAATTTATAATGAGCATATTGCAGGTATAATTTTATTTACTTATTAATGAATATAGATTAACAGGCACTTTGGTACTTTGTCACAAAGATGTGGATTGGACCTGTCTCTTCTGTTTATTCTCCAACCTTGTATTTCTGTTAATTCTCTATCCTCTTCAACAGCTGTGTTAAAGAATTCACCTCCTAAAATAATACCTTTATCTGAATAAATTACTCAGCTGTCTTTTGAGAATAAGATTTAAACAAAATATTAAATTATATTTATCATTAGCATCTCTTTGCAGTGTCCAATTTATTTTATTCCCAGTTTAATTCTACAAACAACTCAGTTTGTGTTTTAAGCTGTTTATGTTTTTAATTATCTTTTCTTATCCTGGATTAGTCTTTCTCTTATCTCCACTGGCATTATCTAATTTTCTCTGGCTGTCTCATACCTGGAATGCTCTCTTTCCTTCTCTTCTCTGCATGTAGGCTTCCCTTATTGTTGTTAGCCATTTCAATCTTATCCAACTCTTCATCACCTAATTTGGGGTTTTCTTAGGAAAGATATTAGAGTGGTTTGCCTATTTCTTCTCCAGGTCATTTTACAGATGAGGGAACCAAAACAAACAGGGTTAAGTGACTTGCCCAGGATCACATAGATAGTTTAACCCAGGTCATCATACTCTAAAACTAATATTCTTTATCCATTATGCTACTGCATTATGAATGTGCACACTATGTTTAGCAATAACTAAGTCCCACATAATGCTAAATTCATGACTAAAGTTAGATAACTTAGGAACATAAGTCTTCCTTACTCCAAGGCCAACTCTATCCACTGTACCACTTAACTGTTCCCCAATTGGCTCCCTTGTCTTTCTCCGATGCCCAGCTAAAATCCTACCTTGAGAAGCCTTTCTCAATCCCTTTGAATTCTGCGTCCTTACCTCTGTTTACTATTTCTTATATAATCATGTATATAACTTGTTTGCGCAGAATTGTTTAAATATTCTCTGCTCTGTTAGTTTATGATGTCCTTGAAGGCAGGAATTGTGCTTTGACTTTGTAACATCAGCACATAAACCAGTCCCTGATAAATAATGCTTATTTACTGATTGACTAATTTTCATAGATACATTTTAATTACTTCTTTTCCTCTTTGGAGGAATTTGATGATTAATGATTAGTCTATCATTTGTATCCTTTTTGTGTGTATTCCTAAAGTGCTTAGTCTAGAATTTTGCATAGAAGACATGCCAAAAGAAGGTAGCCAAAAGATCACTGGATTTGAAATTAGAGACTTGGATTATAGATAGACTTAGCTCTGACATTTACTAGCTATATTACTATGCGCATGTCATAACCCCTCTACATCTCAGTTTTGTTATGTGTAAAATGTGCTCAATGATACACTAATTAGTAGCATAAGGCATCATGACATGGTGAGGGAAAAGCTGGCCTTCCAGACAGAAAGCTATAGATTCAATATATAATTGCATATATGATATATTCGATATAATATGTAGTAATTCTGATATACTCACTGTGTGACTTTAGAGAATTCACATAACCTCTAAGTCAATGGTTCTCAACCTTCCTGATTCCGTGACCCTTTAATACTTCTATGTGGGCATATTTCATGTGGGTGGACCCGCCTGGAGACAGATAGAGGAACAGTGTCTTAGTTTGTAAGACCATCGGAAATATGTGTTTTCTGATAGTCTTAGGCAAACCCTGTAACCCCTGTGAAAGGGTCATTACTAAGGGTCATTACATGACCCAAAGGAGTCATGATCCACAGGTTAAGAAGTGCTGCTCTAATTACTCTAGTCAACTCTTTAAGATGGAAGTTGCAGAGGAGATACTATCATATATTAATAGCTCACCATAACAGTGAAATGACAAATCCAATCTTTATCCCTATTCCAACACCTATTCCTCTCAGTACCTAAGAGAATTATTTTGTGAACTGAAAAATTCTATATAAATCTAGTTTGTCACAACTATTACTTCCTATGTGTAAAACACTGTAATGATAATGTAATTTGAATTTGAAGATCCCTTTGTATGGGCAAGTAAGCAGATACTTAGCACTTAGTAATTAATCAATCTACTGTGAAAGAAACAGAAGGTATTAACCCCTGTTCCTGTCTAAACAGGAAGGGGTTGGTTGAAACAGGAAGCTGCTGATGTTGTGTATATAGAAGGAAAAACCCCAGAGAGAGACAGTCAGAATTTCTAGGAAGAAGAATCTGGTGGCAGAAGCTGTTCTACTGGAGAAAGAGAGAATTCCTCTCAGTAGCATCTGGAGACTGGGCTGCTACTGCTGGACTGAGAATTGAGAAGAAAAATGAGAATTGGTAACTGAGACAGATCTTCTTGAAGCAAACTCCAGAGAGGCTGAAGAGGAGCTGGGGAGGTTAAAGAGGAGCCAAAGAGGCTGAAGAGGAAAGCCCCTTCCAGGCTGAGAGAATGGTTTTGATTTTGAAAACCTGGATGGAGTGATTTTTGATTCTGGGAGCCAGCTGAGACTTCTTATGGGTCCAAGGGCCAGCCAGAGTTGCCAAGGGACTGGGGAAGCATGCATGTGTTACTGAGACTTTGTCTGTTTATGGCTTTGTTGTTCCCAGGAGTGGAGACTATGAGGTATTTGAGATCAACTGCACATTGTGAACTTCAATTTGGAATGGGAACTGCCCAGAGAATTGGACGAGGACCTGGGAGCTGTCTGCCTTTGAACCCAGGTAACAGTTTGGTGAATCCAAGTAGGATCTGAGACCATGGAAGGGGATGCAGGGAATCCTAGAAACCACCCTAAGTCAAGCTGAAAGAAGACTTTACTTGGATACTGTTTACTGACTAAGAAGATTCTAATTTACTAGTGACCTAGGGGTGGAGGGTCAGTGTAGTTTCTGATGATTGAAGAGTGTATAAGGATGATTGATTGACTAAATGATTGTACTTAGTGAGTGATGATTGAATAAGTAATTTATTTGTAACCTAGTATGTGAATGAGTGGAACACTTTAACTATTGTACTTTGTGACTGAATTAAGTATTTTGTGAATGATTGAGTTACTAAATGACTGGTCTTTGTTCAAAACTCTGTGACCACTGTAGTGAAAACTACCTGGCCATTTTCTGTGATAAGTTGTTGTGAATGGTTTATTTTGATTATCTGTGATAAGTTGTAATACTGTGAATGCTGTACCTTGATTTCTGTGATTGTTTTGCTTTGAATTGTTATGGAATAGAGTGCTTACTATACTGTGTAACAGGACCTTAAAACTGTTCACAGTAGCATTCTTCTGAAAAATAGCTAGTGCTTGGAATTACAAACACAGAAAGATGCATTTCAAAGCCAAACAACAACCTCTTAGTACAGAAAATTGCTTCTCTAGACCTGTAGCCATGAACTTAACATTACGCATGGCTCATTTAAAGCTAAATACAGTTCACATACTCATAATGCAGTGGTAAAATAAATAGAGAACAATAGTTTTGGAGTATGATGGCCTGGAGGGGGGTAAAGTTCAGCTTTGCTACTTACAAGCCCTATGATGTTGGGCCAATCATTTAACCTGAGACTTAGTTTCTTTATCTATAAAATGTGAGCAATAATACTTTCCTTACCTATTCCATTGAGTTATAGCCAACAAAATTCCCAGTTACGTTGAAGATTCATTTTTATAAATTGCCAACAATGTATCATAAGTGGAAGTAAATCATGGAGCAGAAGCAATAACAAATAAATCATGTTCCCTCCCCTTAGGGAACCTATAGTATAGTAGGTGGAGAGAAGAGAAGTATGTAGAAAATATGATATTAATAAGAATATGATGTACACAAGAAGAAGATAAATTACTATGAGATCAGAGAAGGCATACATTTCAGCTGGGGAGATTCAAGATATTTCAGATTATGAATTCATAGATCTACAAGAGACCTAAATGATCATCAAGTTCAACTCTTTCAGTTACAGATGAGGAAACTGAGGAGGGAGCAGCAGCATTTGAACCAAATCTTCAAGGAAGAAGGCATGTTGATAGCTAGGGTCCCCTAGTCCCTCCATTCTTGGGCATGGTACTCCTATAGATTCTATCATTAGCTTTCTACTAATCCTGATAGGATTGGTTTCCAAAGTCACTGATGTTTTCAGAGACAAATAACAGATGGGTGGCTCAGAAAAGGTGGTGAATGTAGTATCCAGCGTTACTAAGCAGACGGAACTGTTTCAGGGAAGTCAAAGTATCAGGGTTATGAGATTCACTTGTGACTCTGGGAATTAGTGAGTTAGATAGCCAGAGTTATTATTCTAGGGAAAAGTGGGATCAAGGACAGAGTGCCCTCAAACCCTAAATTGGAAAAATTTCTGGTATATCAGTGTAGTCCTGCAGATCAGGGAGGTTTCCTGGTATTGAAGTGATGATTGGCTGCACAACATGTCTTTGTATATGCCGTAAATGTGTTTATAAGTATTTGTATGTATGAGAAATTAAGTATATATTGAAAGATAGCATGGCTTAGTGGAGATACAGCTGGCATCACAGCCAGGAAGACCTGCCTCTGCTATATGTTGGTCTTGTGACCCTTGGCAAGTCATTCCCTTCTTAGTACCCCAGATGACTTTCTAAAACTAGAAGCTGAAGAACAAGTGTCAGTCTACATTGGTAGAGATAGTTGTCTCATTAAAATTCCCATATACCAAACAAATGATAGTCTAGTGCAGGGCTAAGTAACCTGTGGCCTCAAGGCCACATGTGGCCTTCGAGGTCCCTGGGCCTTTCGAATCCAAGTTTTACAGATCAAATCCACTTATTAAGGGAATTTGTTCTGTGAAGTCTGGATTATGTAAAAGGATCACACTTGAGTACATAAAGGGCCACATGTGGCATCTAGGCTGCAGGTTCACTCCCCCTGCTCTAGACACATATGTGACATTGAGAAAAACTCTTAACTTTTAGTTCTTAGTTCTTAACCTGGATTCCCTAAACTTACGAGAGAGAGAGAGAATATTTCAATATGATGAGTTTCGTTTGTACTTTATTTTATACATTTAAAAATATTTTGATATCAAAAAAGTGAAGAACTTTTGGTGTAATGATTAGTAGTAGATAGAAGGTTGGTCTTGGAACCAAGAAGAGCTGTATTCAAGACCTGCCAGTCATATAGCCTGGCTACATAACTTTCTATAGGCAATTAAATATCTCAGTACTCTGGGTACCTCTGTAACATTATAAATGGTAGAGAAGGTTACTATGAGCAGTAGTGGTAGTAGTACTATGAGCAGTACCCTTTACCAAGAGGGTCACAGATTTAGTCCCTAGCCCTATTAACATGTGTGCATATATGTATGTATATTTAATTGACTCAAAAATACATGCAAAAACATCAGCTTTCTTTCCAGGCAGCCATTTATACATATATATACATATATATATATATATATATACATGAAAGGAGGAAGTAATCTTTTTTCTGTTCCTATTTTTAGTTATTGAAAATAAAAGGAAACTCATTTGTTGTTTTTAATCAAGCAGATGCCTATTAAAGTCTTGCTATCTGTATGGATAAACTGGTTACACAGAGTTTGAACTAGGCTTTTAATAGAGCATCTTGCTGGTATTTACTAGGTGCCCATGCCAGCTTATTCTGTCCTTCAGGAAATACTTTCCTCTTCCAGAATTCAGTACTCCAGACACAAAATATGATACATGATTACTCAGTCAGTAAAGCAAAAGACTTCACTTTCCAGTCCAAGAACCAATGGCAAGACTTCTCAAAACTAAATTTTAATAGCACAGTTCACTACACCCATTGCCCTTCATCTGGTTCCACAAAGCCCAGTTCCCAAGGTCTTTAGTTCAGGATAACTGTGGGCTGCCTCCTATGCTCTAAAGTTCATGAAGCTGGAGACTTTTTAGAAATCCCAAATCCTTAAGGCATAAGTATGAAAAGAAATCAAGGTATCAGGGAATGTATTCATAGGGACCATGTAAGTTATCACCCCCACTGTGATTAATCTTTGGTGCTCAAAGCTATGTCTGACAATTCTCTAGCAATTTTTCATTCTCTGTAATGTGAGAGAGGTGAGGTCAAAACAGGAAAAGCTTTGAGACTTCAAATGTATTTTATAAATTTCTTGAAACCTTGAATTTTAAAAAAAATGTGTAAAAATGAAAACTGGCATGATTTTCCTACTCTTCTCTATTATATTTTATAAATATTTAACAAAGATGAAGGTGAGAAAGATAACTTTTAATAACAGTTACTGAAAATAAAGAAAACATGCCTGGATGATTATTTTTCAGAATATTTATTCTGAAATGGCAAAATTTTTAGACCCCACTATAGGGCTCTCATTTTTTAAACTGAAAGTGATATTTTTTTCCCAGTGTTGTTTGTGATAAAATAAAATATATTTTGGAGTGATTGAAATATAAAAAATAAAGATATGCTCTAGGGAGATAGATGCTCTAGGACACTTCTGTCTTTCTCTGGTCAGTTAAGTGCTTGGTCCAGTCTTTCTCTTCCCTAAATTTTGACATACATATTTATTCTTCCAAAAATAGAATAATTTTCCAGTTCTTCAACATACTAATTTCCCATGACTTGCTCCTCTACATCACTTCAGCTAAAGATTGAGATGGTCTAGATCTTAACCTTGCCATCACCCACAAATGTATCACTTCTATATTCATGAATTCTGGACTTGATTTATCTGATCATGCTATTCATCTCCTAGTTTCCCCTGTTTTTGTTTTTACTTTGTTTTTGTTCAGTCATTTTTCAGTTGTCCTGAACTCTTTATGACCCCATTTGGGGTTTTTTAGGGAAAGATACTGGAGTGATCCACCATTTACTTCTCTGTGTTCCTTATTAGCTCTAGCTTTGCTCTTGTTGCTCACCATGATATCCAATCCCTCCGCACCCCGATTTTTTTCTAGGCCATCACCCATTCACCAGATACATTCTTCTCCCTTCTCCATCTCCAACCCTAGGTGAACAGTTCAATTCCTGACTATCCTCATCTTTCAAGTCTTTTTCTTTTTTATCCAATTTCTAATTTTGCCTTGCCAACTCCTAGGCTTGGAATGTGCTTGCAATTCATGAAAATCACTCATTTTCACCTACATTCTCTGAGGAGAATGATCTTGGCACTTAGAAAAGTCAAGAAAAATGGAGAAAGGATCGTTGAAGCTCAAGATAATTAAAAGGGCAATGAGACCACCTGGCTGTCCTAGATGAATTCAAACCACATCTCAGTGTCCTAAAAAATAGTGTCCTAGAAATAGTAAAAAAAAAATAGAAGGCTGTCCTAAAAAATAGTCCTTTTTTAAAAAACTTGTTTTCAATTTAAAAAAAGAAACTATATAAAAACTGAGAAATGATAGGTATCACATGAGAAACAGCAAGAGCTCAGAGTCACTGTTTCACCATTATATGTGGATGAGAATGAGGTAAAAGAACATTAGAAGGGTAGCAAAGGGGCAGGTTATGGAGGATTTTATAAGACAAAAGAAGGATTTTTCTTAATTTGATCATGGAGGCAATAGGGAATTGTTGGACTGTAATAAATGATGTACTGGCATGGTTACATCAGTGGTTTAGGAAAATCACTTTGACAGATTGTAAAGTTAATGGATTTAAGAACTTCCCTGCCCATTAATAGGGCATTTCTATTTATTTTCTCCATATTCTAATAATAATTTTCTCAGAACATTAAAATTCCATGTAGTTTTAAATCTATTTTAGCTATCTTTGAATTCTACTTGTAGTAGGGAAGAAAAACAATTTATATAGGTAGATATGCATGCATGCATATATGTATATATGTATATATATATGTATATATGTATGTGTGTACATATATGTGTGTACATATATGAGTAAAACATCTTGGTAAATCAGAATAAACTGAATAGATATAGCATTTCATATGACAGTATGGAGTTTTTGCAAACATAGTATGCCTTCAAAACTAAGAAAAAACCCCAGTCATTTCACATAAAAATAGATTCCTTACCCCTGAGATGTTGTTCATTTCCCTAATCCCCATAAATTATATTGAGCTATTACAGATTTAGGGTTATGATTTCCCTAAGTGACTAATCATTTCATCCAATATAGAAAAGATAACTCTGAAAAGAAACTTTTTTTTTTAATGGCAGTATATTAATTTACAAGTTAAAAAAAAGAGTCTTCCCAAATGAGCATACTGGGCTCTAATCTTGAGTGAAACTACTAACACACACACACACACACACACACACACACACACACACACACACACACCCCTCAAAAAACAAAAAACAAAACAAACAAAAACACCAGATTTTAAATACAAAGAAATCCCATTTTCCAAAAAGTCTCTTGTTTTTGTTTTGGGATAAAATTTGAAAATCAACTCTGATTGATTACTGGTGCCAAGTCTGATAACACAATTTTTATCTCTCCATTCTGTGATAATGTAATTTGTGATTTGTTGGGTCAAACTGTGTCATGGTATAATGACACTGGTAACACCATACTTGATTTCTTTTTCCTTTTCCCCTACCCAAACAAATGCTCAATATAAATTGGGACAGAGATAATTTTCTACAGAGTTTCTGAAGCTTGAAATAAATGCAGGCAATAAAAGTAGGAAGTCTCATTGGCATTGCTTCTTTTAACCACAGTGTGTAGATTTATTTCTGGTACCTGGCATATAAACAAAACACGTATATATTCAATCACCACTACCCAATATATAATTTAAAGTCACAAAATCTTAAGCAGAAGAATCAGGTCGAAGTGACCACATTTCCATTTCTGTGCAGTTAAGGTAGTACATTATGATATTTAAGGTGGGGGGCAGGGTTAGTCAGCAATTTAAGAAAATCTGACAAGGTGAAACTATGTAATAGGATGCCATTTCTACATTAAAGTAGATAGATGATTTCTTTTAAGTCATTCTCCCTAAGAATAATATTTGAATTCACATTGATAAAAGCTTAATATATGTCTTATGAAATATCCTTGAAATATGAAATATATGAAATATATTGACATAGGTCAATATGTATTTCTACCATGCTTATTTCAAAGCTGAAAGATCATAGTTTAACATCCATTTATGATGTACTCATTTCATAGCTGAATATATGTACATATATCTTATATGTATGTGTATAAGATACAGCAAGCATCCATATAGAGTCAATACATGACAATGAAAATATATCCCATTGGATTTTGAAAAATCAAGTAAAAGGACAAAACTTACAGGGAAAATGAGATTAGAGGAAAACATAAAAAAAACTTCATTAGTGACACATGCACAAAGATAGGACATAATTAATAAAAAGTAGTAGGATGGTTTTATATATATATATGTATATATATATATATATAGTACATGTTTAAAAATACATAAATATTAAATACAACATTTTACCTTGACAGAGACTTGACATTTGTTTGTGGAAGTGGGCTACCTAATGGTTGCCATTTGTGAGTGATTGTGAAACAATGCAGTTTTCTGAATTTTGTCATTGTTTTTCCTGGAAGAAATCAAACAAAAAGCAAACAAAAAGTTCATATTATATTCAAAATGCTCTCTAATATATCAATCATGATCGACCAAACTTGCATTTTTCAAAACATATGTTATAGAAGAACTGATTTTATATCTATACACACACGCATATAATAAATTCACATGTCACTTCTAGTCTAAGAACAGAGAATAAGAGAATTCATATACAAAATAAATAAAAATAAAACCCAATTATCACATATCTAATAAGTGGACATCAATTCTCTGTTTGAAGATTACCTATGAATCTACCACCTCCCAAGTCAACACATTCCATTTTTTTTACATCACTTGTTTTTATTCAGAAGGCTGAGAAAAAATGAATACTACTACTACCAACATTACTACTACTACTACTACTACTACTAGTGCTGCTACTACTACTACTACTACCAGCATTACCAACAAAACAATAAAAAATAGTTAGCTTTCATATAGCACCTACTATGTGTCAGGTACTGTGTTAATCACTTTACAAATATTATCTCATTTGATTCTCACAATGATCCTAAGAAGTAGGTGCTATTATTATTTCTATCTTATTATTGAGGAAACAAGGGTAAAAAGACAAAGCAACTTGGTCAAGATCACATAACTAGTAAATGTCTGAGACCAGATTTGAACTAAAGTCTCCCTGGCTCCATATTCAGCACTCTATTCACTATTTAACCATCTAGTTGTCCTAATTAAGACAACATTTTGCTTTATTTTTTTTCCTTATATCAAAACAAGTTCTAACCTCTAGGGTCAAACAGAACAAATTTAAATCCTGTTATACATGACAACCTTATAAATAAAAAAAATAGCTATCATGTTTGTCCTAAATCTTCTCCAGGCTAAATATGCTCAGTTACTGCAAATTTGTTGTTCAGTCAGGTCCAACTTCCATAACACCATGGCCCAACACTTGGAGGGATTTCTTAGCAAAGATGCTGGAGTGGTTTTGTCATTCCTTCTCCAGGGGATTAAGGCAAACAGGCTAAGTGAGTTGCCCAGGGTCACACATCTAGTATCTGAGGACAGATTTGAACTCAGGCCTTCCTGACTCCAGGCCCAGTGCTCTATCTCCTAAGTAACTAGCTGTCTCCTCTGAATTATTTCCATATGAAAGAGATTTACAACTCTTTCTGCCCACCTCCTTTAGAAACTCTTCCCCTTATCAATATCTTTTTTATCTCTGGTCCCCAGAACATGATAGAATACTACAGATACTATTGAATACAATACTACAGATACAGCCTTGCCATGGCAAACTACAGAGGTCTTATCATCGCTTCTGGAATGTATAGGATAGGTAGCTGGAGCAATGCATAGAGCACTGAACCTAGAGTGAGGAAGACCTAAGTTCAGTTCTGTCCTCAGATGCTTCCTAGCTATGTGACCCTGGTCAAGCAATTAAACCTATTTGCTTCAGTTTCCTCATTTATTAAATGATCTGGAGAAGGAAATGACAAACCACTCTAGTTACTTTGCCAAGAAATCCCAAATTGTGTCATGAAGAATCTAACATGACTGGAAGTAAGCAACTGGAACTTAAGCCTCTCTGGTACAGAATACAATTGTCTTATTTCCCTTAGGCTTAATACTTCTTAAACTATCTGCTGCCTTTGCCACTGTCGACTACCGTTTCCTGGATAAATTATCCTTTCTAGGTTTTTACAAGAGCACAGGAATTAAAGAATAATTTAAAATGGTTCTTCCTTTTCTCCCTCCCTTCCCTTTCTCTCTCTCTCTCTGTCTCTCTTTCTGTCTCTCTCTCTGTCTCTCTCTCCGCTCCTCATTTACGTTGATAAACTTATATGACCTGATAGCAGCATCCTCAAGTACTGAAAGAACTGAAATATGTATAATTGCTGTTCCTCCATAAGTAATATTGAAACATTGTGGAAAACTGGATTAAAGACACATGATAGAGAAGGTCATATATTCTCTGGATATATATAAATATAGATATAGACTCAGTTCAAATATTAATATATATTCATATATTCAAATATATGCAGAATATATTCATATATATTTAAATGGTAAGAGAATACATACATTTAACAAACAAATATGGCATGTGGACTACTTTAGACAAAGTAAAATAACTAAATGCATTAAAAATAAAAGTACATATAGTACAACAAACCATAAAACTTTTTATCTACATCTTTTTAAAAAATAGGTGATGTATTGTTTTATGTGATTTGACATTGTTTTCACAAGGCTTTTATCACATTAAAAACTAAGTGTACATTTTATAAACAGTCTATATTTCCCAATCTAGTGAATAATATACCATTTTTTCTTTTTAAAAAGCATTTATACTTCTAGAGTATATTGATAGATGGATGATAGAGAGATAGAGAGATAGATAGATAGATAGATAGATAGATAGATAGATAGATAGATAGATAGATAGACAGATAAAATTTTTAAATTACCCTCTAGGTTTTCAATAGGATTTAAATGAAGTAAGTTTCCAAGCTATTAAATCTCTTTTGATTCTATTCTTGAGGTTCAGAGTTGGGACAGGACAAGGAAGATGGATGACACAGGATAAGGGAGACAGGGGAAATTTTATGACCCAGGATAGAGGAGTGACAAGGAAGTTTTACAGTCGAGGATAATGGGGGAAATTTACTTTAGGGTGCTCTCAGGTACAAGGGGGCCTCCCAAGGTACTAAGAAAGTGACCTTTAATATTATTTTAACCCTTTGGACACTTTTATATCCACATCATCTATCTCTTGGAGCATTATTATTTTTTTTTGTTTTTCCTGTGTTTAGTTTTCTCTTTTCTTCCCATCTCCTTTTTTTCCATCACTTAGTTAAGCACAGACTTCATTTCTCTAGTCCTTTTCAATTTTTTTTCTTCTTTTAATTATAAATGTTTTTTCAACAAAGTTTCTCTTTCTTCTCTTTATTAATTCTCTTGACTTTGGTCTATTCTATCCATTACTCTTTGAATCATGGTCATTAGAATTTTTTTAATGATTCTTTGATTCCTGGGTTCCTCATGAAAAAAGCTTCTAGAACAGGGGTGGGGAACCTTTGTTCTCAAGGCCCTGAAGGCCAAACTGGAGGACCTAGAGGTCACATATGGCCTTAAGGCCGCAGGTTCCCTGCCCCTGAGAGTATCTTTTCTGACTTTCTTGTTCCAAACAATTTTTGTTACTACCTTGTTGATTTTCCACCCAACCCCCTTTTATTCTTGAGTGTTACACTCTTAGAAGAACAATTTCTGCAAGAGATAAAAAAAGATCTAAGTTACTGTCTCATGGTTAAAAAAAAATCCTTTTTTAATTTTGTAGTTCATTAATATCTCTTATCTTCCTTTGATCATTTTCTTTCCAATTTCCCAACAAATCTCTTCACTGTTACTATGTCTTCCCACATTTCTGGAAGTTGACTTCCCAGAAGCTCAGATTTTCTCTCTCCTAAAGCAATATCTTGCCTCTAGTGGTAACAGCCTTGCAGATTATACCATTATAAAGTAAAAAACCTCTCATTACAGAAACTGTTCTTATTGTTTGTCCTTTTTTTCTAGAAGAGCACCAGTGATGTCAGAAAGGTGAAATCTTGATTCACAAGTGAATTGAATTTAATTGAGGCAAGACTGTGCAAAGTAAACAACTTCACTTTCTCCTCCGGTATCATTGGAGTTCAGTGGAAAGATATAGGTCTGCACAAGTGGTGATGATGCTGGATACACTGGGAGACTCTGACTTTTATAAACTAAGGCTGTTTTTTTTCAGATCTTCATATGTTTGAGGCAATACTCATTCAGTGATTAAAGGCTAAGTAAAAATTTAGGCAAAAATGGCCTGGTTTGACTTCACAAAAGAATCAGTAGGTGAGGAGACGACCCTCAGAGTCTCTGGTGAGAACAGAAACAATTGTTATTTACAGTCACTCTGAGCCATCAAAATCTAAACAATGAGCAAGTGAGGCATGGACTGGGACCTATTATTGGCCAACTGGTGAGAACCAAAGCGATTTGTATTTGAAGGCATAGTTAAGCAGCCTGCTGTGAATCCCAATGGGCTTATCAAAGGCTAATTTACCAGAGCTGTATTTCAAGAAATCATAAATGAAAAACTACATGAGACAAGCAAGTTAATTGTCTCAGTTTAAAAACAATGATTGAATAAATAAGGAAGAAAAAAATCTAGCCTCCAAACCCCAAAGTGTCTTGCAAAGTATAAGCTATCAAAATTTATATTCCTTTGGACAAAACACCAACATGTAAGTTTATGACTCCTGATGTGGACAGATGGAGAAGAGGAGGAAAAAAGAGGGAGAAGCAGAGGGGGGAAGAATAAGATGAGGGAGAATGAAAAGGGCAACAAGGAGTAGGAGGGGGGAAATAGCAGCATTTCCCAACTGGAACTACTCAGTTGGGTCTCTGGGGGGAACAACTACTACTCACTGTTTGCTGTTCATCCTTCATTCCAAAAGAAGACCTATGACATTCAGAGGGGGATATCTTGACTTGCAAGTGAATTGAATTTAAACGAGGACAAGCTGTGCAAAGTCATCAGCCTCACTCTCTCCTCCAGAGTCATGAGAGTCAAGTAGGAAGATATATGTCAGGACAACCCTGGATGAAGTTGGAGATCCTGATCTTTTTAAACTATTGCTCTCATGATGGGAGTGTTCTTGAATAAGGCCACTGAAACGAGTTCATTTACTTCTTTCTCCTATTTCAATACCTTCTTTTGCCACCTCACCAATTTTTTCAACAAAAGAAAAAAAACTGAAGGAATTATTTATTCCTTCATTTTTACCATTGACTTGATTAAGGTATGAAATACATTTCCCTTTAACTTCTTCCTTCCTTCCTCCACCCATTCAACTATCTTCCAATTCTGCAATTTAATTACACTCACATATATAAGCAATTGATTCACTTGTAGATAGGATGTTAAGAGATTTCATTCACAATGTTTCAAGGCTGGAATACTTCTGTTTGTTTCATTTTCATCTATGTCAACTTGTGTACTTTTGAAAAGAGATGTAGCAGTGGTTGTTCTTGTTCTTGTTATTGCCTCCTTAGGTGAGTTTTTTTCTGTGTTTTTCACCTTTTTACCTGGCTTAATTTATTTCATTTCTTGTGCTTTCCTTGGTAACCATATTTGCTTATGTTTCTTGTGTTTGTGTCTATAAACTCCCTTTGTTTAGTTTGTAGGATTGCTTCAAAAGCCTCCTTTTATTGAATATTTTTTTCCACATTTATGACTGGGCTCAAATTTACAAAGTATGTAACCTTGGATTGTACCTTGAGGTGCTTTGCTTTTTTAAAAAGCAATATTCCATTTCTTATGTGTTTTCTAGTGGGATCAGAACAATATTTTTTTATTCAGATTTCATTCCCTTCATATTTAGAGGGCTTTCTCCTAGTCTCTTAAAATGATTGGTTATCACTGAAATTTTTAAATTAAACTATATGTTTTGGAGTTTGAAGCATACGTTTTGCTATTGTTGTTTTATTGTTTTGTTTCCTGGGGGCAATCTGTGGGTTCTTTCAATTACTAATATGTTTTTTTTTTT
>CM053596.1:191339993-191372261 GCA_028646575.1 Pseudocheirus occidentalis | reverse complement strand
ATCTGTCCATCAGGAAATTAAGGAACATTAAGAACAACAGAATGAGAGCTTATGCCAACATTATTAAATATTTATTTTATGTGTAAAAATAGAATATCATCCAGAACTGAAGGACAATGGCAGCTTAACTATGAATTCTGTCATTTTAATATCTTTGGACTCATATTCCTAGCTTTCCATGGTAATAATTGTTAATGAAATCAATGGTAGTTGATATATACCTCAGGATCTAACCCAATATGTTCATTTGTATTTATAGTACCAGCAGGGATCATTTTGAGACAAAAGCTTTCCATTTGTGTCTCTCCTGCAAAGGGATTGAGGAAAATTACATTCGTGTAAAAGGAGTTGAAAAGGATCCTATATTGCTGCCATTTAAAAACTATTATAGATGTAGATAGCACTACTACCTCTGCAGATGGGGGGGGGCTTAATTACATAACTAAATACGTTTGATAACAGTCACTGGTATGAACTTTTATAGTTGCTGTTTTCCCAGTGGAATAGCTAGTTAAATTGTTGCAAATGACTTAGATTAAATTTTAATTTTAATTATTTTTTTCTTCATCCACTCTACCTGTTTGCCATTGCAATTACCTGAGGTGACTTGAGGTGCACAAATCATTCCCTTCAGAGAGAAATTCACAGGGAATTGCAAACCACCAATACAAAGCTGATGCTATCCCTACAAATAAAATGGCTAAGAATATGAAAATGGTAAGAATATGAAGGAAGCAAAACTAGGGAAGAACTGTTTTTATGAGACCTTGTCTCATTTGACTTATTACTACTGAAATTGATGAGCTAATGGACATTATCCTTGCTAGAAAGCATAGCCAGTGCCTCCAAACAACAAAAATATAAGTTGCCCCTCAAAGTGGCAAAAAAAACTTGTACTCATTCCTCCACTTATGACATCATTTATTAATAGAAATATGCCACTTAAATACTTCCTCAAATCAAAATTATGTCCTTTTAGGAAAGCTAAATGAAATTACTGAAGGGACTAAACAGCTCATTTGTCGGCTATGACTGACTAATTCTGACTTTTTTTTTCAGTCTGGCTGAAGGCTGATGCATACTCAGGTAAGAAATTATTCATTGTAAAGATTGATAATCTTAAATACGTGACAAACAATAGTTCTCCATATTCAGTAACTACCATAGAAATGTCTAAATGTCTTGATCCTTACTATACTTGTTATCTTTTTGAACTAGCCTGATGACATGGCCTAATTTCAGAAGAATTCTGTTTTGTGTCTGAATAAATGAAAGACCTTGCAATATTATAAGGTTATATGATATTGTTATCCATCATATAAAAAGGGAGAGAGGGGAAAGTATTCAAATTGAAAGTGGCACAGGAGCTCTCTGCAGGTGATAGCTTGAGATTTTTTCTTTCTATTTTAGGAGGTAGTTACCAAGTCATCTCAGAGCTTGACTGGGGAACTATGCACTTTTTCCTGAAAAGAGTTTGAAGTTTTATTCTGAAAGTATGAATGACTTTTTAAATCCAGTGTCTGCCATGTTCAATGATATACACCGTCCCTCACATAAGTGTTCTAATGCCACATGCTTTGTTTTAACTAAATAGAAATTCAGCAGTGATGCCCTTTGGGAAGTAACTGAAAAAACCCTGATGAGATCACAAAATGAGATTTTAAACTTATTTTTCCAATCAGATAGTGACGTTTAAGAAACAAGCAAACAAACAAAAAAGATCTTCATTTCAAGAATGTGGTTTTTATTATGTCAATTTAATGAAGACACAACTGTGCTAGACAATTTCTTTTTTCTGAAATTCCTCTGGAGATTTTGAAGCCTTTGCATCAGCAGTGGTTTCATTTGTATGTGGGTATATTTTATTAAATGAATAACGACAGTCTAGGTACAACATTTACATGATCCCCAGTCTGCTCATGTGACCAATAGACATACTCTCTTTAAGGAGAATCTATAAGGACAAATGGAAGTTTAGCTTAAACAGGATGGATTGCTATATCTAATTTATCAGCCACTTGTGTTTTATACTGGTTACTTTTCCTCTCTCACTCAGGATTCATGTTCTTATGTTTATTTCATAAAATCTAAAATAATTCTCTGAAAAATTATACCATTGTACAAATTTAACATTAGAAAAATGAACCGTAGTGTTTCTTTGAAAATCTTTTCTGCAAATAATGATGCATAAGAAAGCAGGAAATTGCAATTCTCCCCACCCCCAGTAGTTCTTCACTTGTAAATTTGTCTGTTCTTTCTTGTAGAATACCTTCCTCTTTCTTTATCTGCCCAATCTGTCCATTTGAAATTAGTTATACAAAAAGAAAAAAAATGTTGGTCCTACTGTCTCTCTGCGGGAAGGAATAACTAATTGTTCAATTTTTAAGGACTCCTTAAATATTATTGCGAGTGTGTAAAAATTTGCATTCATTTGCTTTAATGACAAATGAAGAATAATATGAAAATGTGAGGAAATTTTTATTCTACATTTCCAAATACAATTTTACTTGTTTTACATATTTCAAACATATTTCTGCTGAAATAAAAACAAAAAATACTCTCAGCAGTATATTCCAAAGAAAATTGAACTGGGAAATTGATCATTGCTTCCTGGATTAATTTGTGAAAGCTTTACATGAGAGGTCTATTGGAGGCATGCAATGTTGGAAGAGGGAGCCAAGAGTCAAGGTCCAGGAACCATACAACTTGCTGTAAATATAAAGACAAATCTGAAACAGTCTCTGTCCTTAAGAAGCTTAAATTCAGAGTGGCTAGGTGGCCTAGGGCAGCTAGGTGACACAGTGAATAGAGCACAGGCCCTGAAGACAGGAGGACCTGAGTTCAAATCCAACCTCCTCAGACACTTGACACACTTACTAGCCATGTGACTTTAGGCAAGTTACTTAACCACAATTGCCCTCCAAAAAGAAAAAAAAAGAAGCTTAAATTCTAATGGCAGAGATCTTAAATACATGTATAAGTATGTAGGAAATATATACCAGCTACATTGGAGCCACATGTAAATAAGGTGGACCAGTGGGTAAGCACTACATCTGTAGTCAGGAATAGCTAATCCAGCTCTTGATATTTACTAGCTTTGTGAACATAGACAAAGAACCTCTTTCCACTTAAGTGTCTTCATCTATAAAATGGAGATGATAATACACCTCACAGAGTTGGTATGAGAATAAAATAATAATTATAAAGTGCTATGATGAGGAGGATGTTGAGGAAGATGTTTAATCGGTTATTTATGGCAATAAACAAATATTGTCATGATAAAAAATCACAATCTAGCTACAGTTACATTTCAATTAATTTTGAACTATTCATTCGGAGAGGAGCATGTGTATGGTGGGACTCCTACTTGAATTATGACTGGAAATTTTTAAACTACCTTTCTGCAAGGTGGACTGGTTACAACAGAGAAATAAATATTTATAAATTAAATACTTTTTGGTCAATGAGCATGTATATATATATATATATATATATATATATATATATATTCTCTTACTCTCATTCCCCTCCTACACAAGGAAAAGAAATAAAATAAACCCTTGTAACAAATATGCAAGACAAATTCTCACATAAGCCTTGAAAAAATGTACGTCTTATTCTACACTTTGTTTATTGCCTGCTAAGTAGAGTGACAGAGGAACCACTATAATTAAAGAATTAGCTTAAAAGTAGCAATAAGTTAATATTCTGAATTATTGGACTATTATTAGTTCTTTCTCTAACTTAATGTGCTGTCTATCCCCTCCATACATTTACACAAGTTGTCCCCCAACCTTAAAAAGATCCTTTTTCTTCTTTGGTTAAAAATTATTATCTTCCTTCAAGGCTCAAGCTAAGACCTATCTTCTTCTCTATATTCTCTTTTCTAAGCCCTTTCTTCCTCCATTCCCTTCAAGATAATAGTGTTCTCTTTCTCCTCATATATTCTGAGATCATACTGAATTGCTCATGGCTACCCTCACCCCATACCTCAATGTAAATCATAAACATTTGTGAAACAATTACACTATTACTCAGGCATTGTGGTAACTGTTAGAGGAATGTGAAGGCAAAAACAGTCACTGTCCTCAAGAAACTCATTCTAAACAGAAAGAAACATGTAAATAACCATATAAATATAAAATACATAAAGATTAGATTGGAGAGTTATCTCATAGGAAAGGCATTAGTTTAGTAGTTGGGGAGGTGGGCAAAGTTCTTCTTCAAAAGAAGGATCTGAACTGAGTCTTGAAGGAAGTCTATTTAAGTATCTATCTATATATAGAGTCAACTTTACACATATATTTAATATAGTGGTTATCTATGAGTACATGAAGAGAGGGAAAAGGAGAAAGGGGGATGGAGAAGGAAAAGGAAAGGAAGAGGGAGAAGGTGTGTGGAACACAGATAGAAATAGAGTAGAGGAAAAGGGAAAGGCAAGTGGTTTGCAGCAGGTGGTGCGACAGATAGTGTTGATCTGAGAGTCAGGAAGACTTCAGTTTTCACCCTTCCTCAGACCCATACTAGCTGTATAAACCCTGGCAAATTACTTAACCTTTTATTTTAACTATGTTTGTGGGAGAATTTTGGAGAGCCTGGTGTTTCTCTTCTTATGCTATCTTCCCTAATATCTTCTCTTAAAGCAGAAAGAAAAAGTGGACAATAAAGCCGCTTTAAAGATATCTTGGCAGTAGATCTACCTAAACAAAGTATTCTCATGGGTTGGTAAGGATAAAAATGGAAGGATAACAGCAAGTAGAATAAAAAAGAAAGATTTCTTAAGATTAATGTACCACTCCTGTTCTACTCCGTCACTTTACAATTTCACTCATATAGCTGATCCCCAGAGCTAATTTTCTAGCTAGAGTTCTAGTCAAAATAATATGGATCTATATTCTGACCTCCCAGAATTATATTTCCTATTTACATGAGTCAGAAGACACAACTATCTTTCCCCCGCCATGGCTCAAACATTATTCCCGATGGGGGACAGGTTCGTTTTACTCCCTAATTTGAGACACAGCTCTATTCTGGGGAAACAGTCCCCTTACCTTCCATGTACTTTTCACCTTTCCAACAAAGAGAAAGAAACAAGGAGTTTGGGAAGAGGAATCATGAATGCTTTTTGCAACTACCCCCTCTTCCCATGTATCCTTCCTGTCACTACATAGGAATAACTTCTCCCCTACACTATCACATTTAGTAATCTTCTGTTATTTCCTCTCCCCCTCCAAAACAAAACAAAACAATAACAACAACAAAACCTTCAGTTTAAAAAAAAAGGTTTTGAGCTGCGGGGCCTCAAGGGGTAAATGTCACAAATGATGTCAGTCATTACTGTTTCTGCTGCTTAGCCTCCTTCTGAGCTGCATCTTGTAGTACCTGAATGTCAGCTTCATCCACTGGCAGAATCACATATCTGGCCACAGAGTGTAGAATAAAACAATTCTTCACAGAGAATATGTGAGAATATTTCTCTGGTTCTGTAACACTGACATGTTAGTTTGATGTTGAGATAATGGTTCATAGGCTGCAGGGTCCCATAGATGTTCATGTCATTCTTGATTTCCATGACAATGTCCTTTCCCACAAGTGATTTAAAGAAGCAGAAGATCATGGTCCTTCTGCCACAGCTTGGTCTAGGAGAGGAGGAGGGGTAAAAGCTAGTTTTGTGTGGAAGTGGGGGACAAAAAAGTGGATTGCTGCCACAGGAGTCTGTGCCTGTGGTATGCAGGGGATGGAAGGCAGAAGCAAACAGCCTTTGGACGCAGACATTTATCAAAATTGCAAAGTAATAAGAGCAGCCACACAATATCTCCCACCTTGTAAATTTGAGACACAATGTCTTACAAAAAATGCCTTTGAAAACCGTGGGCTTAAATTATGTTGATTATATATCTAGGGAGCATATGAGCTAAAGTGATTCACAATTCTGAAACTTTAGAACCTATAAATTCTTTATTATTTTTTATAGTTCTCTGTGTGACTCAAATATCAATCGCCAATACTGGATCTCTCACAAGCTCATAGCTGGCTCTCTTTTCTGTTACCAGAAGTCATGTGTCATCTTGAAAGTCAACTTTAAATGATTATATTCCCTAATTTGACTGCCTTTAGTAACCATATCTTACTGATATATACACCCATACCCACACCCACCCACACCCACACCCACACACCCACACCCACATCCACACCCACACACCCACACCCACACAGGAACATATATATATATATCTTTAATCTCTGATGAATAGAGTATCTTGTATTGGTTAAGGAGATTACCTTCAAAATAATGTGGGCAATGGAAGATTAGGAGAGAGGAATTTTGTATTCTTACTCAAGAGCAATTCTTGTTCACTGACCAGACTTTTGCACCACTTCTAACTCAATTTTGGATTTGCCTTCAGATCTAGAAACTTAGCCTTTTCATAATCCTCAGACACATGGCCAACTTTGTACTACCCAATCATATTGCTCTTTCCTTGTTTAGACTTTCTAACACCATGACTAAAATACATTCTACCACCATTCTAGCACATTCATATCTTATCTGTGATTAAATCCTATAACTATATTAACTAAATTGTGAGTAAAGGTAGGAATCACAAATATCCATGTCGTATTACTATGACATTGTCTCCCAAAGACAATGGAATACCCACATTTGGCACCTAGCATCATAATCTCAGATATAGTTATAAAGGAGGCTGAAATAGAATCAAGGAAAGCAAAAACAGAAACATCAATGAGAGTGGAATGCCACTTTTAGTATACATAGTTATGAGAGTATGAGTATTTATATTTAAGGTTTATGAAGAGGGAAAAAATAATAAATATGTGAAAAACCTTGGGCCTTCTTAATACCCCCCCAAATAGAAGCTGATAAGGTATCAATAGCACCAGCTTATTTGCTTAGTCTCTGTCCTATATAAAATCTTTATGTGAATAATATATAAGTGACTTGGTGTCATATATGTGAGAAAATTAGTATAGAAGAAAAAAGCAGGTTTTAATAATTTCCATAAATTTACCATGTTTTCCCAAAGGGCTGAAAGATACAGAGAAAAATGTCATTGTATCAATTTGTTGATTCTGAAAGTATTTGATTCCGAAGAGTAAAATACTACCTTTGAGTTCATTGGTTTTTCCCAACAAGGTATCTGCCATCCATGCATCAAAACTCTGTGAGATTCCTCAAGACATATAACAATGAATGAAATTTGGGAAATAACTTTTTGATCACAAGTCTCAGGATGACAAAAAACATAGAGATATAGATTCCCCAGTGGTGTTTGCCAAGACAATGCCAGTGATCAAACACAGAATGTAAAATGAAGAGAGATCATCTGAGAGTGTAGAGATTAGCCAGCCCTGTTCAGTTATAAAATGGGGATAATAATAGCATCTCCCTCTCATGGTTGTCGAGAAGATCAAATGATGTAGTTTTTGTTAAATGCTTATCATCAGAGAACTTTTGGAAAGAGAACTAGATCTATCTAATAAAGTTTCACCTGATTTTCCATAGAAGAAAAGTAAAGCAAATGAAGAATATGTATTTTCCAGATTATCATGATATACATTTTAATATGCAATCTATCTCCATATATAAGATGAAGAGAATAGAAAAGGGTCACTATTATAGGATTAATTGAATTTAAGATCTTCTCCATTCATTAATAGGCCTGTATGACCATATGTGTCCACTTTTCCCTTGGAAAAGGAGCTGTGTTTCTAGTTCTACAGGAACACGCATATTTCAATCATAGATGTCTTGCAGCTTTGAATTTCAACTCAGTTCGCAGCTGTCATACATTCTGAGTCACAGAGAGCCCATATAAAGATTTATATTGCCTTGGGGGAGCAGTGTGCTTATAGGGAGGCTTGCTTGCAGGAAGGCTTTCACTCCTTTTGGTACTGGGCCGTTTAGGTACTGAGCTATGCAAGTTGTGATGACTTCTGGCTCTGAGCCTATTAGTTGAAAACTATATGTACTGGGAGTTTGGTATTTTACTTTGGGGCTCACTCATGAGAAGAATGTTTCTTTGTGATTTTGTCAGACAAGACTCTGAAAAGCCATTGTTAAAGACCCTCCCACTTTCGCTCTCCCTCTGCCCCCCCAACTGTGCCTGAACCCAGATGTTGGCTCTCCCTGATCTGGTGATTGGATATCTGTCACTATGTTTAGACTGTTGGAGTCCTGTCTACTGGGTTCTTTCTTGGACTACTTATCTGTACTTATCTGTCTATTAATTAAAGTAAGATAGTTAACCCCTTTAAAGTTGTCTTCCCTTTAGAAAAGCAGATCAAAGGAACCTCTGCTAGCAGCCCACCCTGTGTGCTAGGGTGGTTGCCAATACAACTATGAATGACATCTTTTTATCAGTAAGTATAAAAAAGATCTTCAGCTGTATGGATGGTGAGAAACAATGCTGTAGGTAACAGATGGTTTCAAAGAAAAGAGTTAAATGTTTGAAATTGCCACTATATAGAATAAAATAGAATATAAATGAAAGAGAAGTAAAAGTTTGCCTTCCTGCAATGAGGGTTAATTGTGATCATATAACATCAATTTGTACTGGACTTTTTCAGCATGTTCATGTTATTTTCTCCTGTCTCATTCAAAAATATGGTAAGTAGGAGTAAATAAAACAGAGATGGGTGCAATTCAGGCCTGAATTTTCACAAGGAATGAGTTGTAATAAGACACAGTAGCAAAGATTTTGAACATAATATATAACGTAGAATTAAAGTAATTACAAGGTTGACACTAGTGAAAGAAAGTGTAACCAAAGCAGAGATGCTAACCTAGAAAAATATTGAAGCATGAAGGGACCTGAGGTCACAGTGAGGGAAGAGAAGGTTTGAGAGTAAGGCATAAAGAAAGATGGAATGAGAGAATGTAATGATCAGAAAATGAAAACTCAGAATTATTGAGCCTGGAAGCCTAACATTTTACATGACAGTGAGATGATGGCAATGCTAATATTCAAATAGGGCTTTTCAGCTTACAAAATGTTTTACACATATCAACTTATTTTATCTCAACAACCCTGTGAGATAAATACTATATTTATCCCATTTTACAGATGAGAAAATAGTGCCCAGAGAAGTTAAGTGATAGCTAAAAAGCATCTAAAGGAGGATTTGAACCAGTAGTGCACTAGGAAACATTTAACAAAATAGCTCTCAGGCCTCAGACACTTACTAGCTGTGTGACCTTGAAAAATCCTGCTTGTCTCAGTTTCTTCATCTCTACAATCAGCTAGAGAATCTTTACTACTTTACTCTACTATCTTTACCAAGAAAACCTCAAATGGGGTCATGAGTCATGAAGAGTTAGACATGACTGAACAAAAACAAATAATAATTAAAAAAACTACAACACAAGTGTTGCCCATGATACATTTATAAGTTAATCTGCATTACCAACATTTTCTAATGACTTTTGTAAGTCTCGACAATAAACAAAACAATATAGTCCTGATTTGTAGAATTTACTGGGTTTTTAGGTGTAAATACTCACACTGAAAATTTAATAATATTCTCTTCCCAGCCATTTTGAGCAAACTCCAACTTAAATTCAACCTGAGATCTTGTTGACTTTGAGTGCAGAAGTATTAGTATAGCCATCCCAGTGTGCAGCTGAGAAAGCTGGTTTTGGGAATTTGATAGATTGAGTAATTAGAAGGGTAAAGTGTTGCAGAACATCAGAAGATGATGAAAAGAGCATCAATATGTGTGTCAAAGTATTGCATTTTATATATGTATATATATGTATATGTATGTGTGTGTGTGTATGTATCAATACCAAGTCACTTTATTGGGATGTAAATGGTGGTAGTTTTTGGTACAGATTATGAAAGGTCAGATAACCAAAATAGGCATTCCCAGGTGTGGGGGAAGCTAGGGGTGGCTTAGTTCACGTTGTCACTGTCTCCAAGGTGTGCTTGTCAAAAAGATATTCCGCCATGCCAGAATCAGGGTCCCCATCTTGCAGGTTGGTTATGTGATCATCCAGCTGTTTGATGGACTAGACCTGTTTGTCCAGGTATTGGGTTGCGATGAAATCACATAAGTGGGGTGTCATTCTTAAAAGCTGCCAGCTCGTGCAATTCCAGTAATGACTGATTAACAATTTTTTCCAAGTGCAGAGCACAATCCATTGCATTCAGCCTGCTCTCTCAGGTGTGGCAGTCAGGTTTCTTGATGTCCTGCAGGAAGATGGGGCCGCTGGGCCGGTTCTGCAGCATCATCAGCTTCTTGGCATACTTGCGCTCCTCGTGCAACTGGTGCAGGAAGTACTTGGCAAAGTTCTTAAGCCCCACATCGTCTGGGTCCAAGTAGTAGGACATGGACAGCATAGAGCTCCAGGTAGATCTGCGGATTGATGGCGGCCTCCAAGTTCTGGTGGTAGTTCAGCTGCACCTGAGAGTGGGATGAGGTGGTCATTGTGGTGGAGGAGGCGGAGGTGGTGGAGGTGGCGAGGGCCAGAGTCGGCTGAGCAGCGGCTGCTGCTAGACTGTAGGACAGAAGAAGTGTTGGTTAGTGGAGGTGAAGGTGGAGAGGTGGCTAAGGGTGGCTCCAGCCTGGAATCAAGCAGCGGTTCTGTTCAAGCATTGTAGAAGCAGGAAACCGCTGCGGCTCCCCTTCTCTGCGCTTCTGGCCCATTGCATTATATTTTAATAATGGACGTAGGGAGTGGTAAGGAAGATTGTGAGCCACATGCTAGATATCTTTTGAAATAAGGAAGAATAACTTTTTATGTGGAAGAGATTCTGGAAATGGCCAAAGGTAGCAAAGGATATGTGCTAATAAAAAGGTATTATCTGTGTCATTGGGCTTTGTCTTTTGAATTTTTGATTTCCTAGAATAAGCAATTTACTTCATCTAAAATAAGTTAAATATTTAGCAATTGCAGAGAATTTTCTTAAACCTTTGAAATTCCCAGAAAAATTTAAAGTTGGCATAGGAAAACTTCAAATTAAAGTGTGACCACCACAACACATCAGTAGAATCAAAACAGACAGTGTTCAATTTGAAGCTTACTTTGGAAGAATCTGCAAGTTAGAATATTCAACTTAAACAGGCCTAAGTCCATTCCAGTCTTCAAGTGCAAATATATTTCTAATTTATTATTAAATGGTTGTATAAAGGCAAATAGGACAGATTCAAGAAATATTCTTTCACTGAGCACCACTGACATTTCTCTTCCCCAGTGCAAAATAAACTTCACAAGTTTATTATTATTATAAGGGTCACTATGGTTTACAACATCTAGTAAAATGTCAATGAATATACATTACATTTCCTATTAGTTAAGTTACGTTTAGTGGGTAAGTTGGTGAATTATGCTAGACTTTAAAGTGCATGAGATGAACTGTATTTGTTTTTTTCCTCTTCTTTCTAAGGTGATAATTTGGGAAGAATTTGTTCTCCCTTCTCTCTCCTCTCTCTAAATCAAGGTAGTAGAAGTGGAATGTGTCAGAAGCTGTTTCTCAATATATCTGGTGTATTTATACAGTGCAAACACATGAAGTCAAAAATAATATATCAATCCAAATATATCTTTCTACCACCCTACAAACAATTACTTTATGTGCCTAAAATGGGGGAATTTCTCTACCTCAGACTGGTGTCTTTTGGCAGCACACCAGCTTTCCCTTTTTTCTTATATCCCTCAAAGTATAAAGTAATGGTAGCCAACTGCCAACACCATAATCTAGTCTAATCAGAAGTTCTAGGCAGGACTGGTTATTTTTGGTTACTTAGTTACTAAGTTACTACTGGTTACTGAGAAGTGGAATCAGGTGTCTATAATCCAAGCTGAGAGTCAGAAACATCTGGGTTCAAATTCCCCTCCTATGTTTACTAGCTATGTGACCATGGACAAATCATTTAACCTCCATGAACAATACCGAATCTGAAAAATTATGAAGTCCATCATAGTTTTTTCTCAGGGTCATTGTAAGCCTCAAGATAATATACATAAAGCTATACATACATACATACATACATATGTGTGTACATTTGTGTGTTTGTATATATGTGTATATGTACTGATAATCATTAAATATCATTTTTTTTGGCCCTCAATAAGACCGAGAGTCTCAACTAATCAATCAGACTGCTATGCTTTGCTTTAAAAATGCCCTTTCCTGTGTCTGTAATTTGAAATTACTAGATGCTTATAAAATCGGATTGGGTCAACAGTGGATATTTCTTCCCCTTTGTGACAAGAGGCTTGGAAATATGTATATATGTATATGTATGTATACACACATATGTGTGTATGTATATGTATAGTCTCTATATATGTATAGTACATATAGTCCACATAGATATAAAAACAAAAGCTGTGACTTATATAGCCCTTTATGGTTTGCCAAACACTTTGTAAATGTTATTTTTTTATCCTCACAATAACATTGAGAGGTAGGTACTATTGTTATTTCAATTCTTTTCATATGAATAAAAAGAGAATTCAAGTGGCTTCCCAGGGTCACACAGTTAGTGAGTGAGGTTGGATGCCTGTCTTCCTGACTCAAAGTCCAGTGTTTTATTCACTCTGTCACCTAGTTCCCTCTTGTCACCTAGTTCCCTCACTTAAAGAAAATCCATTTAATTTCATCTTATATTCTAAAGGTTTATTTCCACTTTCCTGAGAAAAAATTATCATCTAAAAGAGGTATTGGATTTCAGTGAGTCAAATTCTCACAGTGTGTCTTCAGTACAGGCTTAAGCTGGTAGACAACTCAGTGCCTAAGGCTGTACTGTGCAATTTACTAGATGCTCATCAAATATCCATTAGAATCATTCACAAAATATAAAGAAAGAAGAACTTGTGGTACTTAAGTATTTGAAAATGATAAAAATGAGATGACCAAGGCTTAGGGTTAATTAAAAATTATCATACAGTAGAATCCTATTTTCCCCAGTGTAAACTGACAAGTTTGTCAAAGATTATTTTCATTGATATTGCTCTGAACTGTAATGAATGGAAATACTTCACATAGACATTTTTAGCCTCTATGCTACATCAACAGGGCTTGAGGACAAATCTTATGAGACTTAATACCTGTGTGACCTTAATCAAGTTACTTAAAGAACTTGATTAAGTAATCAAGTTACGTAAATCTCACCACTTCTCTGTTTCCTTACTTATAAAGGGAAAGATTTAGAGCAGATAATTTCGGAGCTTCCATTCAGATCTAAATCTATGTATGATTCTATTCTTATTAGTGTTCTGTCTCAGAACAAGAATGTGGTATAGTGGAAAGAATGTGGAACTTCCCTACTGAACTCAGGGTTATGGAACTTACCTGGAACTTCAGCTCTGCTAGTCACATTTGTGACCTTGGGTGAGTCACTTTATTTCCTTGGGAGTCAAATTTTTCATTCTAATTCAAGTTATACATCTAAATCACTAGAATATGGGTCATTTTGTTGTTCTTTTGAATTCTTCAGCAATTCATAAAAAATTCTGTAATGATATGGAAAAGATTATGGTATATATATATAAACATATCTATCTATCTATCTCTATCTATCCATCCATCTATGTATGTATGTATGTATGTATGTATGTATGTATGTATCTATCTATCTATCTATCTGTCTATCTGTCTATCTATCTATCCAATCTATCTATCTGTCTATCTAAATGGATTGGTTTCCCCTAAAATATACATTTGTGATTTTGTACATACTGAGTCTCTTAAAGGATTATTGTTACTCAAATATTCAATTTATATATTAAAGGTAGACTTATGTAAGACAGGTTATTGGGGTGTTTTTTTGTTTGTTTTTCTAAAATCATCATTCTCTCTGCTGTCAAATATCCAACTGGACATGATAGTCCAGAAAAGGTCCTTCCATTGATATAAAGCTTATTTTGTGATTCTTGCTATAGTTTTGCTCACTTTCAAAACCTATTAAACAGTGGTGACATTTGACTAACTTATTCATGGTAAAATGTTTTATTTTATGCTGACCCCTAGTTAAGCTGCCCATTTTTCTCATTTTTTGCCCATTCTCATTTTTGCCCATTTTTTTTATTGTGATTGTGTTTAACTCCTGAACTAACCTACAATGATTTCTACTGTTAGTGTGTGGGCATTTTGGTAGTCCTCTCAAATCACTCAGTTTGTGCCCCTATATACTGACTTTTTTCTGGTTATAATTATCCATTAAATGCTTTTATTGCAATATTATTATCTAGTATAAGTTTAATTTGAATAGATAAAAATTAATAATACTAATTTAATTTACATGTAACAAACTGCATATTCAACTGAGTTCACAGACACAGGTTTTGCCTTAGGCAGAACCATCTTCCTTCTCGCATTCTTCCCCTCTTTCCTTTATATATTATTAATGGTTAGCAATGACTTCATGGGTTTCCCTCACAGGGGACTTCTAGAAACACAATGTTTTAAACCAAAAAAGTGAATCTCTAATGGTTTCGTGTTAGGCATTTGGGAGAAAATTATTTGTACTTAGGTCTTCAAATCATAACAGGTAAGTGGCCACATGCTCTACCTACCCATAAATAAACCAACCTATTGGTTAAGTTAAAAAGTATAAAATTATATTTGCAAAAGCCAGAAGGACATATGAAATATTTACCTGGAAAAATTACAAATGTTCCTAGGCAGAAGATCCAATGAGATGGATCATTTTATTTCCTATCAATCAACAGTAACTTGTTAGTATTTGTTAAGTAATAAAGTTAAATTTCCTTGAATACAACATTTAGAAAATGTCTTTCTCCAAACATGATACTTTGAAAATATCATTCATTATGGATATCAATTTTTCTATAATTTAAGGGGGAAACCCCACCCAGATATTAAACATTAATTTTTACTCATCTTAGTTAATTTTTATGTTAATTTTTTGTATTTATTCATAAACAGGATATGCTTAGAAAAACTATGAAGACTCATTTGTGATTTTTGTATGAAAAGCATGAAACCCTCTTTTTAAAATTTAATTATAAATGGTATCAAGAGGTGTTAGTTTTTTACTTTTAGGGTAGTTTTTATTTGAAATGTTTATTTGTGCATTGTGCCAAATTCCTTTAATTATAAGTTTGTGAAGTTAGACACTTTCAAAGAGGCAAATTGTAGAAATTCTTAAGCAGTAAATAGCTGTACATTTCAGAGACAATTGTCTTATATTTACTACATCTGTAACTGTCTAGACCCAAAGCATAGCCATAGAATACAAATTTCTTTTTTTGCATCTTTCATGGTTATTATCTAGTCAGAAGAAAAACTGTAATTATTTTCAAATGTTACCAAGAAGTAAGAGGAACATCACAAAATTTGAATCCATACGACAGAAAAAACTAAGAAAAAGCACATTTTGAATCCATGGAAAGTAATGACACCACTGAGAAAGACAGAGTGCCTGCAACAGCTAGGTGTTGTTGTGAACAAAGAGCAGGGGACTGGAGTTAAAAAGGCCAGGATTTGAATCTGGCCTCAGGTTCAAAATAGCTGTGTAACCCTGAGGAAGTGACTTAACCTCTTTATGTTTCATTTTTCTTAATGCAAAATGAGGCTAATAATAGCACTTCCCTTGCAAGATTGTTATGAGGATCAAATGAGAAAATATTTGTAAAGTGCTTACTATGCTTTCTGACACACAGTAGGTGCTTAATAAATGTTTATTGTCTTCCCCATAGTATTTTCCCACAATTTAGTTTCAAGCACTAAACACAGATACCTCCAAATTTATTTTTATTAATACAATGAAAAAGCAGTTGTAAGCATTTTCTGGTGTTCTTTTCTCATAGACCAGGTGTTCTTTTGTGTTGCAAAATAATTAATCACTGAGAAAAAATTAATTGTATTTCTTCAAGCTTAGACTGGTTAGTTATTAGTACTATATTGCCCTGGCTCTGACAATACCAAAGTTGATACATTGTCATGAGTTATTTATTTTATTGAAATAGCAGAAGAGCTGACAGGTAAATAGAAACTACCCTAAAACTACCATAAAAGTAAAAAACTAACAACACCTCTTGATCAATCCATATCTCACTGGATTGTGAATGAAATATTTCATATGTGTGTGTGTGTGTCTGTGTGTATATGTATGTATGTATGTATATACCAAGAGAGATGCTTTTAAAAATCTCACTGTTAGCCATTAGTTAAATACTGATTTTGTTAAACAGGAAATATATTTCATCCATGATTAGCTTTAAAAAAACTGCTCCAAATAGTTGCAATAGACTTGCATTCTGCCCATCACAATCCCAAAAGCAAATCTGCAACCAGTGCCCACATTTACATAACGTACTAGCATAATAAAATCCTTGTTTGTATAAATGTTGAAGATATAAACCCTGATCTGTACAAAAGCTAAAAGAATTCCCATTGGGTTTTCACTGAGAATCAAGAAGCAGATCTGCAAAAGCATCATAAAAACAATGTGTGCTTTCACAAAGCCTATTTTAATTGCTTAGGTTTCACAAAGCTTTACACATACTAGGCACTATCTAGTAAGTTTTTTGTTGAATAAATGACTGTAGAAACAAATTGAAGCATGGTTAAAAGGCAGAACAAAATCTCCCTAGTAAGCTTCAACCTGGCAAATACTGTGGTGAAAAAAATATTTAGGAATCTCAAATGGTTTAAGTCCTAGGCAAAAATGGCAGGTGTTTGGATTCTCATAGTTAGGTTTTCAAACCATATTATGCAAGTAACCAACTACTTCACCTACCAGTAGGTGTTGCTTACTGAATAAGTTAAAAATCATAAAATTAAATTTACAAAAGTTAGAAGGACACCTGAAAATTATTTGGAAAAATTGCAGTAGTTCCTCAGCAGAAGACACAGTCAGATCCCCCATTCTGTTTTCTATCCATTAATAGCAATTTTTATTATTTGTTCCACAATATCATTTATTTTCCCTGTGGCCATGTGAATGCACAACATAGTATTGTATTGTAGGAATCACTTGACCTTCATTCCAGGATAGCTATGGCAGGCTTTTGAACTACAGAAATGCTGTCCTGTACCAGAGGAGACTAGAAGAAATTGCAGTCCTTAGATAGAATTCTATTTTTAGACACAAGGGAAGAAGGTAGTTCTGAAGCTAAGTTCCCAGATCATCTTAGATTTGGAGAATTATTGTACCTTTCAATTAGATCACTGATTTACTAGGACTTCCCACAAAATGGTGTAAAAGCAATTGTTCTGTCCCTCCTTCCGTCTCTACCTCCCTCCCTCATTAGCTTAATGGATAAACCAATCATTTTTTTTTGTTTGAATCAAATCAAACAAATGTTTGAATTAGGAAGTATAAGAAATGTCCACACTGGAGACTGTTACAAAATGAACAGAAATTTATTTCAAGGATTCATTAAAAATGGACTTTAACTGGTGAGTGAAGACATTCAAGACCCCAGACAGCAGCTTACTCACTCAATAAGAATCAGGTCCCAGATTCCTGATCAACTGTGTGAATAGTAAGCTCTGTTAAATCAATCAGAAATTCATAGTGTTAATACAGTCCTGTGGTGGAAGGTTTCTCTTGGGGAAAGGTAGCTTTACCTCTATGCGTCTAGGCAGAAAAGTGCTTTACAATTAGCTTTTTGTTTTATCATTTTTACTGAGCCCTACCTGTTAGTAAGATTCTTTTTGTGTAGAAAAATACATCTAAGTCTTGTACAATTAAAACCAAAGCAACTGAGATCAGAAGGAAAGCAGAAATCTGGGAAATTAGTGTCCCTGATAAAGCCCTCATTTCTCAAATATATAGAGAACCAAGTCAAAATTATGAGACTACAAGCCATTTCCAAGTTGATAATTGGTTAAAGGATATGAGCAGGCAGTTTTCAGATGAAGAAATCAAATATACCTATAAGCATATGAAGAAGTACTCGAAATAATTTTTTATTAGAGAAATGCTATTTAAAACAACTTTGAAATATCACCTCACACCAATCAGATTGACTAATACAATGAACAAGGTAAATGATCAATGTTGGAAAGGATGTGGGGAAAATTGTTACACTAATGTAACATATATGGAGTTGTGAACTGATTCAATCATTCTGGAGAGTAATTTGGAACTATGCCTAAAGTGTAACCAAACTACACATACCCTTTTATCCAGCAATACAACTAGTAGATCTGTATCCAAAAGAGGTCATAAAAAGGGAAAAGGACATACAGATACAAAAATATTTATAGTTGCCCTGTTTGTGGTGTCAAAATATTAGAAAATGACGGTAAATCCATCATTTAGGAAATGACTGAACAAGCTGTGTTATACGAATGTAATGAAATACTGTTGCACAATAAAAACATTTAACTGGTAGATTACAGGGAAAAATCTAGAAAGACACATACAAACTAATGCAAAGCAGCATGAGCAGAACTAGGAATCCACTATATACAGAATCAGAAACATCATTTAATGATGAACTATTAATTACCCAGCTTTTCTCAGCAACATAGTGATCCAAGACAAGTGCAAAGCACTTACAGAGGAAAATGATATCCATATCCAGATAAAGAACTGATGGACTCTGAATGCAGATTTGGTTCTATATATTTTCCCACAACTGTTATGGATGTGGAAATGCATTTTACATGATAGCATATGTATAAATTATATCAAACTTCATACCATTTTAGGAGAGACAAGGGGAGGGGATAAAGGGAGACAACCTATACAAAAGTACACAGGCAATATATGAGATATCATGAAAGATAAATAGGATATAGGCCAGCTTGACAAGAATTTTGAGGGAGCAAAAGGGAGTGATATGTAATATGATTGGTAACATAGGCAGGAACCAGATGTCTTTGAAGGAATAGGGAGTCACTAGAACTTACTGATCAAGGAATGGATACGGTTAGGTCCATGTTATAAGAAAATACAATCATACACATATACATATGTGTATATACAAGCACGCACAAATGCAGTGTACACACATGTACATATATAAAATTACATTGTGTCTAGGTACATATATATATTTGTGTACTTATATGTATACACACATATATGTATATATAAATGGGCAGTTAACTGGCACAGTAAATAGATGGCCAGGACTTGAGTCAAGAGGACTCCTCTCCATAAATTCATATCTAGCCTCAGACACTGACTGGGTATCCCTTGGAAGGTCACACTTAACCCTGTTTGCCATAGTTCCTCATTTGTAAAATGAGCTGGAGAAGAAAATGGCAAACCATTCCAGTATCTTTGACAAGAAAAAGCTAAATGAGATCACAAATAATCAGACACAAATGAAAAAAGCGATGCAACAAAAACAAAAATATGTATATGGAAATAGACATATATATACATACATATATATGCACAAACACATACACACATCTATGCATACATATACAGATGTGTGTGTGTTTGTGTGTGTGTAATGAAACAGGGGAAACACTAGAGATAAAGAGATCAAATGAGGGCCTGTTCTAATTGTGCAATTTTGTAATTTGTATATGAGTGAGTAAAATATTTCTGAAGATCAATGGGGCCACCTTTTGTCTCACTTCTTACCCATCCATCACTTGCTAAATGGGTATAATTTTAGACAAACTCAGTTTTGGAAAAGACCTTAACTTAGGGCAAAATCACCCACTGTATCCTTGGCTATCACCAGTTATCTTAACCATTGTATTGCCATCCCACTTTAATGACTCTGGAGGAAAGAGCAAGGCTGAAGACTTTTTGCAGCTCTGCCTCAATCAGACCTATTGATTCACCTGTCAAGACTTCACCCACTCGATATCACTGGTTATCTTCAAAAATCAAGGAAGAACAAAAACAAAAACAACATCATCCTATCCCATACCTGTTTGGTTCTTTAATTTTCCCAATAAGTCTACAGGACTCTCAATTTTTCTCCTCATTAGAGGTTTTCCTATTAAATATTCATTCTTGAAAATTCCTAAAAATCTTTCTTTCTTTCTGGTCACTCTTTCCATGTATATTACTTCTTACATATAGAGATATAGACAATGGAGGAAGAAGGGGAGGTAAAGGAGGAGGAGGAAGAGAAAAAGAGAGAGACAGAGAAAGAGAGAGAGAGAGAGAGAGAGAGAGAGAGAGAGAGAGAGAGAGAGAGAGAATATCTATTTTTCCTATAATCCCTTTGAAATCTGTTCTCCAGAGTCTAGCATATGTATGAGATTTTGCCTAACTAATTTTCTTCTTTGTTGTCATTTTAAATTAGCTGTGGTCACTTCCCTCAAAGATTCAAAAAAATTCCACTATAACATGCAGTTTCTTTTGAATGATAAGATTTACATATTTATATGTATATGTATTTATGTATATATTAGTGATTCAAAATGAATGACAGATCCATGATTATGCCATGAACTGGTCCAAAAATTGTCAAGGATTGTTTTTCATTGGTGGGGGTTTAGTATACTTCAGGGAAATTTGGATGATTTCTCCTGAGAATAATTTTAGTAGTCTATAGAACTGAAAAGCCATCTTGTATAAATAAATGGGACACTGAGGTACAACATAAATGTGGAAACTGGTGAATTTTTAAGCCATTATTAAGAATATATTCTTCCTGTTCCTCAATCATTTCTTCCTGCCATGATGGATAGAATAATTCTATTAAAATAATTCTGTCTTTAAAATATTATTTATTGTAAAATTTCTCTTCTTAGTTTACTGTGGTCTTGGATAGATAGATAGATAGATAGATAGATAGATAGATAGATAGATAGATAGATAGATAGACAGATAGATAGACAAGTTAGATTGATTTATATGTACACACAAATATGTATGACTATATTTCTTTTACAGATGAAATAAGTTTCATTAAAAAATCATCATAGAACCATTCAGTATTTTCTTGAAGAACTAAAAGAAATCCCTGTGAGAGGGGTAGGGAGGAATATATTATGGTGATGATCTTTTCTCAGCTATTCTTTGAATTACAGATTTATGTGTTACAGTTTTGCTGATAGAAGAGGTAACTAATCTTCATGTGATAATATATTTAGAACTACAATAGAGATTGTTTTAATCATAGACATATAGTTTGTATCTAAGAATGACAATTCATCCAATATACTGATATCATAGTCAGACCTGTCATTCACAGGGAATATTATGGTCTCTTTCAAGCAAAAACAATGGCATCTTCAGAAAAGTCCTACTAAAACTTCTGTGAGTCCACTTTCCCACTACTTCCCATAACTCCAGTATGTCCACCTGGGACTGATTCACTATTTAGATCTGCTATGCATTACTATTATTATGAGCTCAGACTGTCTTTTAATGAACACTCCAGGAAGCAGCCTACTGATAAACATTCCGTTTGCAGGTATGCTCCTGTTTCATCAACATTCCCAAATCAATAATAATTTTTTCAACACTAATTTGGTCCTCTAATTTAGTAAACCTCCTAAAACATAAGCATTCAATCTAACTGATTAACTATCATATAACTACATCAATATTAACAACTGTCCAATTAGTTTGTAGCTGAAGCAAAGGGCAGAGGATTCAGTAGATTACCTGTTGGGTACTGATTAAACATTTAGTGAATGTGACCAGCTTTTTCCATTCTAGATTTTCTTCAAATGCAGCACATCACATAATCATCACAATCTAATCCAAATCAACAATCAACAGGATAAACTAATTTTGGCAAAGGGTAAAAGAAAGGCGTTTTAAAAACACATGAACAAAGAATGTACAAAGAAGAATAAAATTAGCCTAAACTATTAAATGACCAAGTGGAATCTTCTGACTTTTCATAACAATGAGGCCATGCTGCATTAGTCCCATAATGGAGCATAAGGAACAAATAAGTGATCAATATAGGTCATAGTTTAGTCCACAGTGAAAGTGAGATCTTTTGGATGGTAGAATCAAAATGGATGCTGAATAACAATCACCATGTCATTTTACTAGTGGCACTCAAACCATTTCTAAACACTGGATAGCTTCCCAAATTGTTCATTTCCATTGAATTCCAGATAATGATAGGTCTTATGGTCTACATTATTTCCAAAAATTCTTCTCTTTTTCTCTGGCAGTAGTCTCTTGTTAGAATAATGATAATGGTAAAAAATGGTTAAGCATGCAGACTACAGTGTAATTTATCTCAGGACTAGATGTCAACCAGTAGTTCCTTCTCCAGTTATTACAAACAATGGGTACAGTTCAGGGCCTCCTGAGTTATACAAGAACACTTTAAGCTCCAGCTGTAGATCAAGCAGCCTAGTAATCAAAAGCATTTATCAAGCATATTCAGTTCACTGTACCATTAAAGTACATGATAAGCAAATTAAATCAATAAAGAATGGATAATTCTAAGGACTGCTAGTTAGGACTACTATCTAATGTTGTGGCCCCAAATCTCTCTCCGGAGAATTTTTTTTAACTCTGACAGTTTAGTTAATTTTAAAAAATCTACCTGAGTTTTTGTTTACTTGAGAATTTTTCTTTTGATTGAGACCTATGTGAAAAGGTTTCCATATGTTAGAAAAAGAGAGCTGAAGTTATGATCCTGGAGTAAGAGTTTTGTCATTATCTCAAGAAAATAACCATTCAGGTTGATCTTACATAATGAATGCAGAGAAGACACTAATGGGAGAAGATAATTTCTATAAAACAAGAAGTTAAACAGGAAATCAGAACTTGAGGTATGTATGAAGTGAGTACTATCAAGGAGAGATGATGAATTCTTGTGGTACACATGGTTTGTGGGCGGAATGATGATGAATTCTTGTAATACACATGATTTATGGGCTCAGTACATAGTTGCTGTTTTCTGCAAGTATTATTATTATCATTTATTGTTGTTGTTTTTGTTATTTATATTATATTAGGTGTGTGACTTCCCTGAGTCTCCACTTCAGGTTGATTCCAAGCAGTTGTTCCTGATCGATATGTTTGAGAGTAATGAAATCCCCATCCAAAGGAGGCTTTTTTGGATTTCTTTTTTATATTTGTCTGACCAAAGGAGGACCCTAGGGAATTAATCTGATTTGATCAGAGTTAGATTGTCAAGGGAAGTTGCAAAGGATGAATTCTGACTCCAGAGCAGGCAAAATTGACTGTTGTCTCTAAGAGCAGATTAAAGGAGTGCCCAATTTTTATTCCTTATATGTAAAGAGAAGAAAAATAATCCCTTCACACTCATCAGCATAGGTAGATTTTATTGATAGAGAGTTCTTTATTTTGTGAACATAAACTAAGGAAAAGCTCATCAAGCTTATCTGGAGAACAGCAGCATCCATACCTTTTGGTTGCCACCACTTCCTTGGGCAATTGTTATCAACATTTTTTTCCTCCTCCTCCTAATTTCCTTCAGTAAATTAGCTCATCTACATAGTTAATTAGAGTGGGAGTGGAAGCAAGGGAAAGAATCAAGAAAAGATCTATAGGCTAAATGTTTGAGAATCAGTGCCCTGATGGAAGGAAGGCAATAAAGCAGAGATCCTGCAAGATAGGCCTCATTGATACAATCCATTAACATTCACCTGAAAAGCAACTCTGCTCATGAAGGAATCAGTGAATGATGTTGTCTAGTAATTCTCCCATGTTATGCATTTTACTGGTTAGAAGTATTGGGCTTAGATTTAAAAACTGCAGTACATACGTTGCTAGTGTGTTTGAGCTGTTAAAATAAGTTAATTTAGCAAAGCAACCCACTCTGAAACAACTGCATCTGCTCACTGTAATTTGAAAACCTTTTAAAACAACTTCACAAAGAAATGCTGGAGTCAGGGTTTGGAATTTCACTGGTTCTATGCTGCACAGCTGCACCCATAGATTAATGCTAACACAAGCCTGTTCAAAATTAACACCCACAACTTGTTTTATGAAAATTAAATTTCAGAATGTTGCTATGTTTATCGACTTGCTGGCATAATGTTAACAGAGAACCCAGCTTACTCCTTAAACTAGGAGGTGCTAATTATGTGGTGTTTTTGTTATTGTTGTTTTTTCCTCAGACTTCAATACACGTGAAAAATACTGGCAGTTGCCAACAGCTTTGCAAAGTTTGATAATATTTCTTTATGTAGCTTTAAATATTCCAGATCCTTAGACTAAGGTTTTAGAATTTCTGGACACATTGTGTATAGGTCTATTGTGAATTAGAAGGCATGCCTCTCAGGAGTCATTTCTGAATAAATCTTCTCATGCGTGAGCATTTTTTATTAAAGAAAAGATAAAAAAGGTTCTTGAAATGAAGAATTGGTTTCATAAGCACCTCCTGCTTCAAAAGGGCTATTATTGTTTAATAGATTTTTTGATTATCAAATGAAGAGAAAATGATGACAATCAACTGTAAATGTACCTGAAGATTATCATGTTTTAGAAACCCGAGAAACTTTATGGTGTATGCTTATTTGAGAAACATTAGGGCAGGCAGTGTCACCTTGAGATGTCTCAGCTCTTGCTCTTTCTCTGATTCTGCCTCACATTCCACTGCTCATGATAAGTTAACACATGTGTTTTGGGGCAAGGCAATCACTCCAGGCCTCAGTCTCATCATCTATAAAATGAAGGAGTTGGCCTAGATGGGTTCTGAGATTCCTTCCACCTTTAGGTCCATGATGAACAATCCTATAAAATGATGATCTTCTACCTGGAACATGAAATATGGCCTGACCGCTGATTCTTGAAAATAAATAACAAAACATGAATTAGAAATTAGAATGGTATTGCAAATTAGAAAACTGATAAGCATTTTGTTTTTATGGCTCAAATTGCGCTTTGCCAAAAGGCATTAAAAGCACACCTAGGTAAAGTGGATGGAACACTGAACCTGTAGTCAGGAAGACCTGAGTTCAATTCCAAGGTCAAATACTACCTATATGTCTCTGGGCGAGGCACTTATCCTATGTCCCCCTCAGTTTCCACAGCTATAGAATAGGGATCATAATAACAGCTAGTCCAGAGGGTTGTTTATGGACCAAATAAAATGGTATTTGCATAATGCTTGACAAAGTACAGGGCACACAGGCAATACTTCATAAATGCTTCTTTCAAACGTCCAGCAAAGTTGACTTGACTTTGACCAATTACATCCAATGAGATCCAGGGGAAGAATAAAATGAGGATGCTAGGCAAACTGAGGAATAGCTTTGTTTACTTTCCAGTCTTGCTCTGGGCTAAGATTTACATCTTCACAGCCAAAAGAGGAATGGTCATCTTAAGTTGGTCCCTGTGTTTTCCCCATCCCCTCAGATGAACACAGATTGATATACCCATGATGTACTCATGACTACCCATAACTTCCTCTGAAAATACACATACACAGAGGACATTTAGAAGAGGAGAAGGTACAGAAGAAAATGGATTCTGTTATTATTTGTTATATGTTAAGATGATTAGAGAAAGCTATACGAGTTGGTGCTCCCTTTCTCAGCAACCCTTTTGAGAAGACTAGACTAGAATAAAGTAAGAATATTAACCCCTCCAAAACTGTCTTCCTGTCTGGCCAGATCAAGCATGAACTTGTGCTGGAAACCCTCCAGTGTGCTGGTGTTATTTGTCTTAAAAAGGGCAACAGACAACGAAAGTATAATGCCAATAGTAGCCTCACACATTAACATTACCTCACCATTATATCCTCTGCCCTATTACCACAGATATTTACAATTTACGCATAAATGTTTATACTATTTATCATTATATAACACTGTGAAAGCATAGTAGAGATGTTTTCATTTCAGATGCCTAGGAAAAAGAGATTGTTATGATCACGGATCTGGGGAAAGTAAACTCTGAGAAAGAATAATAAGAATCCACCTTGCACACTAAAATCTACCTTACTTACATAAGGTCCTCATCATGACTCTTCCTCTCCAAACCCCCTTTTCCAAACATCCCTATTTCTGAGGAAGGTACCCTTATCCTTCCAGACTACAGGGTTTGTAATTAACACATTATGCTCAACCCCTTATCTTCTATCATTCCAAATATACACTCAATTGATGCATCTAACATAACACATCTCTCACACCTGGCACCTTCCTTTCAATCAGTTAACACCTTAGTTCAAGCCTCTCACTTAAGGAGCCATCTAATTGGTTTGCTTTCTTCTAGTCTCTTGTCACTCCACTTTAGTCAATTGTATACCATGTCTCCAATATAATTTTCTTTGAGTGTTAATCTGACCTTGTCAGTCAACTACTCAATCACCTCCTGTTGCTCCCTATTACGTCTAGGTATATAAGATATAAATATAAGTAAATATATTATATATATATGTATATATATAAGCATATATACATACATATATATGTATGGTATCTGGTATAGAGTAACCAGGGGATTCCACATTGAAGAATATCCTTAATGTGGTATTCCTTTTAAATAAAATCTATACTTATATATACATGCACATATATAGATAGACATGTATGTACATATATACATATGTATATATGTATACACATGCATCCATAGAAACATACATACACATTCATAATGGAGAGACCTGGATGTGAAACAAGTTCAAACCAGGGCTTCATCTACCTGGGCTTCACTTTGCTCACCTCTAAAATGAGGGTTTTATACCTGATGAGAACTAAGACCCCTTATAGCTCTAAATTCAGTGATTTAGATTAGAACTTTATGATCCTGAAAACAACCTTCAAATGTTAATACCCCTGAATTTTTCAAAAATATTCAAATTAGAATATATAAATATTTATGGCTATAAAACTTCCATTCAGGGGCAGCATAGATGCATGGAGTGTATGGAAACATATGTAACAGGGCATAGTTATTCAGGGAAATTTGAAATAGTTCTTGACCCATTGTAAGATATTAGAAAAGGTTAGTCTTACAAAATGTTGCTTCTGTTTCTTGAAAAGGTTAGCAAATGTATCTTCCCAATTATGGTCATGGGGGCAATTCATTTTGATCCCTAATTGGTAAAAGGAAAATTGGGAATATTCTCAAATTTTGAAGGCACATTAGACTACAAAAGGGAATAATGAAATTGAGGGGTATAATAAATTGTAATTCCTGACTCACTATCAAATGTTAATTTTTTTCAATTTCCTGTATTGTGCCACATTTACAACTCAGAGAAGGGGAATGGAACATTGAGATCTCTCAATATATAGAGGTCAGGGAAGTCATTTCCCAAAATTGTATTATCCCATTTTATAAAACCATTAATGAATACTTACAATAAAACCCTCACTACACAGTTCAAAATTATCTTTGACAGTTTCAGAAATGGTTGCTCTACATTTTTTCCCTATCCAACTCATAATTCTGATAAGATACCTAATTCAATATAGCCCTGAAAAAGTGGGAAGTAATAATAATGATCTTATTATATTAGTTTTATAAAAGTGGTAATTTTTTATCAGTTTAATGATATCATGAATTAAACCTGTCTGGTGTAATAAAATAAGGGATAGATAACATGGATGATCTTCTCAATGCTGGAGTTCTAAGCTAGTCATGCCACCTAAGTTATTTTATATTACTTAGAGTTTTTTCTTGCCTGTAAGAGATGCAAAGATGAACCTAAGATTAAGCATGGTTAGATAGAGATGGAGTGGATGTCATCTCAAAGCTTATGATTCTCTCATTTTTATATTCAATGACTTCCAAAAAACACAGATGAGGGAAATGCATGACACATCAATTTTATCTTGTCAACTACATATATTTTGAGTCATAGATACATAAACACCGAGTTCCACTTCCTTTTCATCTTAACCTTATAAAATCTCTACTTTACTTCAAAACTTAATTTGTTTTATAAGACAAACTAAATGAGAATTATTTTGTACAAGATGGCTCCTGACTCTACCAGACATCAATTCATATTTAGTTTATATAGGTTTATGAATACACACATTCATATGTATATACATATGTATACAGAGACAAATGTGTATATACATACATATATACACACACACATATATCACATAGTCATCAAGGCACATATTTGCATGTTGCATTGAATGCATGTATAAATGTATACATGTATATTTTATGCATATGCATGTGTATATGTTTATGTATACCTATATCTTGCTATTTGTTGTTCACTTGTTTACATTATGTCCCACTCTTCACGGACTCATTTGGGGTTTTCTTGGCAAGGATACTAGATTGTCTTGTCCCTTTCTTCTCCAACTCATATATTTTCAGATGAGGAATGGAGGCAAACAGGGTTAAGTGACTTGCCCAGGATCACATGACTAATGCATTTCTGAGGTCAGATTTAAACTCACGAGGATGAATCTTCCTGACCTTAGGACCAGCACTCTATTCATTGCACAACCCAACTGCCCACATAGCTTGTATTATATTGTATTATCATTGCTTATATTTTCATGTACCTAAGTATGCACATGTTATCTCTCAACAGAAATTAAACTCATCAAAGGCAATGCCTATTTCAGTCTTGTCTTTGTAATCTCAGAGACTGGAACAGAGAAATTACAATTTGGCTGATAGATGAGGCATCATCAATCTATATAGAGAATACCAAAAGAGACTTGCCAGTTCTAACAATCTAAGATTCTAGTTAAATTTTCTAATTATAGAGAAGGACCAAGAAAGATTAAATGACTTGCCCAATGTTTAAAAAAGCCAGTGGTAGGAAAAACCAACATGCATTCTAGTTGTTTCATAATTGTTAGCCTTAGTTCCATGAATAAGTTTTAAGCTTAAGGATAAGTATTATGCCATATTAACCTACAATGCACCATTTTATAGACCTAGAGCAGTGTTGGGTATGTAGGTGGTTCAAGAACTTGACATTTTTTGATCTATGCAGTAGCCAAAAAATTGTTCTTTTCTGAACTCCTTACAATACCTTTATTTGATACACATTTGGTATTAAAAAGCATGCCAAGGGCTTTTTATACATTATATCATTTAAGGCTCATGCTAACACACTGTGGTAGCTTCATACCACATACAACACATATTATTATCTTCCTCTTACAGAAGAGAAAACTGAGGGCAAGAAAAAACTGAGTATTCTCACACAGCTACTAATGCAGAGATACCTTTCCCAGTTCTTCCTGCTTCCGTATGTAGCACACTACCGTGAACTCTATCATCCTTTATTTATGATTTATAAACTAATTTCCTTTCAGTGTATATTCTCATACTTTCTACAGAGGCACTTTGGTACAGTGGAAAAATCATTGGTTCTAGGATCAAAAGACCTGGATTTAAATCTGTCCTATGCTATTTAGGAAGGTCAATGAACTTCCCTAGGTCTCAACTTCATCATCTATAAAATGAAGGGGTTAGACGAGATATATCTCGGTTCCCTTTCAATTAAAGCAATTGTAAAGTTTCATTGTTTCCTGGTGTCTCAGTTTCCTCATCTATAAAATAAAGGAGTTGGACCAGATGATCTGTAAGACTTCAGTCACTTATAAAATTGTAGGGGCAATGGGCATAGTTTTATTATACTTGATATTGACTTCTTTTTCAGAAAAAAATCAAGATTCATTTGTTTCAACTGTAATTTTGGCTTTTCTCTCCACATATTTTAATCACCTTTTAAAAGGCCTTTATTTCTAATTTATTGTGAGTTTCAGTTAAACAATTGTCTTTTCCCAAGATGATATGAAACAGGTAGAGACACTGCAATCAACTCTAATTTTTGTAGACCAGTTCTCCTTTTGGGGGATTCTTTGTGATTTTGCCTTCTCCTCAATCATCTGTTGCTTCCTATGGAAGCACTGGAATCCTCTAGAATAAGAAATAGTGCCAAATTAATTTGTTCTTCTTTTGGAAGCATTTCAATACTCTTTTAAGTCAGTCACATAAAACTGGACAGATAACAGGGAAAGAAGAAAGACATAAATCGATTGTTCTAACTGTAAACAGTTTTTACCAAAATTTTAGAGACAGAAATTGGAACTATTGCTTAAAGGAGAATTTCAGATTCTCAGTGGATTTCCTTTGCAATGTTTATCTTTGCCCTCTATTAGGATTGTTTGTAAAGAATTGGTGTTCCAAATGATTTTCTTAAATATAAAAGAAAAATAGTAACCATTCATATTCTGCTTTCATTTAATAATTCTTCCATCTTTCCAAAACATTTCAACTATAGAAGTAAGTTTACTACATTTTTTTCAGATTTTCAGGGTCCCTTGGTGGTTAAACTGTTGATTATCTCACAGGAAATATTTAGCCTGTGAAGACAAATCTGTTACTGTTTCATTACTCAAACTAGATAAAGCTAGGTGGCAAGGTTGTTAGAGAGTTGGATTTGACATAAAAAATACCCAAGTTTGAATCCTGCCTTATTGTGACAGTTTCTTCCTTTACAAAATGAAGGGTAGGACTCATATTCTATAATCCCTTCCAGTTTAAATCTCTTATTCTTATTATCCTAATCTCATTTCCCTTTCCACTTAGTTGTTGGTACTCCAACCAAACCAAGGTATTAACAAACTATTAAGCACAATATCATCATTTGTTTCATCTCAGATTTAATTGGCTTTTTATGAAGATTGCTTTGATTTGAAGCCTTTGCCCTAGGATTTCACAGGAGACTCTTATTTTAAGGTCTCATTAAGACCAGAGAGAAAAAAATTATGGAAAACTGTGCCTTGTAGCTTATTGACCTACAAATATTCCTTAAGGTCACCAAAGGAGACTGGAATTAATCAACCTACTTCCACCATCCAATCCTTTGACTCACTCTTCTTTCTTGAAAATTGAGATGTGACTTACTGCTAGAATTTGTACAGAATCCAGGAGGCCACTAAATTAATGAGATCTAATGTTATTCTAGAAACATTGCCACGTTAAGCTGGGAAGTATGCCAATGAAAAGTCCTAAGGAAGAGAAGAGATATGGTTATGTCGTTGTAATGTTCAGGTTGAAATTATTAGAGTCATTCAATAATCAAATGTTTCATCAAAACCATGCTGATTTTTGTTTGTTTTTATTACAGCTTTGGTATATGATGAAACAAAGAGTAGTAAGTTCAGAAGACAGTCAATATTTGTTAAACTAAACTGGCAATTAACCTCAATATGATACTTCCAAGATCCATATTTTGTTTTGTTCTGTTTCCTTTTGTGGGAGCTCCCTCCGGTGATGGCAACTTATAGACCCTTTATGACTGAGTCAGTCATTAGAAGCTGCTGCTTCAAAAATACTCACCACCTTACCATTAACATAATGGACTGTCCCATCCCTTCAAGTGGCAGATGTATAATTAACCTCCAATTGTATCCAACAAGAATTTATTAAGTACAAGGCACTTTCTTAGGTGCTACTTTTCAAAGAAATTTCCCTCAGTTATGCAGCGTGATTGTTTTCAAAATATAAATATGTCCTTATGCAATTGATACATTGGAAAACATTTGTGGCATTTTGTGAATTTCACATTTGCTTATGTGCGATTCTTCCTGAAGAAACACTAGTTAAATGTAGAAAACTGTACCTAATTCAATTAATATGCATACAAATACATAAAACATAGAGACAGAAATGCAAATAAATACAAAGACAAACACATGAGTGTGCGTGAGCACATACAATGGTCCACCAAGGTTGTGCCTTGCTACTTTTTTGTATTTGTGAATTTTTCTATATTTAAAAAATATATTCATTCAATATCCAAAACATGTTTAAGCATTCTGCTTCAAAAACTCCCAGCATTGTATCCAAAAGGAAAAGCTTTGCATAATTGAGGATAAACTTGAAATAATAAAGTACTTTGCAAGAAACAAGAGCTCATGTAATATCTCCTGAGCAACAGGATAAATCCACATGGTACATGATCAGAGTAAACACTGCAAAAATAAAAGAAACCTCTCTGGTTGAAAATGTGGTACTGCTGACAATTTTTTTCTGGTTAAAAATGTGGTATTGCTGGGGGCAGAGCCAAGATGGCGGCGTAGAAGCAGCAAGGTCCCGCATCTCCCACACCACCACCCTAAACACCCATAAAATATGAGCCCAGACAAAGTCTAGGAAAGTCTAGGACTCTCAGACTCACACAAATCCAGAGAATACAGCTCTTGCTGAAGGCAGCTTGGCAGCAGGGGCTCAGCGCGACCACCGGAGCGGAGGCTGGAACCCGGAAGCCGAGATCAGGGCCATGCCTGGGACAGTGGGAAGGAGCTGAGCCGAGCCCTGCAAGTGGTTCTACAGCCTCCAGCACCCCCACATCTGCCAAGGCGTGAGGAGCAGGACGGAGAGGCTCGCACCGCAGAGGAGCAGAGAATGGCCAGCCCAAAACCATGCAGCCAGGCAAGGCCCCAGGGCGGCCACCAGGAGCAG
>CM053596.1:191283380-191339493 GCA_028646575.1 Pseudocheirus occidentalis | reverse complement strand
TTGGAAGCATTTGGTGTGGGAGTTCTGACTGTGTTGTCTTCCTCCCATTCCATGCTTTGATCTTTTTTGTCCACAAAAAAGAATTCTAGAGTTTTATTGCTGCTCTTACTTTGCTTCCTTTTCCTCATGTTGGCCAGTCAATTAATGGGTTGGCTTTTTTAGCTCTGTGAAATTCTGCTTCCAGGGGGGAGAGCTCTGTTCCAAATCGCTGGGGTTTTCCCAGCTGCCGGAACTATTAGGGGGCTTTTGCAAGTCCCCCCAAGATTTGGCTTGCTTAAAGCACACCCCAGGACCACCACCCAAGGCCACGATCCGGATGCAGGCTGCTCAACGCAAGAGCACTTGGCCCTGATCAACCTATTCAGCCCCCCTTGTGGAGTCTACAGGCCAGGAGCTCTGAAGCAGCCCAGTGGGGGCCACCAGTTTCAGCAGTTCCCTTCCCCCACCGCTTCCTTGCTCTGGGGGTAGATTGGCGAAGCTGCTTTTCCTCTCCCAAATTAAGCCTCAAAGTTTCACTTTCACTGACTTTCTCTGATCCTGCTCTGCTGGATTTGAAGATCCTCTCAGGTGCTTTAGATCTTCTCTGAAGTAGACTCACGCTGCGGCTTGGGAAGCTCAGCTCCTCCTGGCCGCCCTGGGGCCTGGGCATGTTGCAGTTTTGGGGCTGGGCCTGTCTCAGCTCCTGGCCTCCCGGCCTGCAGCTGTCCCTCTCCAATCCCTGTTCTTCATGCCTTGGTAGATGTGGAGGTCCTGGAGACTGTAGATCTTCTCTCCTGCAAACTGGCTGCAGTGGGCTAGGCTCAGCTCCTTCCAACCACCCAAGGCCTGGCCTCAGTCTCAGCTTCAGGCTGGGCCAGCCTCAGCTCCCGGCCCTCCACGATGAGCCCCTGCTGCCTAGCTGCCTTCTGCAAGAGATGTGTTTTCTGTATTTTTGTGAGTCTGAGAGTCCTAGACTTTGTCTGGGGTCATATTTTATGGGTGTTTAGGGTGGTTGTGTAGGAGCTACAGAGCCTTGCTGCTTCTACACCGCATCTTGGCTCTGCCCCCAGAACAAATTATTTTTACAAGAAGAATTTCATTTGATAATTAACAACTATATGGAAGAATACTTGAAATCACTAATAAGGGAAATGCAAATCAAAACAGCCTTGAAATTTCATCTCTTACCCTGCAACTTGACAAGAATGATAAAAAATAAGAAAAAAGATAATGCTGAAGGATTTTTGTGAAGATTGGTATGATAGTATATTATTGGCAGAGCTATGAAGCAGCATAAATCTTTTAGAGTCATGCAAATTAAATGACTAAAATGTCCATAACCTTTGACTCAGAGATTCTGCGAACAGGCTTATACCTCAAAATGGACTAGGGAGAAGTACCATACATCAAAATATTTATAGCCCATTAACTGAAGAAAGACCAAACCAATAGTGAATCAGTTCACAAGTTATTTTGTGAAACTAAACCAATGAATGTAATGGAATAATATTGTGTTGCAAGAATAGATTAACATAAACAGAGACACATGGAAATATCTCTATTTACTCATGTAAAATGAATTAAACAGAAACAAGAATTTAATATATACAACAGCAGAAAAGAAAACAAAAAGAACTACAAAAAAATTAAATGCTGAAAAATTACAAGGAATGAATATGGCTCCAAAGAAGAAATGCAACTATTAAAGGAATTCAAGTCTTCCTGACTTCAGGCCCAATATGCTCACCTCTGTTCCCCCCAGCTGACTTCTATCTAAGTGAAATTGTCAAAGGATAATATTTCTAAAAAGAATTTAAAAACAAAAAATAATAATTGATAATGGAAATAAATGTAAATTGAAATATTTGTGAACTATTATTTCATCCCCTTATAATTGACAAAGATGATAAATGATGGCAGTTATTAAGGAATCATGTAAAAAAACACACTCATGTAGACTTGGCAAAGATGGGAGTTGGTCTAACAATTATATTTTTTAAATAAACAATTTGGAATTACTTTAGGACAAATAAAATTGTTTATAATCTTTGCTCAGTGATCATTTTATTGGCCATGTCACTCAGAGGTCAAAATTGGAAAGAAGATTCACATATTCCAAAATATTTATAACAATATTTTATGGATGCAAAAAACTGGAAACAAAGTGGGCATTTATTGATAAGAGAATGACTGGGTTGTATAAAGGCCACAGAATATAAATATGGCATAAGTAAATACTGAGAGGAAGATCTATGAGTAACGTGGACTCAAGTCTGAACTCAAGCAGTGCAAACAAAGCAAAATCCTAAGAATGATATACAAAAACTGACAGAATGTATATGAAAGTATCACTAGAAAGCAGATGAACCCAGAAGAAAGGCAATAACTATACTGGTTTTAGATAGCAGAGAGAGAGAAGGAGACAGAGAGAGAAAGAAAGAGAGACAGAGACAGAGAGAGAATGAGGGAGAGACAGAGAGAGAAAGAAAGAGAGAAGAAGGGGGCGGCTAGGTGGTGCAGTGAATAGAGTACCGGCCCTGGAGTCAGGAGTACCTGAGTTCAAATCCGGCCTCAGACACTTAACACAAAAACTAGCCGTGTGACCTTGGGCAAGTCACTTAACCCCAACTGCCCTCCAAAAAGCAAAAAAACAAAAAACAAAAAGAAAGAGAGAAGAAGAAGAAGAAGAAGAAGAAGAAGAAGAAGAAGAAGAGAGAAAATGTATACAAAGCTATTACGTGTCAAGCATTGTGCTAAATATTTTCCAGATATCTTATTTTATCTTCACAACACCTCCAAGAGATAGGTACTATTATTATTCCCATTTTACATTTGAGGAAACTGAGACAAATAGAGATTAAATTATTTGTCCAATGTCATAAAACAAGTGTCTCAGGCAAAATTTGAACTCAGGTTTTCCTTACTCTAAGTCCAGCAAGATAAAATTAAATTATACAAATTATTTCAAAATGAGTAAAAGGTAAAATAAAAGACAGAACAGCTAGAAGCATACACAGATGACACATGGATAGTACAGAGAAGCAATAGTGTCTGCCACCGTGAAAGCAATGAGAAGACAGAGAGATGTATAAACTGAATACAGAGTCCAATAGAAGGGATTCCTAGAGAGTAAGGGCTGATTCCTTTTTGGTCCTGTATCCTCAGGATGTTAGGCTGCCCACTTACTCTAGGTGATCAATAAGTATTTGTAAACTTGAGCTGAATAAATTTCTGCATTCCCATAAAGAGTGCCAAACAGATGCCTCATGCAATAGTAGTCCATTCTTTATCACTTTTCTGTAGATTTATATGGGCAGAGTAAAATACTTTAATAAATGCAGGTTTTGTGTAGGCTACTCTAGAATTCTAAAAGGTAATAACAGAATGGAAGTGGGGGAGCAAAACTCATCACACCAGGATAAGGTATTGGACACGGAGAGTAGGACACAAATGGAATAAGTACTATATCCCCAAAAGGCACTCTCCTCCACTTTACAAAATGAAACATTTGAAAGCAATTCCTGTTTTCAAAGATTTTCAAAATCTGTTTTTTAAGGGACCAAGGACTGTTGTTTATTTTAAATGATTTCCATTATTTTCCACTACATAAAACCCAAAGAAGCAATTGTTGCTTTTTAAATGACAACATTGAATAGTTATTATTTTGTTATTTCCCATTTAAGAAATAGGTGTTCCTAGAGAGAACAAACAACTTTGAGGAACAAAGTCACAGAGCATTTTATATCACTCAAAGCATTTATAATGCTAACTATTATCACAAAATTCCACACCAAATGCCTAAATTCCAAAACAAGCAAAAGTCTGATGGAAAAAAGAGATCCTGTTGATTTCTCTAACAAATAGCAAATAATTGGAAATAGAAAATAATTGGGAAAAGCTTTCAAACAATCCATGTTGGATTTGCAGCAATATCTGGAAATGAAGGTTAAATTAAATGCTGCTATAGCAGAAAAATAAGTTAGGATCTCCTGATTACTGAATAACTAATTGTATGGATCTCAAGAGATATAAAATGAGATCCTATGTGCAGGTTGTTAAGACTCCCTCCAAGAGACCTAGAGAGGAACAAAAATTATCCCACAAGCTTTTAAGAAACTCTAGCATTTGGTTCCATTGTGATGGGCAGAAGAATTAGAATAACATCCATTTTCTGTAGTATCATTGAGTTCTTTTCTCATAGTGATTGACATTGGGGACACATGTTTCCCAGGTCATCAAAATTAGCAACACATTTTCCCACAAATACCATTACCTTATATTTTAAATGGGTATGTGTAAGCTGTCTGGAAAACCCAACCACAACTGAGTTCAGGGTTTCTTGCATTCAGCAGCTTAAAAATATATTTCCTGTGGTACTTCAGTAATCCGTGTGATAAATAAAGCTGGGATTTGTTATCTTTCTTTTCCACCTTCAAAACTGTTTTTCAATTTTAGGTTTCATTCTCACATCCATATTTAAGTCAATTATTAAACAAATACTGATTAAGCAGCTGCCTCTACATAAGGCACTGTGTTACATACCATGAATACAAAGATCAACAAAGGCAAGATCACATACTTAAATGTCGAAAATCTCAGAGGCCAAGAGGCTTGTTACTGCTCTCAAGGACATAATAAAGGCAGGGATTCCATCTAGCAGGTAGAAGACAAGGCCTTTATGCCATCTTAGTCTAGTTTATGTACTGGTTAGGTTAATTTGCATAGTAAGAGTCAAGAGTTTTTATCCTGGGGTGGGGAAAAAGCTACAATGGAAAAGAACCACTCATTCTGAGGATTTCCTTTGGCATAATCTCTTGAATAATGTGTTTGGTGTCTAGGATGCTATAAAGTAGTCAAGCAAGAATCACAAAAACCTTCTAAACCTAAATCTAAGATACAAGTTTAGAATGGGTACATGGACTCTCCTAGCAGGTAGTCAGTCCCTAAGTATTAGCTAAACATGTACTAAGTTACCAGCCACTGTGGGAGAGTGCTCTGGGTATGACGAAGGCAGAGATTAGGATTGTGTGATACAGATTTTGTTGTTATGTTAAATTTGTATGGAACCAACCTCAAAGCAGAGATTGAGTGATGATAGTAAGAAAAGAAAGAAGCCATGGTGAATGAGGAGTTTATCATCTTTACCTGTAGAGGTGATATGGAATTTTTCTCTATATATGGTGGTAGGGGTGGTATAGAAAAAATGATCAACAAGCATTAAAATGAACAAATAGAGATGTGGGCTCCTCCAGGCAAAAACAAAGCCTCAATTAATGGAAGTAAGTGGAAAGGATATGAAAAAGTTGAAAGTAAGAAAAATGTGTTATAAAGAAGCAACTGTAAATGGAACAGTAAAAAAGGTGAAAGAGTGAACAGGTAAGGGGAGAGGGGAAGGGAGAAGTAAACAGGGCTGCCAAGATAAAAGATAATTTGGATAATATGGGAAAGGACAGCCATAAAACAAGATTGTTTCCAGGCACTAATGGGTGAGTATAGGAAACTGATCTTTGAGCTGAAGGTGTAGAAGAGATTCATAGGAAGAAATATGTTCCAACAACATTATTATTTCTAACACCTCCACCCCTATTCCACTGAACTATCCTAAACACCAGATAATTCTTATGCAAAACAACAAAAATCATTAACTAAATATTTAATATATACAAGTCCTTGATGCTAAAGATACATAACTTTCTAAAATGACCTAGCTTTTCCCTAAAGAAATTTACACGTTCTTGGAGAGATGGCATATCTGCACGAAATGTAATACATGATATGGTGTAATGGGACAAAGGAGATATTCTGTGTTCTAGGAGTATTATGTCTATGTTTAAATACAGAGTGATTCAAGGTGAGCACTATTTTCCAGTAACTTATTTGCTAATAAATTTTCTGAAACAATCTTTAAAAATTCCTGATCAGGAAAATCTTTCAGATCCTCAAGTTTTACTGCAACAGCATAATATTGGTTGATACCAAAAAACATTAGTGACACCTTCTTCTATTTTTATTATTCTCATAGTTAAGCCTTTGTTTGCATGTGCATGATTTAGCTTTGCAAAAAATATCTCCTTTAAAAAGTCTGGGTAGTTATTATTTTTGCCAAAATTTCATCTCAGAATAATTACTTTTAAATTGAGAAAAGCACCATGAAATTATTGCATTCTAAATAACCTTCTAGGGAATAGTTCTTAATACTTTTTATTTTATGTAGTTAAAAAAGACCAAAAAGAAAGACACCAAAACAAAGAGGAATACTCAAGTAATGACTTTCAAAGCCAAAGCTACTTACAATATTGACAAAATCTGAGCAATTTGTTTATTGAAATATACACTTATACAGTGACTTTTATCTAGATGGGGATGATTAGGAAGATGTATGTAGGAATATTCATGTTTGATTTAGTCTAGGAAACATCAAATAAAGGCTACATTTCATTATCTAGGTTCTCCTTGGTGATTCAGTGAATTCTTGTTTCTTTCTCTGTAAAATGGAGGTAATTGCAACCACCTTTCAGGGTTATTATGAGTATAAAAAGAGATACTTGGCGGGGGGGGGGCTTTCTGGATGGGGGAGGGGAGGGCATTTGAGGTTAAGTGACTTGCCCAAGGTCACATGGCTAGTAAGTGTTAAGTGATCTGAGGCCAGAACTCAGGTCCACCTGACTCCAGTGTTCTATTCACTGTGCCATGTACTTGCACCTAAAATGAGATACTTTGGCAAATCATTTTAAAAACCTTAAAGTTTTATTTATAAATGCGGTTAAATATGCTTCACCTAATGGTCATTCATATATTCCAGAAGAACACATAGCAAAATAATATTTCAGGAGACAGCAAGTTCTATAGCAGTAAGTTTACAGATGGATAATCAGTAAAATATTTTAGAGTAGAGTTTATGACTTCACAGTGGAATAAAATTTTATGATACTGATAAGAGAAGGCAGGCATCTCTATACTCTAAATTTATTGTTTTTCAAAGCCAATTAGAATTTCCTTTCATTTCCCATAAGTAAATTCCTTCAAATGTCCAGTGTGGCAATGTCTATCAAATAGAACATAAAAATTGAATCTTTTTGTTCTACTTTTTTGACTATTGCTATTTTTTTTAATTCAAGGATTCTTCAAACATTCATTAAAGCTATGACTTATAGTACACATTTGTCATCATTTTTTTAAATAAATCAAATATCAGATCACAATATCAAATGTTACATAAAAACTAACAGCAGAGATATTAATTTAGTTCAATTCATTATACCATTTCATAGACTAAAAATCCTTATTAGCCTTAAAATAAGTTACTTTTAAATCATCTGAAGATTCAGCTGAAACATTACTGCCACTAAAAAAAGCAATGAATCTACATGGACCACTAGAATCCATTTTCCAGAAAAGTGTCCCAAAAGTCATTTTCAAAGTTTTAACACAAATACATTTCACAGTACTGTTTTTTATTATGTCACTTGTTTCCTTTTTTATACAACAGCAAATGACAAAACTGAATAACATGTTTTTTACCAGGAAATAATTACTTTCAACATGCGGTATGTCAGATGCTATTTCAAAGCACAGTTCTCTGAATAAATCAGTTATGGAAGAAGATAAATACATATGACTGATGTTGTATTCATTGTTTGAGACATCAAAAGTTAACCTAGAGATGTTTCTATGCAAATATGTTTCACTTGATTTTCATCTTTTCCTCTGTTCCAAGATTATACTACAGTTTATCATACTAACTTACAATTTTGCTATTGAAAGAGCATATAGGCAGAATAATTACATTTCATAGATGACTGAATACAAAATAGTAGCCTTCTTCACATTAAATGAATGGATTAAAATTGAACTGGGTATGATGAAAAACTGAGCGAAATTACATTAGGGAAATTCTTGAACTTAAAAACGAAATCTGTGACATTGAAGAGGATAATAAGAAAAACTTAATCCCAGAAAAGAACTTTTAATTATAATAAGTACACACTGATAAAAGACTTACAAAACTTTGATCCCAAAGTATAGAGCTGGCAGATACTTCAACAAAGCTATATTTTTATGGATCCTGTGTGACGTCATTTGGCTACAACCTCAAATGTAATAGACAGTGACCCTTCCTTGGCTTCTGATCCTATGCAGCCCTGGTTCATGCCCTTCTTGAAAATGTCTGACTATCAATGTAATACAGAGGCTTCTCAGTGTTTATAAGTTAATCTTGCTATATGACCAATCCACTCTTATTTTGGTAATACTTCTCTACGATGACATTTTTATGTCACAAATTTATATATATGTTAGTTCATCACTAGCAAGATTTTGTAGGCTAATCATACCCTCTATACTCCTGTCTCTTTCCCTTTGAGTTACCCGCAACTTGAATTCTTCAAAGACTGAGGAGTCACTTCACTCACAAACAAACAAAATCACCAGAGAAATATTACTGTCAAACAATCAAGCCTTTGTCTCAGGGAGAAGCTGGGTTGATGGACACACAATTCAGCCCATTCTTCCTTCTATTAAATTATGGGTTCAAATCTTGTCCCAGCTTGTATAGTAAGATTAAACTCTTTTGTCCAATTATAGATCTTGTCTAGGAGGCACTCGTATTTTTGAGACACTGGATGCATTTAAAACTATGTAGTCTACAAACCAGAGCAAATTTAAGTGCACTTCCAATTCAGCCTTCAGTTCACATTGATAATCATTGAACAAAACTTTCCTTGTTGTTACATTTTTCATTTACTTGATTTATCATGTGTATAGGAGACACTATTTATGACAAGTATATTTGAGTCCATTTGAAAAGACAACACGCTATGGTGCAAAAATTTCTGGTTTTGCTGTCCGTGGATATGGATTCAAAACTTGCTTCTCATGCTACCAGTGTAATCTTAGGCAAGCCTCATTTTCCTCATCTATAAAATAAAGAAGTTAGATGACAGCTGAAGTTACTTCCAGTCACTTCTACATCTATTACTCTATCATGTATGACCTATAAACCAATATGATCTGCAGTATTTAAAGATAGGGTAAATTACTTTAAATGAAAATTTCCTTTTAACAAAGGCATGACATAACCCAATATGTGATGAATTAGATCTGTAGATCAAAGAAATATCTATTCATTTTCAAGAATTTTTATTAAAGTAAATAAGTTTAGCCTTAGGGAACTTATATTATCCACTTTATCAAATACTAAGTTAATTATTTCTGTTTTTTTGTTGTAGTTATTACTTCTGAATCACTCTATTCTATTCCATTGATCTACATGTCTATTCTTTAACCAGTTCCAAATGGTTTTGATGACTGCTGCTTTATGACATAGTTGGGTATCTGGAAGTATTATTTCCTCTTAGTCCTTCTTTCCAACATTTCCCTTGATAGTGTAGATCAGCGATTCTCAACCTGTGGGTCACGACTCCTTTGGGGGCCAAACAACCCTTTCACAAGGGTCACCTAAAACCATCGGAAAAAAAACATATTTCCAATGGTGTTAGGAACCAAGACACAGCTTCTCTATTCATCTCCAGGTGGGTCCACCCACACACATATATGCCTACATATAGGTATTAAAGGGTCGTGGCATTAGGAAGGTTGAGAAACACTGTTCTAGATCTTTTGTTTTTCTGAACAAAAGAGGTAATAACCAAATGAAGTAAAACAGAATTCATAAAAGAATAGCTTTATTGAAGTATCTGCCAGTCCTATACTTTGGGATCAAAGTTTTCTGTCTTTTATCAGTGTACACTTATTATAATTGTAATTGTAACTATTTTTGTAAAATTCTGTAAATGATCTCCTTCATAATTTGATTGGAATAGTATTAAAATATAAGTAAATTTAGGTAGTATTGTCATCCTTTTTATTTATAAATGGATTAGTCATGAGCACAGAATATTCCTCCTGTTATTTAGATTGCTTTTTAACTCTTTAAGGAGTACTTCATAATTAAATCTATATAAACCATTTTGTGCTTTTGAAACTTGATTCCCAGATATTTCATGCATATTAAAGTTATTTGAAATGTAATTTCCATTTCTATTATTGATTCTTGTGTTTTTAAAAATTAATATAAAGAAATGCTATTGATTTTTGAGGACTTATTTTGTAGCCTACAACTTTGTTGAAGCTGGTAATAAAAATGGATATCTATGCTGATTCCCTAAGATTTTCCAAGTAAACCATCATACTGATACATTATAACATTACTATATTATATTATTTTAATATTAACATATAAGAAGTGTACGCTGATAAAAGACTTGGAAAACTTTTATTTCCTCTCTGTCCAGCTTTATTTATTCAATTCCTTTCTTTTGCTTTATTGTTAGTGCTAACATGTCCAGAGAAGTATCAAATAATAATGGGGAAAATGGTCATCCTTGCTTCATGTCCTTATGTGCCAATACTTTGTAAGATTTTTTTTTTAGCATAAAGAGTGTTGTATTTTGTCAAAGACTTTTTCTGTATTTATTAAGATAATCTTGTGATTTTAATTTGTTTTTAATTTGGTTAATTACATTGATTGTTTTCCTATGGTTGAAAGATCCTTTCTTCCCTTATATCAATCCAACTTGACCAAAATGAATCATTTCTTGAAAAAGTTGTTGTAGTCTCTATGATAGGATTTTATTTAATTTTTTGAGTCAATATTCTTTAATTATACCATCTGGTGGTTTCTGTTTTTGTTTTTCTGTGTTTCATTTGCCCCTGCTTTGGACATGAGGAATATGTTGTCTGATAAAAGATTATGTTACAGTGTTTTCATTCTTAATTTCTGATAATTATTTGTGAAGTACATGTTCTAATTGTTCATTAAAAGTTTGATAGAATTCTCCTGTAAATCCATTAGGATTAGAGGATTTTTTTCTTTCATACTTCATCAAGAGCTAGATTAATATCTTTTTTTCTGAGAAATTGTGTTTTTCAGGTATCTATCTTGTCTTCAGCAAATTTTGATATTTTACCTTTTGAAGGTATTACTTTATTCTGTGTATGTGTTCTCATTTTTTTCTTAGTATATAACTGTTCACAGTGTCTCCTGATTATTCTTTTTATTTCTTCTGGTTTTGCTATGATTTTGCAATTCTCACTTGCTATTTTGATTTTTCTGCTTTCTCCTTTTTAACTAAATTAGTGAAGCATTTGTCAATTTTATTAGTATTTTCAAGTCAGCTTTTAGTTTTATTTATTATTCCTATAATTTATTTCCATTTTATATATTTTCTTCTAATATTTAATATCTCTATTGTGCTTTTGTTAGGTTTGCTAGTATTTTTTTCATTTTAAATATGCACTCAGATAATTAATCTTCTCTTTTTCTACTTTGTTAATGCATTTTTGTAATGATACAACTTTTCTTCTGATGATTGTGTTAGCTGCATTAATTTTAGTTTGTAGTTATATCATTATTATTTTTACACAGTCATTGTTTCTACAATTTGTTCTTTGACTCACACATTATTTAAGATTGTATTATTCTGTCCATTTATGCCTATATCTTTTGTTTGTGGACCCTGAAACAATTTCTATTTTTATGCTGTTATAGTCTGTAAAGGTTTTATTATTTCTGTCTTTATACATGTGTTTGAAATATCTCTGTGCCTAAATACATGATCAGTTTTTGTTAAAGTTCCATGTGGTGCAGAGAAATATTATTTTCTTCTCCCATTTAAAAGATCTCATAAGTCTTTATTTAAACTATTGTTTCTATAGATATTTATTCAATTCTTTTTGTGGTTCAGTTCCTTCTTTTCTTTCTGATAACAAAAACTGAGAAGTTGAAATTGATGTCTTTTGTCACTATTATATTACTATATAAGTCTTCTTTAAGCACAGATAATAGTTTCTTTATGAATTTATATACCAAAGAAATTGGAAGGTGTAAGTTTATGACTGATATTAGATTAGTTTCTTTTCTGTGGTTTCTTTTATCATATTAGAGCTTTCTTGTTTGTTCTTTTTAATTTTGATTTTTCTGAGAACATGATGGCAACTGCTGATTTTTTTGGAATTCACTTGATTCATAACATTTTCCCTCATCCACTCAGTTTTGTGTGTGTATGTTTATGTACATCTTAATTTTTTGAATGTATTTCTTAAATTGTAAGCTTTTTCCCCGTTAACAAATCTATTGCTGCTTTTTTAATATTATTGGAAAGTTTAGTCCATATACTATTAAAATTTTAAGATTTAGGTTTATTTTTCCTACACCTACCTTTAAAACTGGTGGTTTTCAAGTTATTATTTCCCTTTCATCTTTTGAAAATGAGTATTATATTCTTTCACTTACTGTAATCATGTTTTTAAAGCAGGTGGCCCTGTTCATACTGATGGTCTTCCTCTCATTCCTTTCTCTTCTAATCCAACAAAATTTTCCCTTTAGGCTTTTCTTTATTCCTTTTTCTCTCCTGATATGTATGTGTGTGTATACATCAGTAAACATTATACAGATGTGCATATACATATATACATACATATATACACACACACACACACACACACACACACACATATATAATTTCTATCTTCCTTCTCTTTTTTTGTTCCTTTCAGTTAGTCAGGTAAATCCCCTCAACCTTTCCTCTATTTTAGCTAGTCAGGTTCATTAGTTAGTCAGTTGGTTTTTTTTATTTGATTTTGGTGGCCCTTTTTCAAAAAGGATTTCTCTGACTCTTTTCATGATGTATTCTCTCTTTCTTTCTATTCCAGACACTCTTTCTTTGATTCATGTCACCTGTAACTTACTGGTCTATCTTTTCTCTTTATTGTTCATGGCATCAAACCTTCCAAAGTACCCATTCTAGGTTCTCCCCCAAGATGTTATTGCCACTTCTTTACAGGGCTTGCCACATGAATTAATTCCCCCCCCCACTGTTCCACACTCCCAGAACAATGTCATTATTGAATATATGAAGAAGACAATGCACCATGATAGGGCCTGTCCCTCACTATGTCTTTGCAATGGTAATGGAATTTGGAGATGCCCCTAAATTGACTTGGCTTTTGGGTTGAGTGTTAAGACCCAGAGCTTGTGAATCCCACTTGTGGGATGAACTTGTTGACGTGAAGAGATGGGGCTGACCTGGGAGGATCCATGAAGGAAAAGGAAAGCTCAAGCCCAGAGAAGGGCAGAAGAAGAAGGACTTTTGGGAAGAGCAGTATCCAGTGTCATTGAGCCTGAGTTGCTGAGAGAGACTGCGAAGAGCCCATTGGTGCTGCCCAGGACTTTTGAGGACTGCCACCTGGAGCTGCTGAGAACTGAGGAGGCATGGCTGTGATGCTGGTATTTTGTCTGTCTGTTTTGATGTTGTTTTTGAAGATTCTCCTGATGGTGAACAGCGCTGCTGTTGTAGAGGTCCTGGAACCTGGCTGTTTGTGCAGAAGCCCTGAAGAAGGATTTTCTTGTTGTATGTTCGCAGAAGTCCTGGAAGAGGGCCTTGCTGTTACTTTCAGGTGTTCTGTTACTGTTCTACGGGCAGAGTGTGACTTGATGAGGACACTGGCTATGGCTTTGTTGAGCTTTGTCTCCCCAGGAACTGAGATTGCTGAGGGTTTGCCTCCAGTGAAGATGAAAGAAGGCCTTTCCATCCTGAGATGTTATCTTGATGCTGTTATGGTTTAAGGCTGGATGGCCTTTTGTTCTCTGCTTGGTGTTAATGGATGATATTGTAATTACTTTGAGTCCAGGGGTGAGAAAACTTTGGCTTTTTTGTGATGATTGAGAACTCTATCTCGATTTGAGAAGAGACTTAAATGAATGTACCCTCTCGGGGTGGAGTAGTCTGATCTCCACTTGAGAAGAGACTTTGACTAACCTGGATTGAATTGAGAACTTACTTGTGAAATGAATGAGTCATACTGTATTTTGACTTTCTGTGTTCTCTGAATGTTTGCTGAATAAATGGGGTTTGATATGCTGGTAATCCAAACCTTGGAAGTTGCCTTTGCTTGGCATTAGAGTCCTTTTCTATGTGGCCCATCAATAATCTTTACCCTCCCCCTTTACCTTTCCATTCACCCACATTTGCCTGGAAATGTCCTCCCTACATCCACACTCTTTCCTTCCTGCAGGTGTAAGTTGCCCTTTGGTAGTCCAACTGACCTCTCTAAGTACAGCATATATAACTCCCCATTTTTTTTCTTTTTGGAGGAGGGGAGGCAGGGCAATTGGGGTTAAGTGACTTGCCCAAGGTCACAGGGCTAGTGTCATATGTCTGAAGCTGAATTTGAACTCAAATCCTCCTGACACCAGGTCTAGTGCTCTATTCACTAAGCCACCTAGTCACACCACATACAAACTTTTTAAGCATCTTATATATTGGATATCATCCACTGTAAGGTCCTTATCTCCCTTCCTTGACTATTTCTCATCAACCATAAAAATCATTTCTCAGTGCAATCCCCTCCTACCTCCAAATTAAGTACTACTTCCTTCCCTTACTCTCCTTTTTAATCTTTCATCCCTCCTCCTCAATGCTTCCCTTTAAGCTCATCTCTTTCATTTTTATGTATTTTTAATTTTAATTTTTAGTTTTTCAATTTAATATTTTGTTTTCCCCCAGTTAGATGTAAAAAGAATTTTAAGATAAATTTTTTAACTTTGACTTCCAAAATCTCTTCTTTCCTCCCTCCTCCCCTCTCCCCATCAAGAAGGCAAGCAATTCAATATAGATTATACAAGTATTGTTATGTAAAATATACCCATAATAGTCATGTTGTAAAAGAAAAAAAGACAAAAAAAACTCAATAAAAATTATTGTTTTTTTAAATGGGACCCTTTAATTTGTATTCAGACATCATTAGTTCTTTCTTTGAGAATGGGTAGCATTTTTCATCATAAGTTCTTCAGAGTTGTTTTGAATCATTGTAATCTGAGAACAGCTAAGTCATTCATTGCTGATCACCTTACAGTATTGTTGTTACTTTGTTCAAAGTACATTTCACTTTGCATTAGACCATGCAAATAAATCCAGGTTTTTCTAAGAGTGAACTGTTTATCATTTCTTATAGGACAATAGTATTCCATCATAATCACATGCCACAATTTGTTCAGCTATTCTCCAATTGATTGACATTCCCTCAATTTCTAATTCTTTGCCCCCAGAAAAGAGCTGTTATAAATATTTTTGTACATATAAATCCTTTTCCTTTTTTTTAATCTCCCTTGGGATACAAACCTAGTAATGGTATTGTTAGTTCCAAGGGTATTCATGGTTTCACAGTCCTTTTGGCATAGTTTCAAGGTTTAAACAATTCACAATAAAAACCCTACATTGATATCTCTTTTGTTTTCCACATCCTTGTAACGGTAATGTAATTTGAATTTGATAATTCCTTTGTATTGGCGAAGGTAAGAGGAAGGGGTTGGCTGAAACAGGAAGCTAATACAATAGTGTATATAAGGAAAAACTCAGAGAAGGAGAGTTAGAATTTCTTGGGACCAGCATCTGGAAGCAGAGCAACTGCTGGAGAGAATTGGGAATTAAGAACTAAGGAAGATCTTCTTCTTCTTGGAGCAGGCTCCAAGGAGGCTGAAGAGGAAAGTTCCACCAACGTCCCCCTTTCCCCCCCCCCCCCAAGGCTGAAGAGAATGATTATTTTGATTTTGAAAACCTGGATGGAGTGATTTAGATTCTGGGAACCAGCTGAAACTTCTTCTGAGTATGAAGGCCAACCAGAGATGCTAAGGGACTGAGGAAGTATGAGTGTGATGCTGAGACTTTATCTATTTGTGCCTTTGTTGGGCCTTTACTTCCCGGGAGCTGAGACTGTGAGGAATTTGAGATGGACTTGATGCCATGAATTTCAGCATGGAACAGGAACTGCCTGGAGAAATGGACAAGGACCTGGGGAGCTGTCTGCCTTTGAACCCAGGTGTCAATTTAGTGAATCCAGGTAAGATCTGGGACCATGGAAAGTGATCTACCCGAGTTAAGCTGAAAGAAGACTTTACTTGGATACTGTATACTGACTAAGAAGATTATAATTTACTGTAATTATAATTTACTAGTGACCTAGTGGTGGAAGGTCAGTGTATTTTCTGCATTGAATAGTGAATAATAAAGGATGATTGACTGAATAAATGATTGTACTTAGTGACTGATGACTGAATAAGTAATTGATTTGTAACTTACTATGCCCCATGGGAGGAAAATTTTGACTACTGTACTTTGTGATTGTATTAAGGATTTTGTGAATGTTTGAGTTATAAGTTGTTGTGAATACTTTATTTTTATTATCTGTGAAAAGTTGTAATATTATGAATGCTCTACCTTGATTTCTGTTATTGTTTTAATTTGATTTGTTATAGAATGAATAGAGTATTCACTATACTATGCAATCAGAACCTTAAAAGCTGTTCACAATAGCATTCTTCTGAAAAGCTGCTTGTGTTTGGCTTTATAATCCCCTCCAACACTTGTCATTTTTTCCAACCTTTTTTCCAGTCTAATAGATATAAAGTATTATCTCAGAATTATTTTAATTTATATTTTTCCTAACCAAGCATAAGTCATTTTTTTTCATCTAGCTAGAGATATCTTTGGTTACTCCATCTGAAAAGATCACATCCTTTGATCATTTATTGGGGAATGGCTCCTATTTTCTTTTTACAAATTTGACTCAGTTCTCATTATGTTTGAGAAATGAGACCTTTATCAGGGAAACTTGCTTCACCTTTTTTTTCAGTTACTTTTGTTACTGTATTTCCCTCCTTCTTATTCTCCCAATTTATTGTATTCTGCCATTCCTTTCACCCTGTCCCTCCTCAAAAATATTTTCCTTCTGACTACCCTCTTCCTAAATCTGCACTCCCTTCTGTCACCCCCTTCTCTTATCCTCTTCTCTTCCTACTGTCCTTTAGGGTAAGATAGATTTCTATACCCAATCAGGTGTGTGTTATTCTTTCTGTCTTTGATCCAGTTCTGATTAGAGTAAGGTTCATTCAGTCCTGCTTACTTCCCCCTTTCTCTTACACTGTAAAAGCATTTTCCTACCTCTTTTAGGGGAGATAATTTATCCCATTACACTTTTCCATTTCTCTTTCTCCAGAGAGATTCTTCTATCACCACTTAATTTTATATATCACCCATTCTTATTCAAGACCACTGTCAGAGGAGTCAAGATGTCAGCGTAGAAAAAGGAGAACTCTGTGAGCTCCCCTCAACTACCTATAAAATATGACTCTAAACAAATTTTAGAGCTCCAGAATCCACAAAAATGATGGAATAACAAAGCTCCCACTGAAGGCAGCCTGGCAGGTGGTCATCACAGTGCCTGGAAGCAAAGCTCAGCCCCATGTGATTTCAGCCCCAGGGTGCCCAGGAGACAATATGGCTGTAGCTTTCAGGAGAGCAGATTATCAGCAGCTGTGGGGATTTCCAAAATCACCAACCCACAAGAGCAAAGGACAAAGGGAAAAGGTCAGTGGAACTTGAAAACATTTGGGGGAGATGGTCTGGCCAAACTGCATCCAGAGCTAGCAGCAGTCTGAAGTGGTGGCCCTGCAGCCAGCTCCACATGGCTGCTTCAGAAGCTCCTGGCTTGCAGATTGCAGACGGGGCAAGTGATCAATCAGAGGCTAAGTGCTCTTTCCTTGAGCTGCTTGGATCAGATTGCAGTCTTGCATAGTGGTCCTGAGGTGTGTTTTCAGTGAGCCAAAGTTGGTGGGGGCTGCAAAAAAATGGCAGCCTCCTAATAGCTCTGGCAACTGCAAAAACCCCAGCATTTTGGGACAGAGCTCTCCTTTTACTACTACGCCCAAAATCCAAGTAGCTGACTGGCAACATGAGCAGACAAAGGAAGCAAAGAAAGCCCAGCAATCAAAACTTAGATTCCTTTTTTGGGGACAAAAAGGACCAAAGCATGGAATGGGAAGAAGACAACACAGTCAGAACTCCCACACCAAAAGTTCCCAAGAAAAAATACGAAGTGGACAGAGGCCATAGAGGAGCTTAAAAGGGATTTTAAAAACCAAATAGGAGAAGTGGAGGAAAAACTGGGGAGAGAAATGAGAATGATGCAAGAAAATCATGATAAGAGAGTCGACAACCTGACTAAAGAAAATAATACCTTAAAAATAGACTAATTCAAATGCAAAGAGGCCCAAAAAGCCAATGAGGAGAAGAATGCCTTACAAAGTCAAATTTTCCAGATGGAAAAACATCTCAAAAGCTTTCTGAAGAGAATAATTCCTACAGAATTAGAGTAGAGCAAATGGAAGCAAATGACTTTATGAGAAATCAAGATACTATTAAACAGATCCAAACAAATGAAAAAACAGAAGGCAATGTGAAATATCTCCTTGAAAAATACTAATGACCTAGAAAATAGATCCAGGAGAGACAGTTTAAAAATTATTAGACTACCTAAAAGCCATGATCAAAAAAAGAACCTAGGAAACATCCTTCAAGAAATGCTCAAGGAAAATCGATGTGATATTTTAGAACCTTTTAGAACCTGGGGGCAAAATATAACTTGAAAGAATTCACCAATCACCTCTTGAAAAAAATCCCAAAAAGAAAACTCCTAGGAATGTTGTAGCCAGGTTTCAGAGTCTGCAGGTCAAGGAGCAAATATTACAAGCTGCCAAGAAGAAACGATTTGAATACTGTGGAAACACAATTAGGATGACCCAGGATCTAGCAGCTTCTACATTAAGGGATCAGGGGCCTGTAATTATGTGTGTGTGTGTGTGTGTGTGTGTGTGTGTGTTTATACACACACATATATACATGTGTATATATATACATGTGTATACATATATATATATATATATATATATATATATATATACACAGTCTTCCTTCTAAGTACCCTAATAATTAGCAAGATTTCTTAAGTTACAAATATGATCTTCCCATGGAAGAATGCTAACAGTTTAACCTTATTAAGGCCCTTATGATTTCTATTTTTGTTCACATTTTTATGCTTCCCCTGAGTCTTATATTTGAATATCAATTTCTTTATTCAGTTCTACTTTCTTCATCAAGAGTGCGTGGAAGTCCTCTATCTAACTGAATATTAATTTTCCCCCTGAGAGATTATCCTCAGTTTTACTAGGTATGTGATTCCTGGTTGTAATCTTAGCTCCTTTGCCCTCCAGAATATCTTATTCCCAGCCCTCAAAACCTTTCATGTTGAAGGTGCCAAATTGTGTCTTATTCTGATGTTGGCTCCTTGATACTTGAATTGTTTCTTACTGGTTGCTCAATATTTTCTTTTTGACCAAGCAATTTCATTATTCTGTTCCTGGTAGTTTTCATTTTGGGATATCTTTTGGGAGGTGATCAGTAGATTCTTTCAATTTCTATTTTGGAATGAGGTTCTAGAATATGGGAGCAGTTTCCTTGATAATTTCTTGAAAGATGATATGTAAGCTCTTTTTTTGTCATAGCTTTCAGGTAACCCAATAATTTTTAAATGATCTGTCCTAGATATATTTTCCAGGTCATATCTTTTTTCCAGTGAGAGAGTTCACATTGTCTTTTATTTTCCATTTTGTTTCTGTTTTACTTTTTCTTGATTTCTCATAAAGTAATTTGCTCCATTCTAATTTTTAAGCAATTTTTTCTTTAGTAAACTTTTGGACATCCTTTTCCATTTGCTTTTTAAGGCATTCTTCTTGTTGTCTTGTTTGACCTCTTTCACTATTTGTACTAGTCTGTTTTTCAAGGTGGTATTTTTTCAGTATTTTTTTTGCATCTTCCTTACTAAGCTGTTCACACATTTTTCATAATTTTCTTGCATCACTTTCTTTTCTTCTTCCAATTTTTCCTCTACTTCTCTTACTTGATTTTCAAAATCCCTTTTGAACTCTTCTATGGCCTGATCCCAATTCATATTTTTCTTGGATGCTTTGGGTGTAGGAGCTTTGACTTTCTCGTCTTCTTCTGAGTATGTGTTTTGATCTTCCTTGTCACCAAAGTAACTTTCTATAGTCAGAGTTTCCTTCCCCCACTGTTTGCTCATTTTCTCGGGTTATTATTAGATTTTTAACTATTTCTGAAAGTAGGGTTCTACCTCCTGGGGTGATACAGGGTAGGGTGGGGTATACTGTCCCCACCTTAAGGGATTTTGTGCAGCAATTTTCAGAGATATTTCTAGACACCTGTAGATTTTCAGTTCCTCCAAGATGGTGTTCTCCTGGCATATGCTCTGGCCTGTGAGCAACCACAAGCACTCTTTTCTGCCCTTGAATTGTGAGGAGGATCCCCCTCCACTGTGGTCATAAGGTTTGCTATGCTAATGCTCCTCTGCCAACCAGGACTGTGACCCTGATCTGAGTATGAGTAAAGCAAAAGAGTCCTTGCAAACACCACTGCCATCTCCTGACCAATGGTTTAAGCGTGTTCCCCACCCTCCTCCCCCGCCCCGGCTTACTGTCTGTGAGCAGAGAGCTCTGGAAGCAGCTACTGTCACTGCTGCTGTTTATTCATTTCAAGGCCTGTTCCTGATTTGCTGTGGTTGGGGCTATGCAGCCTGTGCTAGCATGTGCTCCATTCTCATTCAGGTGCAACAGACTGTTCCTGCTGACCTTCTAAGCTGTCTTTAGAATCTGGGGGCTAAGAGGTCTGGAAACCACTACTGTTGCTTATGATTCAGTTGCCCTGAGGCCTGCTCTAGGTTTTCTGGGTCCCAGTCTAACATGGTACAGTGAGCACTGGACTGCACTCCTCTTTCACTTTGGCACAAAAGACCTTTCCTGATGACTTTCCAGGTTGTCTTGTGCTGGAAATTTGTTTCACTTTGTCTTTTCGTATGTTTTGCTGCTTTAGAATTTGTTTAGAGTCATTTAAAAAAGTATTTGTAGGGGTTTGGATGGGAGCTCAGGATAGTTCATGCCTTTTACTTTGTCATCTTGGCTCTGCTGGTTCTTCTCTTTTTAAGAGCATAGAGGTAGCCTTCCCCTCCTATCTAGCCCTTGATTTAATTTCAGTACATCACACACTTTATTCCTCTGCTCCTTTCCCCTACTTCGTGTACCCACCAATGTTGTAATGTAGTCACACACAAAAAAAGCCTCAATTCACCTATAGGCAGTGTGTGGGTTCTTTTAATAATGCTCCTGTCCACATCTTCATTATTACCTCTATCAGGTTTCTGCCTTCACTAAGGTCTCCTTGTGTATGTTTAAAAAGATGTCTCTCACCGGTCTATCTATAGTCACTGTTGTGGTTGCTATTCTTGCCTTATTTATTTATTCATATATTAATTCATTTATTTAACTGTTTTCGTTTTATTTCCTCTTCCTGCATTTAAGTTCTTTGGGTGTTTGGGAAGCAAACAATCTCTTTGTTTCTGATTTTCTTTCTAAAAATATTTCAAGTTATTCCTTATTATTAAATGTTTATATTTTACCCTATATGTCTAAGTTCAGATTTGCACGTTAGGTCACCTTGGGCTGCATCCTGAGCTCCATTGCTCTTCATAACACATTACTCCATTCCCTCTTAGGTTTTCAACTGGTTGAAGAATAGCCTTGCATTGTTTGAATATCCTTTCCTTTGTATTTAATGGTCTTTCTCTTAGTTGCTTTCAGAATGTCTTGTTTCTGAATTTAATTGTTAAATGTAATCACTATAAGAATTAGAATCATTAGCCTTGTGTTTTTTTTTTCTTTTTTATGAAGGCAATGTGTGAATTCTTTCCATTGGCATTTACTTTTCCTTGCTCAGAAGTTCTATCTGTTCTTTTCTACTATGTCCATAATTATGAAATTAAGATTTTTTTGTTCAGTTGTGTTTTTCTGTGAGATCTATGATCTTTGAGTTTTCTTTAGGCATCCCAACTTTTGTTTTGTTTTGTTTGAATCCTGTGAATATTTCCTTTTCTTTATTTTTTTCTTATCTTAGTCTTGATTTTTCTTCACTTCTGTGTATTCACATTCCTGATGTCTCATTCTCTCTCTCATTTCTTTGGTGAGGCTTGCCATTGCAGGTTCTAAGTTTTCTATTCTGTCCGTTATTTTTGCTTGACCAGTCATACATTCTGTGTTAATTATTTATTCTCCTTTGGAATCATTCAGAAACAGCATATTGTAGTCCATGATCTCTTCAAATTTCAAAGGAATCATTTTCATCAAGTACTAGGTAATTTTCCTTTGCTTTTCAGTATTTTTTGTACATGTCTGAATTATTTACTAGATCTGGCAGTTGCATTTTCTTCTGTCATTATTTTTCTATTTATCTGTTTATTCCAAGGTCTTTTGAGTTTTCTTCTTCCTGAGATCTGTGATAATTTTAGTATTTTTACCTTCTGCCTGTGTTTTTCTTGGGGGCTGATCTTTTCAGGGGAATCTCAAAGTGTCTCAACCTTCTCTCACACTGGGAAATTCATGGCTCATCAGTTTAAGTCCCCACCTCAACTGAATTCTGGATACTCAGAACTGGCCCCAACTTGTTGCTGTGCTCTTGAATTCAGGCTTGGTGGCATACTGTACCTTCTTCACCCCCTCAGACACACAGTGTCCTCTTCTGATGATCTGTCCTATTCCCTATATTCCTCAGAACTTTGACCTGACAATAGCCATTCACAGCTTTGCTGTATTGGTACCATGGGAACACAGGTCCTGGCAGTCTTAGCTAAGATAGTCCAAGAAATCTTTAGACTGAAGCCAGGGCCTTCACAGCATGGGAAAGGGTGAGGAGCTGAATGTCCAAAGGATACTCATAGTTTTATTGCCTTTTGGGCATAGTTCCAAATTCTTTTCCAGAATGATTAGCTTATAAAGAAAAAAGAAAAACAACCTTTAAAAACTCTATAAATTTGATGAGTGATATGCCAAATTATAATTCTTGATGATTCAGTTTGGAGTTAGTGACTACTTCCAGGTGATATCACTTTCCCAAGGTCACACAAATAAGTGGCCGGGTTGATATACAAGCTACAATATTTTGAGTATAAATTCAGGGCTATTGCCTATCAGTTGAGTAGTCTGACTCTTCTTCAATGAGTTTTCCAAACTATCATGTTGTCTCCTCTATATCTTCATTATCAAAGACCTGCAAAGGACATTGAAGGTATTGTTACTTCTGACCCAAGTTCAACAGGGAGTAGTAAAATTTGCTAGGGAAATTCCTCCTGACATAGGCTTGTGCTTTCTGCCTACTATCAGAATATTTATTCATTGAAGCACAGGTCAACTAGCAATAGAGAGACAACATGGAATGATGGGTAGAATTCCAGTGCTTGAATTAGGAAGACCTAGGTTTCAAGTCCTGCCTCTAACTGTGTGACTCTAGACAGATCACTTTACCTCTTAGTGTCTAAGGCAACTTTCTAATACTATAAGTTATAAAACTTCTGCACTGGGTAGATAAAGTTGCAGTTCAAGGGCCTGCCTTTGTTTGGAACCAAAAAAAAAGAACATTAGATGACAGAAAATTCAAGGTCTTTGTAGGTCTCCAGATCACCATAGGACTGTCTTAGAGGAAGGCACAGAATGCTGCAAAGGCACTTACCAATTACATGAAGTCAATTAAAAATTAATTCTCTAAGATTTTTATCTAATACATTCACTGTTGCTAAATTTAGATTATAAAAAGAGGACAAACATATCATGCAAATTAATTTAATTTTTTACTTCTTATATTGTTTTCTTTCTCACTGCAACCCATTTATTTAATACAATTTCTTTTCAACAGCATTAATGACCATAAACCTGAAAGCTTTATTTGGTTTGATAAATGAAGCAAAACAAATATAAAATAACCTTTTGTGCTTGAAAGGATTTTCTATTGTTAATTGAAAACAAACTGAAACTAAGCTAAATTAAATGAATGTTTAATCTTTCATCCCCACACAAAGGTTATTAGTTGAGGTAAATGTGTACACAGTTCTAAACAGAAGAAACAAGCAATTGATTGTCCTAACTTTAGGAAATATTAAGCTCTACAGCCTGGAATATCAATAAGAGAAAAGTAAAGGAGCATTTTAAGTAGTTCAATGTTCTGTCAGGTCCCAGGACACTGTGGACCAAGGTTTTAGCCACCAGGGAGGACTAAGGACTTGTCTTTACTGCCACATGAATTCCCCAGTCCGTTCTTATCTCTGATGGATAATCAAAGCACCATTACTACATTACTGTTGCTTCTTTGAAGAATCTGCCAAGGTATGGAAGAATCTCTATGATTCTATGCCATAAACTCTCTAGACTAAACATCACTTTCTTGGCCACCATTTCCCTTTCATTCATAAACATATTTGTCAATCCCATTCTCTTCTACCCTATTATACCCTACCCTATCCTTCTGGAATCTTCTTTCTACTTTTACATTGTGCTTCTACCTGGACCAGTGGTCTTTTCTCTAGAAAATTATTTTTATCTATTTTGTACTTTATTTTCTAGTCAACATATTTCCTATCAATTCAAATGAAAACTCTTTGAAGGCAGGGCCTTTCTTATTTTTGTTTTGTTTTGTTTTCCTTAGCACAAAACACTGCCTGGTATGTAGTACCTGCTTATTGAATGATTGTTGAATTTAATTGAATTTTTGCCATCATTTCTCATGATTCCTTGAGATTTACATGTGATTTTGACTACAGGAGTTTTGCTAAGGCTGATACAGTTTAAACAGCTCATCACTCTCCACTTTGCATTTGCTGCTCTACCTGGCTTCAACTCTATGGGAAAAAAGGATGCCCTTCCTAAGTTAAAGTCATCTCTTCTAATTTCATCAAATGCTGCAAATTCAAGCCTTGATTGACATCATCTCCCTTAGACTCCTCTCTGATTTGAAGACTGAAGAGTAGAGTACCAAATTATTTTCAGTCCCTTTATTTATTTTTGTTCTTCATTCCTTTCTGAATCACCATGACACCATTTGTGTTTTCTTTGGAAGATACTACAGTGGTTTTGGCATTTCCTTCTCCAGCTCACTTTACAAATGAGGAAACTGAAGCAAACAGAGTTAAGTAACTTGTTAAAACTCATACAGCTAGTGTCTAAAGTTAGAATTGAACTTGGGTTTTCTTGACTCCAGGGCCAGTGCTTTATTCACTGTGCTACCTAGCCATACCTTCTTTTATAGAGAACAGAAACTGGACTGTCAACTCATTCCACTTTGAATCTTCTGTTCTTCTTGAACAGAACAACATACAACAGCTTTGTTACCCCCTTATGACCTCTCTCCTATTCTACCCCTTGTTGTGTATTGTCTCTTTCCATTCGATTGTTAGTTCCCTGATAGCAAAAGGAATGTCTTTCTTTTTTTCATTGTGTCTCCACTCTGAACTGTACCTATGCAGAGGAGGCACTTGCCAAATGTTTATTGGATAGAATTAGATTCATTTGAAAATTATTTTGTCTGTTATAAATACCCAAACTAATTACAAATGACATGTGAAGAAAGATGCTACCTGCATCCAGAGAAAGAACTGATGATAGAAATATGTATAGATTAATTATATATAAATATAAATATATATGTCCAGTGTCCAGTGGTAGTTTTGTGTCCAGTGGTAGTCATCTCTAGGCTATGGAGGATAGAAGAAAAAATGTATTTATACTATAAGTTTATTGTAAAGAAAGGAATATCAAGTTGTTCATGGTAGATTTGCAGTTTCATGTACAATCATATTTTTATTGTACTATATTGTGGAAATGTTTTTTATTCTATAAATTAAAAGAAGTAATTTTTTTGAAAAAAAATAAGTTGTACCTATTTTAAGAACTTAAAACAAGTTGATAGCAAAACAGTAAAAGAGGAAAAGGCCTCTAAGGAAAAGACCTGTCAGAAATGGTTCTCTTAAGAATTATCTTTTCTCTATGCTGAGCTCTAATCCTGGTCCCTTGCAAACGCATATATTGTTTTCATCTGACCACCTGTTCTCATCGCAATATGAAAACAATTTCTGATATGATAAATACACCAATACTGATTTTGATATTTCAAAAGATTAGCAATTTTGTAAGTGTGGACACTACCTCCACTGATGTCAGTCACAATATGTCTGCACCTCAGATGATTTCAATGGGTGGCTTAGACAAAACAAAATAAAAGCAAAACCTTAAGATGTATTTCTTTTTTTTCCCTGTTTGATTCCAGGCTTTAGAGCTTAACATTTTTTCCAGGCTGTAAAAATATTTTTAAAAAACCCAAACAAACATACAGTTATAGACACATACATATGTATGCATATACACACATGCATATATGACAGTTATTTAGGCATAAGCTTTTATGTACATAGAGCGTCTATACAGAATCTAATAGAAAATTATGTATCCCTAGATCCATTACAGAAGTATTTCTAGGTGGATAGGATTTATCCTTTCCATCATTTACTAGCATAGCCTTTAAGTCCCAAGGTCCTCAAACCCACAGGTATGTTTGATTAGGGTATGTATGGGGAAAAAAAAGACAACTACAGTATAATTGGATGTTAGTGATAGTCACATGTCTATGCAAACATAATTGCAGGCTATTTGTTATTCTTCTTAACTTTACTTTCCTTACTGCTACCCAAACATGTTCAGGTGAAGGGGAAGGAAGAAGGATGATAGAGAGATATGAAAGGTATAGAGAGTAAACTAAATAAATAAGAATTATTTGACAAATAATGCCTTCTAATTTGAAATTCATCACATCTCTAAAAGCTAAACTCCGCTTAGAATCCCCTAGCATTACCGAGTTGCTTGTTTATGTTTATTTGTTAGAACTATTAATTACAGACTAGAGGGAATACATAGAAATATTTTAATTTAACCTCCTCATTTTATAAACGAGGAAACAAAGAGGTGATTTACCCAAGGTCATGCAAATCTCAGATATAAACACAGGCCCCAACCCTAAGATATAGTTCTTTTTTTTACTATTCCATACTGATTCCTTGATTAAGAAATGCCTAGAACCACTATTTTGGAGGGAGGTGCATTTGTTCATTAGCACATTAGTTACTATTATGATTTTCAAATGTACATGGGAGTGCCTGATCAAATTTAATGTGCTGTAAAGTGCAGGGTATTTCTCACTGTATGTTTTAGATTATTTACTGTTTGCTGGAATAGCCACTTAAAATAGAAACAAAAATTCCATGTCTTGAAAACCATTTTTCAAATCCCCAAGTATAAAGTGATTCACACATTTGGCTTATGTTACAAAATGTAAGTGGAAACTCTGAGAAATCCAAGCAAATCATGTTCCCATTCAGAATATCTGATCCTGCAAAGACAACAAAGCATCTGTGTAATGAACCTTTGGACTCTCTACATGATGTGAACTGGGTAGCTCATTATTGTCTTCAAATGGGAATATCATTTGCAGTAGGTGTCATCTCTGATAGTGATAAACAACAAAAAACATGTGAAGGAGATATTTTATACAGTGAGGCTAGCCATGTTTTGGAAGGTACCTTTATTAATATTCTGCTGGGCTGGCAAATTTAAGATTTATTAGAAAACTATGATATATTACCCTAGTATTATTGTGTCTCCAAAGATAATGAAATGCTTTCTGAAATATGTGATGTTAGCTTATATAAGAAGCTCAAAGAAGACCAATTAGATCAACAGACCATCTTTTCGTGCAATAACTTTGCAGTGTTACAGCAAACATATTTTAATTTTATTGAACATTACACTGATCTTTTCTAGGAATAGCAAATAGTGTGCCCTTACAAGAGAAAAACAAAGTTCCTGTTTGCTTCTGGAGATTGCAGAGATTGGGGGCGTGTGATGATGACAGGACATGTGATTGTAGGTATTAAGAGGAGTACAGTTCAGGACAATAAAACAGGTGAAAACTTTCCCCATGTGGCAAAGAAACAAGATTTCTTAAAAATATGATTATAGTTAAAAAGTGACTATTGCTGTCACTGAGGGAAATAAATAGACATAGGTAGAAACACCCCAATCTTCATGACACTGCTGCCTGATGCTTAGCTATTAGGGTAGTGTTTAATGCCAATCAAACTTCAAGTAACACAAAGAATCATGAATCTGGGCAAAAAAAGAAGCTTCTTTCTTGACAACATCCATTTTATAAAGTGGATTTTTTTTTCTTTTCTTCATTGTGCTGTAAAGCGTGGATCTGAACCCAGACACTTGAACAAGACATCATTTTTGAGTCCATTACATTATGGTGAGGGGGAAGTAATAATAACAACATGAGATAGAAAGAGGCAGCCCACCATAATGAATAGAACAGCTTCAAAATTAGGCAAACCTGGGTTCAAGTTCCACCTCCAACTTCTATTGCAGTGGTTCTCAACCTTCCTATTGCCACAATCCTTTAATACAGTTCCTCATGTTGTGGTGACCCCAAACCATAAAATGATTTTCATTGCTACTTCATAACTGTAATTTTGCTACTGTTATAAATAGTAATGTAAACCTCTGATATGCAAGGTGTATTTTCATTGTTACAAATTGAACATAACCCACAGGTTGAGAACCACTGTTCTATTGGCTATGTTAAACTGAGAAAGTTTTTTTACCCACTTATTGCCCCAGGCAACACCGTATAACCATAAGAGAAGCTACTGCCTTTTAATAGTAGCAGGAAGCTCTTATATTAGCTCCCTCTAATCATAAACTCACAAACCTTATGTTAAAAATAACAGAACATTAAGTTTCAATATTATAATGGATATGTAATCTCATTTCTTTAAGTTCTACTTTTGGCAATATAGAATACAACTCACTGATAGCAACTCTTCCATTGCAACCTATATGACTATATGACTCTTTCCCCCACCTTCTTGTAAGTACACCACAGAAATCCATCCACCTTACTGTGTGCCTTTCCTATGTTCTTTTGATCTTGAAGGGATACCACTGAAACATGAGTCTGTCCTTTTTTTATTCCTGTTTTTTCCCTATGTGTGTATGTAAACATATATATATATATATATATATATATATATATATATATATATATATACATTTATATTCCCTTCAACTATCCTCATATTGAGAAAAGTTTCCTAAGTTACAATTATCAATTTTCCATGTAGGCATGTAAATAGTTCAACTTTGATAAGTTCACTATGATTTCTTTTCCCTGTTTACCTTCTCATACTTCTTTTATTTAAATGTCAAACTTGTTATTCCACTCTAGTTTTTATACCAAGAATGCTTGAAAGTCCTCCACCTCATTGAATAACCATTTTTTTCCTCTGAAACATTATACTCAATTTTGCAGGGTAGATGATTTTTGGTTTTAATCCTAGTTCCTTTGATCTCTGGAATATAATATTCCAGGCCCTTCAATCCCTTAATATAGAAGCTGCCAGATCCTGTGCTATCCTGATTGTGTTTCCACAGTATTCAAATTGTTTCTTCTTGGCAGCTTGTAATATTTTCTCCTTGATCTGGGAACTCTGGAACCTAGCTATAACATTCCTAGTTTTCTTTTGGGGATTTTTTTCAAGAGGGGATCAATGAATTCTTTCAATCAATTCTATTTTGCCTTCTGGTTCTAAAATATCATGGCAATTTTCCTTGATAATTTCTTGAAGGATGATTTCTAGGTTCTTTTTTATCTTGGCTTTCAGGTAGTCCAGTAATTTTTCCAGATCCAGTTTTTTTGATAAGATATTTCACATTGACTTCTATTTTTTTAATTTGTTTGGATCTTTTTAATAGTATCTTGATTTCACATAAAGTCATTTGCTTCCATTTGCTCCACTCTAATTCTGAATTATTCTCTTCATTGAGCTTTTGAGAGTATTTTTCCAACTGGCAAATTTGACTTTTTAAGGCATTCTTCTCCTCATTGGCTTTTTGGGCCTCTTTTGCTGCTGTACACCTCTCTCTTGACTCTGGTCTCTTCTGTCCCTCCTGTGAGTGCAGCCTGGGGCTGGCCCACACGCTACTAAGAAAAGTGGCCATTACATTTTGCCATTTGAGTTACTCTATTTTTAAGGTGTTATTTTCTTCAGTAAGGTTGTTGACTCTCTTTCATGCTTTTCTTGCATCAGTCTCATTTCTCTTCCCAATTTTTCCTTCATTTCTCTTATTTGGTTTTCAAAATCCTTCTTAAGTTCCTATACAGCCTATAACCAATTCATATTTTTCTTGGAAACTTTTGGTGAAGGAGTTCTGACTGTATTGTCTTCCTCCCATTCCATGAGTTGATCCTTTTTTGTCCCCCAAAAAGGAATTTAAAATTGGATTGCTGTGCTTGATTTTCTTCCTTTGCCTGCTCATGCTGCCATTCAATTAACTTAATTTTTTTTATTTCTTTGCCACAGTAGAACTCTGCTTCCAGAAAGGAGAGTTTTATCCCAAGTTTCTGGGGTTTTCACAGCTGTCAGAGTGATTAGGAGACATTTGTCTCTACAGCCCCCACCAGCTTTGGCTCACTGGTCATGCCTCTCAGGGCCCCCACTCAAGACCACAATCCCGATCCAGGCAGGTTAAGGCAAGAGCACTTAGCCTCTGAATTGTTGCTTGGCCCCCCTGCAAACTCCAGGCTGGGAGCTCTGAAGCAGCCACATGGAGGTGGTTGCATGGCCACTGCTTCAACTGCTTCTGTCTCTGGAGGAGAAGGCCAGACCCACTCCTCCATCCCCACCAAATTCAGCTGAGTTCACTGACCTTTCACTATTTCTTTGGAATTTATAGGTTGATAATTTTGGAAACGGCCACTGGTGATCCACTCTCCCAAATGTTCCAGCTCTGCAATTCTGGTGACCCTGGGGCTAAAACCATGGTTTCATGTGGTGCTGCGCTTGCTTCCCAGTGTGCTGTGATAAACCCTTCCTGTCTTCCTGCTGGGCTGTTTTCAGCAGGAGATTTGTTTCTCTGTCACTTTGTGGGTTCTAGAGCTCTAAAATTTGTTTATAGTCATATTTTATAGGTATTTGAGGTGCTTATGGGGGGAGCCACAGAGTTTTGCTGCTTCTGTGCTGCCATCTTGACTCTGTCCACAACATCTCATTTCTTATATATATAAAAATCAAATTCAAATTTGTAAGCATACAAGCCATTCCCCTATAATAAGTAATTTTCAGAGGAAGAAATCCAATAGATAGACATATGAAAATGTTCTAAATCACTCATAACTAGGCACGTGCAAATTAAAACAACTCTGAGTTTCTCCCTCATATTCATCACATTAACAAAGTTGGCAAAAAGGGAAAATGACAAATATTTGAGGGGCTTTGAGAAAACAGAATAATCTGCTAATAATAATAATCATCATCATCATCTGTTAATCTGCTATTGGAGGAGCTGTGATCTAGTCAAGTCATTCTTAAGAATAATTTGAAATTATACCTCAAATACTACAGACTACCACTACTGCTACTGTAATACAAAAAAATGATTTCAATGATATACATACTGTTGCTCCCATAGTAGAACTAAAATGCCCCACGCCTGGCCAAAAAGTTTCATGAGTTACTATGAGTAAAACTTTTGTCACTTATGGTCAACCCCCTGATCATTTCCAAATTTATCCAACTTTATCCTTGGATTGCAATCTAACATTGAGACATTTCTCAAGCTCTTTCTACTTTAAAGGACCTGCCAATCAGCTTGATATTGTTATGAGCCATCAGAAAGAGATGTCAGTGAAAGACCAAGAAATGTCATCCTTCAATTCATCTGTTTTAAAAATTAAATAGGAATATGGAACTTTAATATAAAATAGCATAAAGAAAAATATAACAAGGTACATATGGCAGCAAAGAAAAGTAGAAAGAAGATAATGGGAAAATAAGAGTTGGAAATATGAGAACTCACAGAAAGGAAAGAGTATTTAGCGAAAAAGAAAACATAATAAAGGAGAAACAATATCTAGCTAGTGAGAAAAAACAAAGCAATATAAAGATGGAGAGAGAAACAAAGAGGAAAGAAATATAAGCAGCAGAGAGAGATACTGGGAAGAGGAGAGGGAGGTAGAAGATAAAAAGGAAATATTCTACTCTCTAAAGAAAAAAACAGTGGAAGGAAGAACTGACTAGATTTCTTAACTAGCATGTCTTTATATGTCAAATAATATGATGAGAAGAATAGTAGGCTAATGAGGAAAACATTTTCAGCAATTTTCTCCGACAAAGATATCATGTCTCAATACACAGGGAGCTAATTTAAATTCATAAGAATAAGAGTTATTCATCCATTAATAAATGGACAAAAGATATGAATAAGTAGTTTTCAGAGCACGTAATCTACATTATCAATAACCTTATAAAAGTCTCAGAATTATTAGAGACCTGCTCATTCAAACAACTCTGGGGTTCTACTTCACACTCATAAGAATGTCAAAGTTGACAAAAATAGAAAATGACAAATATTGGAAGGGTTAGGGTACCTTAATGGATGGTTGTTGGAGCTGTGAGCTAGTCTGCCCACTATGTAAAACAATTTGGAATTATTCCCATGAAAGCTAGAAATAAGGACCCTTAGAAGTAGGGACCAGAGTGTATCTATTTGTCATATTATATAAGCAATTAATGATTCAACAGATATTGACTAAAATATAGGCAAGGAGCGTCTGATCAACCAAAATTGGGAACTGATCCACAGAGAGATAGGATGCCAGAAATCAGAAAATAAGCATGAGAATATTGGGTAATAGCAATCAAAAACTTGGGGAACAGGATGTGTCAAAAATAAGGACCACTGTATCAAACAACTTTCCCTTGCTTTATGCATAGCCACTGTGACTAGGTTTCTCTCACTCTTTTCCATTCATAAATTCTTGATGTCTGTAATGTAGTCTTTAACAACACAAAGACTTCAAACTCATCACCTCTTTCATAAACTATTTCATTAGAAATTAAATTCATTAATTGGTCTTTTTTACCTCCAGTAACTTTCAGGTCCAATTCATCATTCATACTGCTATTCAGTTCATTTCCCTAATGGACTATAGTGATCAAAACATGCTCCAAGTCCTTCGTGTCTCTCCAATGTCTACCAAGTAAAATAAAAATGCTTTAGCCAGGCATTAAAATGTAATTGTGGGAATAGTTGAGTTAGTCAATCAATAATCCTACTCCTCTTAAGTGACAATATGCTATGACCTGATATTGTAATGAGGTGAGAATACATCTTGATTCAGATAAATTGGAGTCTTTAGACTAAGCATGAAGTGCTTCAAAGCGATGGCATGAACTGTGAGTGACACAAACAGAAAGGCTCTTTAGACTGGCTGAGAAATTTGGTAATGCCTTTTGGGACCTGCATATAACATTGAGACAGGTGGGCTTCAAGAGATGTGAGCAAGTGTCATCTGTAGGAGATAACATTTTAGAGAAAGCCTTGGCATATAATTTCCTATGATTTGGCCTAGGTCTACCCACTTCCATTGGTTGGAGGAAGACCTTACAAACTTTGAAGGGACCAGAGGTGGGATCTATTATCTTTGGCATATTAGTCTCATTCCAGAGACATCACTACTTTCACTTGGAGTCAAGAACAAACAGTCTGAAATGAGGATAGGCAGTGTCAAGGCTCTACAAGGAGCCTAGGAGAAAAACTACAAAATAATCAAAGGCAGAAATCACAGACTCATGGAAAAGAGCCTGTGAGTTATTCCTTTACCATATGTTTTCTCTAAGTTTAATTACATGTTTTTCTGTACTATTGTATGTACCGATTGGGGAGATGTTGCAAAGTTTTGGAAGAATATTTTTGTACCAACTATTTCCATTATATCAATTTAGTAAATATGCCTTTCTAAAACTTAATTTGTTCAACTGACATTCTCAATTTATGATCATGAGGGGAAGTACATTAGTGGGAGCTTTTTAGCTGTAGATTTAGAAAACTACCTCCCATTCCCTAACAGTCACCATACAAATAGATTCTGAAGGAACACATTAGTCACCCTCTGTCACCTGACCTGTCAGTAAATAAGAATAGAGAATAAGTTCAAAGCTTGTGCTATAAATGAATCATAGAAACTTGGTAATAGCCTACTATTACAATCTTATTTTGGATCACTGGATCATGAATGTAAACTAAAAAACACAAAATTTTGATATCCTTCAGATTCTCCCTTCGCCCTTGGTCACTGACTCCCAAATACTATACTATCATGAGTTGACTGTGGACTTAAGATATTACTGACAAATGCCATGTAAAAATTAGTATATCTTTCTTGGCATGAATAAAATGTGAGACTTGGTCATGCCAGCATTCCATCTAACATCTATAAAATTAATGATATTTGGCTTTTAAAAATATGTTAAATTTGCAGGACATATACCTAGACTAAAAGGGAACAAGACAACATTTTAGAACTTATCACAAGGATGTCATATAAAAACCAGACCATTATAGATTTAGCATGGTTAATACTTGCTAAATATAATTTTTATGAACTTGACAATTAAGCTATTTTCTTAAAAGTTAAATTATTTGGATATTATGCATTTGAGTAGAAACCTTAATCTTTACAAATTTCTCCAAGAAAATTCACAGTTATTCAAAAGAATTTTATCTAAATATATACCATGGAAGAAACAATGTGGATGAAAAATGCCTGTTGACCAGATTATTACATAAAATTCAGCAGGAAGCCCTTTAAAGTTAGTTCATCATTTCATGCATTTTAGACAAACATTGCAGAACAATGAGTTCAATTGAGAATAAAAGATAGGGTGGATGTTGGGCTGGATTCAACTATGGGGAGTTACACAGCATTTTTTATTGCTCCCAAGTTGCTTTTGCCATAAAAGCTCAATTTTTAAACACAAATTCCACACATCCTTTCCTATTGTGATGCCATATGTCTATGAATCATAGAACATCACACAGAACCAAAACTACAAGAGACGAATGTCAGTGGAAAGACATGTGATGAGTTTTAAGTAGAATGCAAGGAAGGAGGATATGAGAACTGAGGTACATAGGATGGAGCAGAATAAAAACATCAAGAATGGTCATGAGTATAAAAAGAGGGAATACAGTGATATACAGAGTATTATTTAATACTTGAAATGTCCAAGAACCATACAAAGTATCTATTAATCTATGTTTCTGAATTTCTCATCCTTTTTTTCCACACACTGATTCACAATCTCTGAAATATAAGTGCTAATAATAATATTTATCTTTTTAAAATTAAATTTTGTTTATTTTTAGCTTACATCATTCATTTCCACAAGATTTTCAGTTACAAATTTTCTCCCCGTCTTTCTTCTACCCACCACCTTAAAACAACGATCCCACTGTATACTCCCTTCCCCAATCTGCTGTCTCCAATATCCTCCGCCATACCCCCTCTGACTTTCCAGTAGGACAAGATAAATCTCCATACCCCAGCACCTGTCCCAGTTGCATGTAAAAAATAATAAATATTTATCGTTATATAGAACTTTATTATTCATTTTACATAGCGTATATAATTTGATCAGAACAGTCCTTTAAGATAAATGATGTTATTACCATTTTACAGATGATGAAATTGAAACTGGGTGGTCATGTGACTTATCTAGGATCACAAAGCTAATAAGTGTCTGAGGCAGGATTAAAACTCAGCCCTTTCTGACACCAAGCCAGCATTCTATCCGCTATATCAGATGTTTTAAACACATAGCCCATGAGATTAAAATGAAATCAGGAAATATTTGACAAAATATAAAATAATAAAGCATAAATAATATGACATTTTAAAACTAAGTCTTTATGAGAATCCTTATGTATGACCTAGTGTCCCTTGTTTCTATTTGAGTTTGACACCACCGTAATATAATACTAGCAGTGCAGAATACTACACCAATCACAGAAAGTTCTTCAGTGTTTTGTCCATATCTTTTCTGGAAAGTGATAGAGAATCAAAGTATGAATGAAATCTATCACCCGTGCATAGATGATTTTTTAAAAGATATATCTATTTTCTTTGATTTGTTTGATAGTATTTTATATTTTCCCATCTACATATCAAGAACATTTTTACCATTCATTTTTACAAGATTTTGAATTCCAAATCTGTCTCCCTTCCTCCTCTCTCTGCCCTCTTCTGAAAATGAGAAGCATTTTGATATAGCTTATATGTATATTATGAGATATAATATCTATTTTCATTTGGTTTTTTGTTTGTTTTTAGATCAGATAGGGATAGTAGAGAACTACTAATTCTACCTTTTCATTTTATAGGTGAGCACTGTCAGATATGTGATTGGTCAAGATTAAAAACAAATTATCAGTAGAAGCTATAGTAGAGAGGAGACACTTCTTTCTACACTGAAACTCTTTCTGCCAAACTACACTATATCTTATCATCCAAAGAAGGATGATTTCAAGGGAATTGTCTGGTTGTTCCTAGAACTGAATTCATTAAGAGAACAATTAAATAGCATTAGTCATGGTTCTAACATTAAATAGAAGGATAAAGCATTTGCTACACATTAGAAGCTTGAATGCCATTTTCTTTTTCTTTTTTTTCCTAATGTACATGTGGGGTATGCTTGGATTTCCTTTCTTTTCTTTCTCTTTTTTTTGGTGGTCAGTGTCCTAGACCTATGATTCACAGTTATAAGGAACTTCTTGTGAAGAAATTCAGCTCATTTGTAACTTTCAGCTTTAAACAGTTCTTTGGAACACTGACAGGGTACGTGATTTTGCCATGGTCACCCATTGGAATATATCAGAGGCACAATTTAAATACAGGTCTTTCTGACTTCATGACTAGGTATCCATCTGAAAAATATCATAATGAAGTCAAGTAAAATATAGACATTGAATGAAAATATATTCAACATTCTTTCCCTGTAGTCCTGCGTATTTCTACTAAATGGAAGGTGTTATATTTCTTCTTCCTGTATGCTGGTCCAATATTGGTACTTGTATCAAGTTAACATTCATCTTCATTTCATTTTCATGTGTAGTCATTGTTTATATTCTTTCCCTACTTCTACTTAGGTTTATAGATTTAGACCTAAGTGATCTAGTACAGGGCTTCTTAAACTTTTTCCACTTGTGACCATTTTCACACAAGATGTTTTTATGCTATACATATATTGGTATATAAAATGAGTATATAAACTAAACATTTTCTGATATTAAATCATAAAGAAATTTATTTTAAAACAATTCTTTTGAATTGTTTACACAATTGTAAGTATCCTTATTTAATGCTCCACATTAGAGCTCATAGTGTCCAGTCCATCTCAAATCCTTCACAATCTCTGTTCCTGGGAAAATAAAGCTTAACAAAGCCACAAACAGATAAATATCCTATGTGTCTAAAACATCTGATATAGTGGATAGAAAGCTGGTTTGGTGTCAGAGGAGGAGGAAGGGAGACAGATTTGGAATTCAAAATCTTGTAATATAATTTTACCATTTACTAATGATAAAAAGAAATTTGCATACTAATGAGATGCATTTGTTTATTTTTACTTAAAGAATTAAATCTTGGCAGAATATTTGATAGTGGGGGCAGCTAGGTGGCATAGTAAGTGGGGTGGCTAGGTGGTGCAGTGAGTACAGCACCAGCCCTGGAGTCAGGAGGACCTGAGTTCACATCTGGCCTCAGATACTTGACACACTAACCATGTGACTTTGGGCAAGTCACTTAACCACAATTGCCCTCCAAAAAGCAAAAAGAAATTTTTTAAGAATGTTTGATAGGGCAGGACATAGAACATCTTCAGTATTTTTCAGAGTTGATCAACATTTTGATTTATAATCATCAATGCTGAGAATACCTCTTCACATAAATACATGGTACAAAATGACAGAAGTACATTTGGGGCCATTTCAAAAATTATTGGAAATTCTGTCCACATCTCAAGCCTAAATTCATTTAATAATATTTTAGGAAGAGCAAGTTTTAAACCTACTTTTCTTGATAACTCAGCAAATTCGTCTTCTTGAACTCTTAGTGGTGGACAGCAGACAATTTTTTTATTTCAATTGAATATGGTTTATGAACCCAACTTAGTTTTTTTAGAATCGAAACTTGAAGGGAAGTATTTCTGAAACTGTCTCCAGGTTCTTCAGATGATCAATTAAAACTCTTACAATTAAATGATTAGGGAAGTTATTTTCAATTATAAAATCATCTATAGCTGTAAACATTTCTTAAAAAAAACACTTTCCCACCCTATTCTTCCACGTGTTAATGTTTTTATTAAAACTTCCAATTTTATTGTTTGACATAATATAAAACCAAGCACTAGCAGCTTTTCAGAGCAATGGTACTCGGAACAGCTTTTAAGGTTCTTATTACACAGTATAGTGAACACGCTATTTATCCCATAACAAATCAAAGCAAAATATTCACAGTAAATCAAAGTACATAATTTACAATTTTGCAACTTATCACAAAAAATCAAAATATAGCATTCACAACAACTTATCACAGAAAATAGCCACATAGTTTCCACCATAGTGGTCACAAAGTTTTGAACAAAGAACAACCATTTAGTAACTCGATCATTCAATCATCCTTAAAGAAGTCTGTCTCCTCAAGAAACAGAAAGGGAAATAGTCAAAATTCTCCACTCATGGGGAACACTAAGTTAACTCAGTCACTTATTCAGTCATCAATCTCTAAGTATAATCATTTAGTCAATCAATCATTATATCAACTCAATCATTCAATCATCCTTCATCATTCACTATTCAATCATCAGGAAATACACTGACCCTCTACCCCTAGTCACTAGTAAATTTACAATTTCTCAGTCAGTATACAGTATCCAAGTAAAGTCTTCTTTCAACTTGACTTGGGAGGTTTCTCAGATTCCTTGGATCTCCTTCCATGGTCCCAGATCCTACTTGCATTCACCAAACTATCACCTGGGTTCAAAGGTAGACAGCTCCCAGGCCCTTGTCCAGCTCTCTGTGCAGTTCCTGCTCCACATTAGAGCTCATAGTGTCCAGTCCATCTCAAATCCTTCACAGTCTCTGTTCCTGGGAAAACAAAGCTTAACAAAGCCACAAACAGATAAAGTCTTAAATCCCTCACCATCATGCTTCCTCAATCTTTGGCAGTTCTGGCTGGCCCTTGGATTCAGAAGTTTCAGCTGGATCCCAGAATTAAAATCACTCCATCAAGGTTTTCCAAATCAAAATCATTCTTTTCAGCCTGCCAATGGGGGAGACTTTCCTCTTCAGCCTCTTTGGCTCCTCTTTAGCCTCCCAAGAGGCAGCACCTTCTGCATCCACGGAGTTGGCTCCAGGAAGATATGTCTCTCCCAGCCAAGGTCTTTACTTATATTCACACAGCATTAGCTTTCTGTTTTAGCCAACCCCTTCCTGTTACATCAGCAACAGGAAACAGGAATTCATGCCTTCTGCTTGTTTAACAGAGGTTTAATCTGAACTAGGTGCTAAGTACCTCTTAGCTTAGCAATACAAAAGGGACTTCAAATCTCATTACTGTTACTCAGAAATTTATTGTAATTTTTTCCTTGAAGTGACATGCTTAAATCATTGAATATTTTGAAAATATCCAACAAATTGCCCAGTTTTGAAAGCTATAAGTCATTATGGAAAAAAAAATCATATTTCTGTTCAGTCAAAAATTTAACAGCTGCTTCTTTCAATTTTAAGAACCTATTTGAACTTTACTCTCTTGAAAGCCACCTTATCTCTGCATGTAGTAATAAGCTATTGTAATTGGAGCCCATGTCTTTCCAAACATTTGAAAATGATTGAGTGTTAAGGGCATGGCTTTTAAGGAGGTTAATGAGTTTGATAGTATTGCAAAACACAACATCTAACTCTGGTGATATTTTTTTGGCTGTGAATGCCTCCCATTGAATCATGTAGTGAATCAAAGTGATTTGTTCATTGCCACCAACTTTAACTTTTGCTACAAATCCATTGTTCCAGAACCATCTGTACAGATTCCAAAGCAATGTTTTCACTATAAACCTTCATTTGTCAAAAATTCGCTCACTTTAAGATATAGATCTTCCCCTCCTTTGTGCCTTTCCAAAGCATGACAAAACAATTCCTCATGCATGCTTCCTTCATAAACATATCTTACATAAAGTAACATCTGTGCCCTTAGAAATATCAGTTGTTTCAACTAACTGCATTGCAAGCTCTGGGATGCCCTTAAGTCTCATAATAAACTTCTGGAATTGGTCATTACTAATTCCAGAAATTCTTTTGGAAACAGTATCATTCAGTAGAGGAATTCTATTAATTTTATCACCATACATTTTTCCCATGGACTGTTTATGACATTTTAATAGAAGCAAGTAACATGAAATCTCCTGTTGCACAGGGATTTTTAGTTTTTGTAATGAAAAAAGAAATGTTGTAAGATGCAAGTAAATTCTTTTCATTGACAATAACAAATTTCTCATGGCACTGGTTTTATTTGAAGATTTTAAAAGTCATTCAAAATTTCCTTTCATTTATTGCATTAAGTTCTTTGCTTGTTATTAAGAGACACCATTTTAGTTGGACTAATTTCATGCTCTCCACAACCAAAACCATTACAAATTAAGCAAAGAGGCTTTTCTGTACCATCATCATTATTAGAAATAAATCCATTTTGCACAAATTATGAGACATGTTTTCTTCTTCTTTTCAGTCTAGTTGTATTACAACCTGGAAGCAAAGCGAAGACTCTGCCACATTGTAATCAGTATTTGTACTTGTTCTATCTAAATTTAGCCACTTATCCACAGCGAAAAAATACTCTGGTCCTAAAGTATAAACAGACATTACTAAGAATTTCTCAAATAAACACTATCTTTAGTGTATGAAATTACATAATTTTGTGTTTAATTTAAAAAAATAGATGTCTATTCTTACATATACAGCAGTGATAGTGGAGAAGTATTATTAAAGTGTTTACTTGATGCAGTTAAATACTTAGGTTTCTGTAAAAGAAGGAGATAACAACAGTTTTAAAAATCAAACATTGCAACATAATAGAACCCAAAGATATACATATTTGATACTTACATGCTAAGGAATGATAGTATGAAAATATTGTCTTTATTTTCAGTAAACTATTATGTGTCTGTCAGAGGAGAGAACCTTGTATGTATAGTAAGCACACTAATTCATAGTACACAAGAGTTGAATCTGAGCAGAGGTGTTTCTGGAAGTGCTTGTTGATGCTGTGCAGTGTGATGGAATGCACTGCAGAGTGTGGATGCTACATGTTCAGAATAAAGGCTGTAGGGAAGTTACATGATGCAACATGGGGCAAGTGCTGCCAAAACCACTTTGGATTCATTACATGCTTGATTTTGAATGAGTTTTTTGGTCATTGTATGTTCAGAAACTTTTTACTGTTGCCAAATTTTTTGCAATCCCCCACACTCAGTTACATGGCTCTAGATCCACAGTTTAAGAAGTGCTAACCTATTCCAACTCTCTCATTTTAAAAACAAAGGAACATAGGCTAAGAGATGTTAAGTGTTTTGCCTAAGGTCACCAAAGTAGTATACACTGTACTGCTTGTAATAATCATGTGCTTTTACAGAAATATTACAAATATGTTTGATCTAGTAAGAATTTCAGTTCTGCTAAAATAGTGATGTATACACAGTTCACTCAGTATCCATTTGTATGGTTTTTCCATATTTCTTTGAATTTCACTTAAAAGTTTTAGATAACAAAAATATTTCAGGACTTTTATGTGCCATAATTTGTTTTGATATTCCTCAAAATTGATGTTACTTAGTTTGCTTCTCATCTTTTACTGTCACTTAAGAAAGACTTATACTATAAATACTTTAGGGGCAGGTAGGCTGGGTAGTGGATTGACTGCCCAACCAGGAGTAGGAATATTTGAGTTCAAATACAGCCTCAGATACTCACTAGCTATGTGACCCTGGGCAAATCACTTAACTCTGCCTCAGTTTCCCCATCCATGAAATGAGCTGGAGAAGAAAAAAGCAAACCAGTCCAGTATATTTCCCAAGACAAACCAAAATGTGGTCATGAAGCATCAGACTGAACAAGAAAAGCATAAATATTGTGGCTGTCAAAGGGCTTTCCTATGCCTTTTCCCTACCCAAACCATCCATTGATGAGAGAAAAATGACATCTCTAATTGTTCCATGTGCCTGCAAAATTGTTATTCATTCTTCCATCCAGATGAGGCAGCAGGAGGAAGTCAATTTAATTATTCCTCAGTTAATGCATCATTAAGCAATGTAGAAAAGCAGACTAAAATATTTTAGGGAGACTATTTTGGGGAGATATTTTCCAGAAGGGAAGCCCTGTCTAAATATCCCTTAGCTCTAATCAGTTTTCCTAAATACTTTCTGCTTTTTCATTCTTTCCTCCACTTCTATATCCACAAATTCTCTAAAGTTAAAAATGTAGTCATGGAGGCCCTAATGGTTATGGGTTGGAGTGAAAGTGCTTTGCCTACATAGGTGCTAAATGAGTTATTTGTAATTGGGGACTACTTGAGCGGCAGAAGTGCATAGAATACTGGCAGGATGACTTAGGTATGAGTACTTCATTAGACACTTATTAGCTGAGTGATGAAGGACAAGTCATATAACCTCTGAGTCTCTAGTTTCTCATCTATAAAATGGCATAATAGCATCTTTTCACAGACTTGTAAGATTTATATGAGATAATTCAGGCAAAGCACTTTGAATATAAATGAGTTTCCATTGTTATTCATTCTTAACTATACATAAGATTCAGAAAACAGATTGATATATCCCTTTATACTTCTTTCTTTTGACTAGTCAATTTAGTGTAACTGGGACTTTTTGTTTTCAATTCATGGTGGGAAGGTGGTGTCTGACTTTTATGGCAGAGTTCTAGTTTCCTCAAATGTTTAAAGGTAAAATTGTTACACCTGTTTAAAGACAAAATTTTCTGTTGATCTTGTTGATCTTGCTTCAACTGGAGAAGCAGGAAAAAAATAAAACAAAACAAAAAAACTTCATGTGTTTGTAATAGGGCACCATATGTGCAGAAGTAAAACAGAGGACCAATACATGTGCTGCTCCAGACATGCTGTCTCAGAGCATGGGGAGATATGTCTTTAGCGTATGGCTCTGTCTATATCCCATTCTGTAGTTTACTTAGATTTTACAAATCTGTGTGAAATGTTAATTTTTCATTTAATCATCATATCTTGGTATTGAGGAGACCTTTCTGTGAATGAGCAAACACAATCTGTGTTTTGGTATCTTATGACATCTTTTTTTTTCCTTTCCACTCTTTTTGAGTGATGTGAAACATATATTGTGACATAAGGACAATATGCCTATTTACTTCTTATCAATTCAACTTAATGTTCCTTAACAAGTCAATGACTATTTATTGTGAACCTATTATACCTATAGCTAAGTGTGTTCTGGAACTTGGCAATGTTATATATTTTAGTCCTCCCCCCTTTCCTTTCTCTACCTTTATAATAAAGCTTTTATCTCAAGAATCAAGGAAATATGATTTAATGTGAATTTAGCATCCCTTCAAAGCGACTTTTCAAAAAAAAGGACTTATAACATTGCTTTTAAGTTTAATCAGCATTATTGACATTTTCTTCATCATTTAAATCCATGCAATCAACAGAACAATAAATCAAGCCCTACTTACAGATTTTACTGAATTCCAGGGTATAAAATGCTCACACTGAAAATTTAACAACCAGTTCTGAGCCAGATCTGACTCCAACACACCCCTGGGGAGGGGAGTACAAAGAGTCAGAGAAGAGATGGCACAATTTTGGGAGATATGATTATTACAATGAGGGCAACAATGTGGGATTGGACCAGAATATATGGGACATGGCATGACTTTGCCTATGTAGTATTGTTTTAATCAAACATTGTTTCTCTCATGACTTAATGTTTCTAAGAAATAAGCATAACAGGGAAGTGAAAAGAAAATGGGGTAAGATTTATGAAGACCATAACATAGAAATGGGTGGGAGAGGAAGACCACTGTATGTATCTGAAGTAGCTCAAAAAGCAGAAAATAAAATCCAGAATAGACTATAAGGGAAGAGAAATAACAACAACAACAACAACAACAACAAAATGAGCAATGAAAAAGTTCTTAGAAAAGCATACAGCGAAATTGAATCAACAAAATTTAGAGGTTGGAGGGAAAAAGGAAAGAGAAAATCTGGAACTATCTTCTTGCCTGTGTGTAGAAAGAGAAGGAAGAAATGAAGGAAGAAATATATAGCTAAAAATTCTTAATTTGAGTCAAATTCATGAATTTGATAAAGCAGAAGAAGTGAAAGAATCTGTGGGAATAGGCTAACTTCAAAATATTTTAAATAGAATAAATTAGAAGGAAATGAAGTACAGAATTAAAAGAGGAAGTGATTTTTTTTCCTAAAAATTCAGTAATACTAAGAAAATAAATGGATGAAAATGCAAGCCTAAAGTCATAACTTTAAATGAAATTACATAAATAATCCACTAAACAGAAAAGGAGCAACAGAATTAATAATAAAATAAAGCCCAATCTGTTATACATAAAACATACATATATTAAAAATGATAGGGTGGAAAAAATTTACTATGCATATAGTGAACCCAGAAAGCAGAAGTTATGATCCTCATTAAAAACATACATAAAATTTAAATTATTAATACAGATAAATGAGTTAATTCTATTATGTTTAAGGAAACCATAAACAATTCACCATCAATGGAGGATAAGAGAAGCTCAAAATAAAATTCTTAAGATACAAACAAAAAATATTTTTCATTTGAGATAAAGATTTGAATCTGTGGAAAATTTTTGCAAAAATAATTTTCAATTGGGATGAAAGCTGGGAAGTGGATATATAAGAAATTCACTAACCAATTTAGACTTTTAAAAAAGAGATGCACAGGGAAGCAAGGTGGTGCAGTGAATAGAACACTGGCCTTGGAGTCAGGAGGACCTGAGTTCAAATCTGACCTCAGAAACTTAACACTTACTAGCTGTGTGATGGGGCAGCTTGGGCAAGTCACTTAACCCTAATTGCCCTTCCTTTTCCCCTCCAAAAAGCAAAAAAAAAGATGCACAGAAAATGGAAGCAAAGCCAGGTACCAAAAAATCAAAATAAAAGTATCTGTAAAAAGAGCCTCAAGAATGCTAAGGCTCCTAAAGGAGGAAGGCCAGTAATGGAAGGTAAGGACTGTTTTAAAAGCATGTTTTTTATTTGCTATAGCTTTATTGAAAGTATAAGAAGGTTCATAGAACAGAACAGATCTTTGCTTGGGGTGATTGCAATGGTGGTAACTCAGATCCTAGAGAAAGAAAAGTTGTTACTTTTTCTTCTGTTTCTCTTTTGGCTACAAGAAAGAAATGACTCTGACATTGAAAATGATAGAATAAAAAAAATTATCTGGAAACTGATTTACCTCCTACTCTCTCTGCTTCCTGTTTGAGATGATAAAACACACAAATACCTTCTGCTTATGCCTCAGGAGGCTTCTCTACTATGCTTTGGATGCATTCTCTAAAACATTCCTCAGCATCTTTTTGCCACTCTTGCCCCCATCTCACAACAACAAAACAAACAATGAAAAAGTTCTTGGGAAAGTATACAGCAAAATTAAATCAACAAAATTTAGAGGTTGGAGGGAAAAAGGAAAGAGAAAATCTGGAACTATCTACTTGGAACAAAAGAAGGAAGAAATATATAACTAAACATTGCTAATTTGAGTAAAATTCTATTCTGTTCTGTTCTATTCTATTCTATTCTGTTCTGTTCTCTTCTCTTCTCTTCTATTCAGAAAACCAAGCTAGCCATCTTTCATTTTCCTTCTGGCTCTGCTTTTAACTCCCTTGACTTTGCCCACCTTTACTGTTTCCCTTCCCCCACCCCCGCCCCAACTCCACAAATACATTTCAGTTCCAATTACAATGTGAGCTCCTTGAAGGTGAAATCTCCTTTGTGTTTATGTTTATTTGTATCACCAGTGCTCAACACAGTGCCTGGCACAAAATAATTAATAAATGTTTGTTGCCTGGTGAAACAGGAGATTCTGATGCTTCTGGGCAAATCTAAGAGAAAGATAAACAAAAGGAAATAAGGAGAATTAAGTTAACAGAGAGAATTTATAGCTTAGACATTTTATGATTGGATGCATTAATGAAAATATCATTTCTCATCACCACATGCTTAACCTATAGCAATAAATTGTACAAAAGGAAAAAGAAATTACAAAATTATTTTAAAAATAGAAATTGACATAAATATTAATAGTAAGAGTCACTTATAAACATATAGAAGGTCAAAGGATATCAACAAATATATCTTATTTCCTTTTTTTAACATATTTTATTTTAAAAAGGAGAACTGTGAATTATAAATGACCACCAGCAAACATGCTTTGAAAAACAAATAGAAACAAATCCAAGGGAGGTGGAGCCAGTATGGTGAAGTAGAAGCACAAATTTGGCAGAGGCTCCACCTCCAAACATTTCCAATACCTGTAAAAATGACTCTAAACAAATTTTAAAGCTACAGAATCTACAAAGTGACAGAGAGAAACAAATTTCCCACTGAAGACAGCCTGGCAGGCCAACATTAAAGGTCTATCACAAGACAGTAGGAACTGAGAGCATTCCTAGGGTGGCCCTGATCAGCAATGGCTGGAGCACACTTCAGGAGAGTGAATAACCAACAGCTGGGATGGCTTCCATACTTCTCAAACCATAAACACCAAAGAAAAACTAAAATGTCGGTGTGGAAGTTTGTTGGAATAGGTGATTGGGGTTCAGAAAAGTGTGGTCTGGCCCCTGCCTCCAAGATAAAAAGGAGCAGCAGCACTGAGGCTGTGCCATGTGGCCACTTCAGGAGCTCCTATCCTGAAGACTGTAGGGAGACCAAGTGACTATTCAGAGGGTAATCACTCTTGCTTTAACCTCCTTGGATCTGGATCAGAGTATTGGGTGGTGGTCCTGGGTGTTGGTCCTGGGGTATATGACCAGTGAGCCAGAGCTTGTAGGGGCTGTAGAAACGGTGCCCTCCTAATAGCTCTGGCATCTGTGAAAACCCCAGAGATTTGGGACAAAGCTCTCTCCATTGTGTAAGTAGAATTCTACCATGGGAAAGAGCTCAAAAGTCAAAAAATTAGCTGAAAAAATGAGCAAGCACAGGAAGCACAAACAGACCATAGAGTCCTTTTTTGGGCACAAAAAGGATCAAAGCACAGAGTGAGTGGATGACAGTGAAGTCAGAACTTCTGAATCAAAATGATCCAAGAAAAATATGAGCTAGTTATAGACCATGGAGGAGCTCAAGAAGAATTTTGAAAATCAAAGAAGAAAAGTGGAGAAAAAATTGGGAAGGTAAATGAGAATGACACAGGAAAATCACGAAAAGTGAGTCAGCAGCCTACTAAAGGAGACCCAAAAATACATTATAGAAAATAATACTTTAAAAAGTAGACTGACTTAAATGGCAAAAGAGGCCAAAAAAGCCAATGAGGAGAAGAATGTCTTAAGCCCCTAAATTGCCCAGTTGGAAAAGGAATTTCAAAAATTCACTGAATAGAATAATTTCTTCAAAATTAGATTGGAGTAATTGGAAGCTAAAGACTTTATGAGAAATAAAAATAATATAAAACAGTTCCAAACAAATGAAAAAAATAGAAGACAATGTGAAATATCTCATTGAAAAAACTACTGAACCAGAACATAGATCCAGGAAAGATAGTTTAAAAATTATGGGAACCACCTGAAAGCCATGATCAAAAAAAAGTGCCTAGACACCATCTTTCAAAACATTATCAAGCAAAATTTCCCTGATGTTCTAAAACCAGAGGGCAAATTAGAAATTGAAAGAAATCACTGATCACTTCTTGAAAAAAGGTCCAAAAAAGATAACTCCTAGCAATGTCATAGACAAATTCCAGAGTTCCCACGTCAAGGAGAAAAGACTGCAAGGACTCAGGAAGAAATAATTTGAGTATTGTGGAAACACAATCTAGATAACACAAGACCCAGCAACTTCTACATTAAGGGATTGAAGGGCTTGGAATATGACATTCTGGAGGTCCAAGGAGCTAGGACTAAAACCAAGAATCACCTACCCAGCAAAACTGAGTATAATGCTACAGGGGAAAATGTGGTCATTCAGTGAAAGAGAGGATTTTCAAGCATTCTTGATGGAAAAACCAAACTGAACAGATCATTTGACTTTCAAACATAAGAAGCAATAGAAGATAAACAGGAACCAACTTTGAAAAACTGGACTCCTCTCAGCAACACACAGTTAAAAGACAACTCTACAAGTCTCAGGATGGAAGGAGATGTCTACATTCAGAGAAAGATCCAGAAAGACCAGAGTTTAAATAGAGACTGAAGCAATGCATGCTATCATTCTTTTCTATGCTTAGTTTTTGTTTCTCTTTTCTCATTGTTCACTCCATTGGCTATAACACCTACACAACCAGACTATTGTACAATGTGAAAGAGTTTGCACCTATACATGATGGTATGCCACCATGGCAGGAGTGGGGGTGGGGAGGAAGGGGAGAAAAATCTGAAACTTAGGTGATTCTGGAACTGAATCTTGTAAACTAAAAGTAAACAAAAAGTCAATTAAAATACAAAAAGAAGGTAAACAGGAAAAAAATTATACGGACCTTATTAAAGTTGAACTATTTACATTCCTAGATGGAAAAATGATAATTGTAACTCATAAGACTTTTCTCAGTATGAGAATAGTTAAAGGGAATATATGTGTTTATATATATATATATATATATATATATATTTACATATGTATTACATATATAAAATATATTTACATATGTATGTATCAGTATGTGTATATATACACACATATAGGAGGGTGTATGTATATATAAATATATATGTGAGTGTGGGCATATGTATATTCATGTATACATAGAGGGCACAGGATAAGTTGAATATGAAGGGATGATATCTAAAAAATAAAAGTAAGATGTGAGAGAGAAATTTATTGGGAGAAGGAGAAACAGAGAGATAGATTAGGGTAAATTAGGGTAAACACAGAGATAGATTAGGGTAAACTACAATGGAGAAGAACAGGAAGGTGGAAGGGAATGGGAGAACTTTATTCTCATTGAATTTGGCTTAAGGAGGCAATCACATGCATGCTCAATTGGATATCTTGCCCAACAGGAAAACAGCGGTCTAGGGGATAAGAGGAGGGAGGGCAGAAGGGAGGGCAGATTGGGCAGAGAGTAGTTAGAAGTAAACATTTTGAAAAGTGATAGGGTCAAAGGAGAAAATGGGGTGTGAAAGCCGGGGTGGGATAAGATGGAGGGAAATATAGTTGGTCTTTTACAATATAACAATTATGGAAAAGTTTTGTGTAACTACACATATACAATCTATATTGAAGTGCTTTTCTTTCCAGTGCAGGCAGGTGAGGAGGGAAGAAGGGGAAAAAATCTGGAACTCAAAGTTTTAAAAACAAATGTTTAAAAAAATGATTTTTACATGCAACTGGGAAATAGGTTATACAGACACTGGGGTATAGAAATCCATCTTGACCTATTAGAAAGTTAGGGGCGGTAGTGGGGAAAGATATAAGAGAGAACAGATTGGGGGAAGGGGTACTCAGTAGCCTTATTATTTTGGGGTACGTATAAGGGAAAGATGGAGAAAAATGTAACTCAATGTAACTTGTGGAAATGAATGTTGAAAGCTAAAAACAAATCCAAGGCTTCATCTCATGACCTGCAACGTGGTAACGAGTACAAAAAAAATAAGGATGATCAATATGAGGGACTATGGAAAGAAAGGCAAATTGATGTGCTGTTCATGGTGCTGCAAACAGGTCTGACCACTCTGGATTTTTATTTAGAAGTATACAAAAAAGGTGACCACAGAAGGGGTTCTTCACCCTTTTGGAGTCATACAACCCTTTGTTAGTCTGGTGAACTATATGGACCCCTTCCAAAAACAATGTTTTCTTAATACTCAAAAATAAAACAATATTTGGCTAGAAAGGAAAAAAAAACAATTATATTAAAATGCTATTGTTTTTAATTCACAAAACCCATGATAAGGACCCTAGGACCAAACTGTCTGAATCCTTTGATCCAACAATCTCATTATTGGTTATAGAGGGCAAGCACATCAAAAACAGAAATGAAAGCACAACATATCAAAATATTTATACTAGCAGAGTTTGTAAGAATGATTTTTAAAAAAACAATTGTCAATTGTGTAATAACTGCAGAAATTGTGGCATATAATATAATAATAATAACCATATGGTATTATTCATTAAGAAATTGAAATGTGAGAAATTTACATTTTTACTTTCTTAATGAATTGGGAAAAGAGAACTCAGCTGAATCAAAAGATTAAAAGATCAATAAAAAGAAGTTGAACTCCAATAAAAAATAAAATAATAATCCTAGGGAAGAGATATGAAATATACACCCATATCTTCAATGCAGTGAGACAGGGAACTAAGGAGAGAGATGATTGTAAGTCCTATCAGATGTATACATATATTGTGTGTTTTCACTTTAACTGTTTTGTTGTCATTTTTACAAAGATGGTTTCAACCTAGAAGGAAAAATGGAGGATATTAAAGCCAAGATATATTTGGTGTAGTAACTAAAGGCATGAACAAAAGGAAGAAAGCAGAGAAGGAATCAAAGAAGGAAAACAAGAGATGTCTAACATGATGACCAATACAGAGATATGCACAAAATAAAAGGAAGCAGAGTTACAGAGTTTTTATAGTTGTATATTTTCACTTTAACCTCAAAATGTTCATAGTCATCTCATAATTTCCATTTTAAGAAGAAAAAATTCATGACATTTCTCTGAATGTGCAGACTAATAGTTCATTTTGTCAGCTCTTAGTTCACAGTAAATGAAGTTAGTCAATGGGTTGCACACTAAGCTCATGAATGTGTGTGTGTGTGTGAGAGAGAGAGAGAAAGAGAGAGAGAGAGAGAGAGAGAGAGAGAGAGAGAGACAGAGACAGAGACAGAGACAGAGACAGAGAGAAAGAGACTCAGACCTTTAAGTGTTCATGCATCACTGCAAGTTCAGATGCAGCAACCATCAAGGAGTTGCTTATTTCCTTAAAGAATCTGACCCAGAATTTCTCCCAGAAATGTAGGGTTACATTTTTACACAAGAGCCTGTCTTTCTGGTTGCTAAATAGTGCAGTCGCTAACTATTGCATGTGGAGAATTTCATACTCGATTAGCTGTTTGCACTGCATTTTGAGAACACAAACAATTGTGGGCGTAATTCAATTTCATGGTCATAGTAAGCAGGATATACAATAATATACATAAACATGAGTTTATGAGCAAGATCAATCAGTTTACTAGACAATATGAGATCATTATATTCATTACACTGTATTTGTTTCCTAGGGTAGAGACTAGTCATGCCTTTTATTTTCTTGTATTCAGTAACATTGTCATTTGTTTTTTTTCTTTATATAAATGTATTAATTTCTCTTTTCCAACTAGGTATAGAGCATCACTTGGATACAAAATAGCTGTTACTCACAAGATAACTTTTTCTTTCAAATTTTCATGTATGTTCTATTATTTATCAGTTGTTCAGACTTTTTGAAATGAGTACGCATGCATGCATTACTAAAAAAAATGTGAATTACCTCAAAATGCTGTCCCTAGGCAGAGTATTCAAATATCCATAATTCTATTCACCTCCATCTGCAGTTTAGCATCAATTTAAATGCTTAATGGCAAATAGATGAAACATTTCCCCGTTGTTCTTCTGGAAACTCCACAATATTTTGAGATAATTTGTGTGCTGCCACAAAAGCAGTGCTCAACACAAATTAACATTACAGTAAGAGATGTAGAAAATAATTTATAAGTATTTCATAACAAAAGAAATTGGAAAAGGCACTATGTCATTTGAAGTGAAAAATTGAAAAAAAATTGATTTGGAAGTTGGAGTGAGAATAACAAATAACAAATCCATTCAAAAACCAGAATCCCTAAAGCTTTCTCTTTATAGATATAGAATGTTATGTAGAGATAAGAGCCAAAAAGCCTACAAAACTGTTGAATGTTTAGGCCATTGGTTCAAATTTAGCCCATGTTAAAAGGCCCTATTACACTACAATTCTGTAATTCCCTGCTTTTTCATTTCAACAAGTATTTATTAGCTACCAAGTACAAAACAAAGGAGAAACAACATAATAACTCTATTATTTAAATATTGTTTTAAAATTTGCAAAGTGCTTTACCTATATTTTCTTTTTTTTATCTTCAGAGCATCCCATTGAGATAAATACTATTATTATAACCATTATACAGGAGAGGTACTTGGGGCTGAAAGAGGTTAAATAGCTTGAGTTGGGGCACGCAGTTGGCGTCAGATTTAGTATTTGAACCAAAATCTTGTTTCTCTGCCTCCATGCCCAATACAGCATCTATTTGACTAGTTAACTATATATTCCTTGCACTTAAAAATCTTACAAGTTAAAAAAAACATAGTTGGAAAAAGGACATAGGAAGGCATCTTCAGAAGAAATTGATCAGAAGAAGATGCATTCCTATGCCCTTTTTCCAATAAGAATATACAGAAAAAATAATGAAAAAAACCTAATAGAAGTTACAAAAGTACTAATTCCATAGTATACATTAAAGAGAATTATTTTTGAAAGATTCAAGAAGAAAGGAATCATTTCAGATTTAGAGGCTCAGAGAAGGCATCATTGAGAAAATGGTACTGAATGAAAGAAGAAATTGCAATTAGTGAACAAAGGTGTGAAGAATTTGGGGTTACAAAGTCTTGCAATCATGCAGCCTGGCATCATACAAATGTATGGAGAAGGAGAGGACAGGTTAAGAGACAGAGTCAGGAGTTCAAATTCAGCCTCAGACACTTAGACACACACTTAGTTGTTTGACGTTGGGCAAGTCATTTAACCTTGTTTGCTCCAATTTCTCATTTATACAATGAGCTGCAGAAGGAAATAGCAAGCCACTCCTTTATATTTATCAAGAAAATCCCAAAAGAAGTGAGAGAGAGACAGACATGACTGAAAAATGACTCAACAACAACATGGAAGAGGTGCTGGTCTTGTTCTCTCTAACTATACAAGGCAGAACTAGAAACTGTGAATATAAGTTAAAGAGAGTCAAAATTCAGTTTTATTTAAGAAACAACTTCCTAAAATTTCAAATTATGACAAAATGGAATGAGCTTCATAAAGTTGTAGTGATTCTCCACAAAACGTCTGCAAGCAAAGGCTACATGGGCATTATTGGACTCTTGGCAAGGAATGTATTACACGAGGTATTTTCTGAGGCCACTTCATATCTCAGAATTTAAGATTTCACTGTTTTTCCCTCCTGATCTTTGCATCTCTGAACTCCTGTAGCACTTTACATTTAAAAATGTAGCATTTGTGTAGAGAGGGCTATCCCCCACATGTAGCATGCAGGGAGATATCCTTGTGTGGCCCAAAGGGAGAAAGAAGAGAAATCTTCTCCCTCCACCCTTCTATAAGAAAAATTTTCTTTCCTGCCAGGAGAGGAAGCAGGAGATGAAAGCCTGAAGCAGGCCCACTCTGTTCTCCTTAGAGAGTGAAGGTACCAGGCTGGAAGACATAAGTAGCACTTGCAGTCGGTATGGAACTATACAGGGCATCACCCAATGGAATACCATAATGACAACATGCCAATTTTCATACAGGACATAGCAAATACACATTTTGAACATACTTGTATATCCAAAATATAAACAAACAAAAGTTGATGAGCATTATTGCTAATTGACAAAGCAAAGCTAGCTAGCTGCAATAACTATCAATAGGCCTATATAAAATACAGCTTAAGTATAAACAATAGCATATACATCAAACGATGAACAGAAATTTCTACAGCATGAATATAACAAAAAAATAAGTCAAAAGAACACAACAACAACAAAAAACTCTTATAATATTTAATTGTTTTTCAGACATGTGCTACTCTTCATGATCCCACTTGGGATTTTCTTGGCAAAGATACTGACGGGCTTTGCCATTTCCTTCTCCAAAGCATGTTCTAGCATGCAATACTTCAAACGTATAGCAATAAATATATGCCATTACATGGTAGGCACTTTTTACACGGTAGTAATAGTATTATATTAGATATAGTATATATAGTAGAGTAGATTATAGTATTATCACCTGGATGTAAATATAAAACTACATCATCAGATTTAGCTTTAACATCATCTTATCCAAGTGACTGGTCTAATAGGACCAATTCTTCTGTTATTGACTGATCTCTTTGCTCCTATGCCAGAATAAGTGGTTGGTATGTGCTGACCATCAGGATCATTATAGATTTCTGTGTCTGCAGTTAGGCTGGCAATCATATCAGGCTGGCTATCAATACGTTCAAGCTTTCTAGGTTGAATCTGTACCCAAGGAATCTCTAGCAGACTGGGGCAGGAAAGAAGTTGCATCTGTATAAAATTCTTCTGTCGTGTAATATCAAACACAGTTTTCTTCACTGGATGTTCACTGCCCATATCACAGCCATAAAAGCCTTTATGCAATTGGTTGATAGTTTCTTTTCCTCAGTCTTTTACAAGAGAAATGCCATTTTGTACAAGTTTCATACTTCTTGATAACATCTGCAGCCATCTTAGGCTAATGAAACTGACTCTTACCAGTTCTAGAATGCTTTCTTGACCCATTTGTCCAAAGTTATCATCCAAGACTTCTTTGGGTATGCCCAGTCCTAACATAAAGATCCCTTGAGAGAGACCTTGGTGAATATGCTCAGCTTGCCTAACATGGAGCTTGCTGAATCCCCTACAATATAGGTAGGGTAGCCTCCTTTTGCTGTCTGTGTCTTTAAACCTGGAGAGACTGCCCTGCTCTTCTCTTCCAGCTTGAAAGCCATGAACTGAACAATGGAAAAGAGAAGACAATTCTTTCCTCTGCTCCCTTTCTTTTATCCTTACTCCAAGAAATGGGCCTGGAAGCATTTCTTTCTGTTCTACATTGTTTTTCATTAGTTTCAGATGCAAGAGGTGATCCTCACAAACCCTGGATTTCAAGCCACAAAGGCCTTGGAATCAATATTTGCAGGTAGGATAGGACAGTTAGTCAGCTGACGTGGAAATCCTGAGAGTTCAGAGTAACTGGGACTTCAGCCCTAGGAAGGGGTTTGGACTTGAATTTGGGACTATACGGGAACTGAGCTAAATTACAAATCTAATTCCCTTTCCCTCCCAAGGGACTAAAGTATAAGGAGGTAGGTAGATTACACTTCTCATGTATTTGTGAGACTAAGGGTGTAAGTTTACCATACCTTCTGAATTAAATATTCCTTTGTAAAAGGTCTGTGTTACATAAAATGTTTTTTGATTTACTTGTTGTTTTATGTAGTTACTCCTGTCTTAGAATGCAAGTCCTTTCAGCATCAGAAAAATGTCTCTATACTTTTTCAATATCACTCCCTAAAGCCAGCACAGAACAGACAACATAGTGGGTACTTTGTTTTCATTGAATGAGAGTGTTCTATCTTCCTGCTGTCATAGTCTCTATCTTGGCCTAAGAAACCAGGACAACATAACCACCCTTCAGTAAATTTTGGATTATGATCTTATAGTTATATCATTTGGTGTTTTACATAAGTGATAGAATCATTTATATGCTGATCTTATTACCTGAACACTAGTGAAATCTTTTATTCCCACAAATCTTATTGTTGATATATATATTCCTTAACTCTTCAATTGCACAAAAATCCCATTGAGGCAGTTGAGAAGAATGTAAGAGAAAAAGATAGAAGCACATAATACCAGATCTCTAATGCCTTACTAACAGTCTTTATGGAGAGGTGTACAAATTAAATTTCAATACAGTCTCAGTACAGTCACAATGATGTCTGATTATTCACCTCTCAAACATACGTGTTATAATATGATGGTTCTCTCTTAGAAATCTTAATCAAGGGGAATAAATTTGGGGAAAAAATATCTAGGTATTTGGAGAAGCTACATATCAAATTATTCCAGGGCAAACTGCATTGCCAGGATGAATTACTATTTTGAAAATGTTTCTTTTTTACGAATTCTAAAACTTTTGATAGGAAGGGGTCTGTTTCTTAGTATGCCTGTTTCTGAATGTGTCTTTTATCAGGTCTCAGGAGATTCATTTAGTCTCTCTGTATTTTTTCTGGTTTGTTGAGATGTTTTTTTTGGAAGCTTTTCTCTTCAGTGCCTGGCCTTTTCTAGCTAATGACAAGATTGCCCCTTCAGTCTTTCATTCACTTTATTCTCTTGTTATTATTGGAGCCAACCTTTGAAGAATTCTTTTTGTGTGCTTGACTT
>CM053596.1:191261591-191282880 GCA_028646575.1 Pseudocheirus occidentalis | reverse complement strand
TAGCAACAGATATGTTTTCTGTCTTTTGGAGAGTTTTGGAGCTTGAAAATCTGTTTTAGAATCCCATTTTAGGAGTTTTTAGCATGTTTGTGTGGGAGCTGGGGTGCTTTGCTGCTTCTGTGCCGCCATCTTGGCTCTGCCCCCTATTGTAATCAGGGATGATATTTTAAAAGTTGAAATTGAGTGATGGGAGAAGAATATAATCAGAGGAGACAGAGACAGACAGAATTGGGCTGATTATCTCATACAGAAGAGGCTAGGCATAACTGTTCCAATGGAGGGGATGAATAGGAAGGCAAAAGGGAATTGGTCAGCCTTACTCTCAGTGAATTTGGCTCAGGGAGGGAATGACATACACTTTAAATTGGGCATCTTGCCCTACATGTGAGTAGTGGGGAATGGGATGAGAGGGAGGGATGATGGCAGGGAGGGCAGGTTATGGGGGAGCATTGTGAGAAGTACCCACATTTGTTAAGGTACAGGGACAAAATAGAGAATAGAACCAATGGGGGTGGGACTTGATAGAATGAAAAATAGTCAGTCTTTCACCTTATGTCCATTGTGGAGATATTTTATGTAACTACACATATAGAGCCTGTATTGAATTGCTTGTCTTTCCAGTGGGTTTGGGTGATGAGGGAGGAAGGGAAAGAATCTAGTATTTAAAGATCTAAAATCAAATGCTGAATTCATATATATATATATATATATATATATATATATATATATATATATATATACATGTATATATATATATACATACATACATATATATACATATACGTGTGTCTGTGTGTATACATATATAGATATTATATATATATATATACATAAATATAATTATCATTATTATTATTTAAATGCAACTAGGAAATAAGATATATAGATACTGGGGTAGGTAGATCCATCTTGCCCTACCAGAAAGTCAGAGGGATGATGGTGCATTATATAGGAGAGAGTAGATTAGGGGAGGGGAGGGGTTATACAGTGGGATTTCTGTTTTGGGGTAGTGGGTATGGGAAAGGTAGGGAGAATATTTGTAACTCATAATCTCATGGAAATGAAAGATGTAAAGTAAAAATAAACAAAAGTTTTAAAAAATAAAGTTTTAAAGTCAAATGCTTAAAATATATATTTATATGTTATTATTATTATTATTATCATTATCTCATCATCATCATTATTTACTTGCAACTTGGAAATTATATATACTTGCACTGCAGTACAGAAATCAGTCTTGCCCTACTTGAAGGTCAGAGGGGTGATGGGGGAGGATATAGAAGAGAGAGCAGATTGGGGGAGGGGATATACAGTGAGATCACTGTTTTGGGTAGGGGATAGATGGGGGGAAAATTTGTAACATAAAATCTTGTGGAAATGAATGTAAACTAAAAATAAACAAAAGTTAATTTAAAAAAGAAAGAAAGAAAAAAACTTTCTATATCAACTGACAAATAAATTGAGTCATGAAGGAAGCTAAGGATTCTAAGAAGGGAAGGAGAAAAGGGAATTCATTTCAGGCTCAAGAGACCTGTGAGGAAGGATATGGCAGGGACAAGACAGCAGCTGTAGCTAGATCATCTATAATTAACAGGGATATTTGTGGAAAGTGAGCATACAATGAAATCATATTTACACGATGAAAACAGGAATCTTAGGAAATAAAACTCACCTCTAAATCTATAACCCCAGTTCTTCTAAAGATGATCTCTGCAACTACAACCAGAATTCTTAGGCCTAATTAACTATGGAGCAAAAACTTCTGTCCCTAAACCAGAAGTACAAAAGAAACAGCATCTGATGACCCTGTGACAGACTGCTGTTCCCTCTGACCTTCTTAATGGAAGGGACCAACTGGTCACTGACCAACTGATCTGTGAATAATTATAGCTGGCCAATCCATCTCTTCCTTGCACCACTTCAAACTCTGTTTGTTGCTGCTGCCAACAGAGAAAAAGAGGACAAATTAAAAACATAATCTAAAGGTTTCAGGAGCCCAGGCCTAGAACTGGACTAACCTCCCCCACATTGGCTGATGAAGAAACTGAAAGCCTGAGATAGTCACAAGTCTATTATCCCCATTATCCCCACCATTCACCTGGGTGTCAGCTGCCCAGAGCCCATCTCCAGGATCAGATTAGTCACAGAGTCCAGCTGTGGTCTCTGGATTGAGTTGGATAGTGTAGGATACTGCTCTTTGTTGGAGTTCCTGGAAAATATTTTGTGAAAGGGAAGGTACAGGGATAGAAAAAGAAATAGAAATCTATATTTGCTCATAAATCTCTGTATATTAATTATTCAGTGAATATATTCAAGATGTCTGGTCCTACTGATGGACTTTACCGACATATGGGGCAAGACAAAAATCACATGGACAAACAAGAACACATACATAATTTTACACCCTATAAACCTCCAGCAAATACTTGCCTAACCCTTTTTCCTTTCAGTGCTTTGCTAGAAAATTTTCTGTTGACTTTGTGTGTCTCATTTCTCTCTACTATATAAGCACTTTGAATCAAGGAACCATTGTCTTTTCTATAATATGTAAACTAAATACCTAAGATAATGCTATCAGGCCCTGGACTCAATTTCTTTCCCTTCCCATTGTTGCTGTTTTCTCAGACCTATAATGCAGAAGGAAATGGGCTACTAGATTTTGTTTTTTCATCCACATACTTCTTTGTCCAAAGCCCAAGGGTAGATAATTTTTTTTTAATTACACATTTATACACACAAACCCATGCATATTGAGAAAACAAGTGTCAAGTATGAGAGCATGAGCTATATACATCTGGTTTATCTAGCATAAATGAATATTCATGCCATAGATTCACACCATCTTAGAACTGGAAAAAAAGAAAACAAGTTTAGGGTTGTCCATTTCAATTGTCTCATTTTATAGAAGAGAAAACTAAGGCCTAGAGAGAGAAAGTAAGATTAAGGAACAACACTCAAACAATAATTAAGGTCCTGGCACATACACAGTTTTTTCGATTTCAAATTATCTGAACATATGATGGTTAAAATACAATCTCACACCACTATGTATATTAGAAAATGTGGGATGTGTGATCTCTTGACACCATACTTTTTGTGGTTGGATTAGAGTTTGTTCCTTTTTTTTTAAATTTTGCTCCTTTGTTTCCACTTTACCTTGACTTCAGATAGCTTTGTATTAATTCTAGCACTCACTAAACTTTTAGAGATTGATTGGACCTTAAAATCATTCAACTCAGTGCCTTCATTTTATATGAAGAAGTTAAAACTCAGAGAAGTCAAGGGGATTAATCAAGGTCACATGACTTATAAGTGCAATAAATAGAATAAAATTTAGTTCTCTTCGTTAGTAGTCCATAATCTTTGCTTACATGTGTGTGTTTGTATGTGTATACACACAGATAAATATGTACATACATATATACATATGTACATGCATGCACACATATACATATATAACACACTCATATGTACTGGTATGGATATGGATATGAGGGCACACCTATCACAGATCCTTCTCCATAGATGGGAAAAAATGTAGTAAATACTAACAAACAGTTCTATTCTCTTTATGTGATTCAAGAACTGAAAAATTCAATATAATTTTATCTTAGAAAATATAGCTCAATTTTAATAAATGAGAATTAGTTTAATGACTTTATAATTCCTTCTGAGGTGTTTAAAACCTTTTTATGGTAGTGGATGAATAGATTTCTTGAAGAGAAACCATCAGAATGCATAATTACAAACAAAAGAGGTATGGACTACTGAACTGATTGAGTAACAAAATTGTTTTTTTCATACTGCAGAGAAAAAAAAATATTTAACAGTGAAACTATTGACTAATGTACTTTGGAATATACCTTGAAATGAAAGAGAGTTGAACAATGTTACAAGACTTGTTACACAAAGAATATAAAGTATATTGAAAGATGCACAATTTTGAGGTAATTTAGCAATGAATTCTCAAGATATCTGAGACAATAGCAAAAACTTGTAAAAATACTGTCAGCTTCATTATTACTGAGAATATATTCATACTCACAGTCACATATGTCAATGTTTCCAGCTATAAAACATGAAAATAATATATGCATGCATGGTGGGCATTGTAACTTAAATCTTCTTGATAAAAGAATGAGAAGAAAGCAAGACTGGTTTAGTAATTTATATTATATACAAGAAATTATACTTACATAATCAAAAGAAAGGTATAAGTAATACAAGAAGCCCTTTTGTGTGTTGTTAGTATGAAAATGCATTTTATTTAATAGAACAAAGACTCTCTTAAGTTGTGCTCCCTCAGCAAGATATCACTAGACATTTATCAAATTCTTGCAAAGTCCTTGAAAGATATGATAACAAAAAAGATCATGTTCAATGAACTTGGATTATTTTTTACTCTCAATTCAAGCATTATACAGATACATATGCACCCTGAAAGTGTTTAGCACTGATGTGGACACTAAACATCCATCATCCAAATTTGAGAAGGTATCCTTTCAGAATATGGTGAAGTTGTGCTTATTGATTGTATGTTGTCCTGTAACAGTGTAGAATCTGATGAATGAGAAATCTAATTATTCAAAACTGCACTATTCAATAGAAAAGATGGGAGAGTTGCAGAATGCTTTTTGTCTAGATTATGATATGCATTTCATTAAACTATTTATGGAGCTGGTCCATCAGTGTACTAGTGAGAGAATCATTGTAAGTGGAAAACTTAATTGGGCACAACATTTAATAGAAGTAAAAACTATTAGAATACCTTTGTAGTATTTTGAAATACTTTTAGTGACTCTCAAACTTCCCCTCCATAAAAGACCATAGTTTTTCACATAATTATGTTTTCACACATGTTGTTTGTCTCTAAAGGATAGAACAATATATTCTTTGCAGAATTAGTATTTCACATCACTGTAGTGAGTGTGAATATCCAACAGTACATTATTCATAAAAATATAGTCCTTTAGGAGGATAAACAATAACTTTAATTATAAATGACCAAAGAAGAAAGCCATTTATGCAGTTAGAGCAAAGGTTAACCAATGGATAGTCTACAGCAGTGGTGCCTTATTCAAATACAAATGGATGGACCCCTGCTGTTGCACATTGACTTAGAGAACAGTAAGTTAACATAAACATTATGCTTTTCTTTATTTTGTTTAAAAAATCCTGTTAAAGTTTAACCAAGCGTTTTGCAGAATCCACAAAATATTATAATATATAGAAGAAAAACCTCCATCACTTTCCATGGACCTTCTGTGGAGGACTTCTGAGAGATATGGAAAAGAGTAACAAAGATTGAAGCAGTATATATGTGTTATAATTTATATAAAAGGAAGGGTTACTAAGCTGATCATACCTCAGATTCATCAAAGTGTATTTAGAGCTGTAGCTAAAAAATATCTATAGACTGTCTAATCTGAATCTTTCTGAGACCCAGAGAGAATAAGGGAAATGCTTAAAGTAACATATGAAAAAACAAATATTTGAACTCAAATCTTCTGACTCCAAAATCTTTGTTTATTTGGAACCCTCTGTCTCACTGGCATAATAGAAATATAAATTAACACAAAATTTGTAGAATTCATTTCAGTAACAATTATTTAAGAAATACCTATTGTGCAAGCATTGTGCTAGGTGCTGGGGAGAAACAAGTTAAGTCATGGTCTCTGTCCTTTGGGAGTTTACAATTTAATAACACACATATCATAATGAAAAATTGTATCATGAAAATGATTAATTATATTCATGGTATACAAAATACAGTATTATGTGAGATTTTAGAGAAAATAATGTTAACAGTGAGGAGAATTAGGAAAAGTTCCATGAATAATGAATGCAGGTAGCCTACGAGTAAATTTTTTAAAGGATGAGCAGGTATTTTCTAGATGAAGAGGAAGTGGGAGTACATTTAAGGAATAGGTAATGCTTTTTGCAAAAGCTGAACATGCCTAAACAAAGATTTCATTTAGAGTCATAGGGAAGTGTCCACGTTGACTGGAACAAGGTGTATTTGAAGGAGAATAATAAGTAATAAAAAGTGAATAGGAAACGTGGTGTTAATTTGTGGAGCGCTTCAAATGTTAAGCAAAATAAATTTTAATTTTACTCGTTAGGCAAAAGGAATTAATTAATATTTTTAAAGAGATGAATTAGCTATTCAGATCTGTGAATGGAGATTAGTTTTACAGCAGCAGAATGGACATAATATTGGAAAAGATGGAGATTAGAGGCAAGGAGATGCATTAGCCACTGTTGGAAATGTCTAGGTTAGTACCTGTACTAGGATAGAAACAGTAAGAATAAAGATTAGAGGAAGAGTAAGAGATGATAAGAATCAACAAGATTTTATCATTGGAAATGATGTAAAAGTGGAGAGGAAAGTGTGTTTTCAAAAATAAAAGCTTGAAAGGTAAGGTGAGAGAAATAGCAAAGAACAAATTTGGAGTTAGGAGAAAATTCTCTGTTCTTGGACATCTTGAATTTGAGGTACTAATGAAAGTCATGTTTTTGTGAGGCAGTTGGAGATTTTAATCTTGAAAAAGAGGAGAAAGTCATGCTGGTGATATAGAGTTTTGAAGTCACCTGCACTGAGGTAAGAGTTTAGGCTTTCGTAATGAATACTGTTTTCTATGGGAGATGATTTATAGAAAAGAACAAAAAGGGACAAGAATAGAATACTCAGAAATATTTAACTAAGAAGTTAAAAAAACAGCATCTTTAACCAAAAAGGGTCAAGAAAAAAGTTTCAGAAAGTCAGTCAGTTATCATCTATTAAGAAAGATGAGTATGTTAATTACAGAGGATGCAAAAAAATGTTTTCTTCCTTTCATGTAACTCAGATTATACTGAGGGAGACAACATGTAAATAACAGGTTATGAATAAAATATAAGCAGAGGACATGAGAGGTAATGTCAGAGCTGAAGGCTCCAGCAGCTTATGATACAGATAATATGCTGCTGCTGAAGCAAGGGATAAGATAGTATCCCAAAATATCATGTTAAGATTGTCAAAAGCTTCAGAGAGATCAAGTATAAGAATAAGGAAAAAAAGAACATTTATTTGGTGATTATGACATTACTGGGTACCTTTGAGTGAACCGTTTTAACAGAGTTATGGTAATGGAAGTCACATTTTCCCTGATGCACCTTCTGCAAAATTTTATTACCTGTAAGTATCTTATCACATTTCCAAGATTGTCTTTTAAATTTTAAATTTATCTGTTACATTATTGTATTGTTATTTTCAAGTTTTATATTTCACAATGACTTCCAGTCATACTCAAATTAACTTTTACCTTTATTTCATAATGATATATTCCTTTTTTTCTTCCAAATGATCCTAAAAAACGGGTTACTGGGGACAGATAGGTAGTACAGGGAATAGAACAGCTCTCCTGGATTCAGGAGGACCTCAGTTCAAATCCAGCCTCAGACACTTGACACACTAGCTCTATGACCATGGGCAAATCACTAAACCCAGATTGTCTTGCCATCTTTCCTCCAGAAGAAACATTAGATTAGTGTTTATGTGTAACAGTTAATTCATGTGACTTTTGTTCCATAATAATGATTCTATAATTCTCCTTAAAAAGTCTACATGGTGACACACATATGTCCATGTCTACTTATAGTTTAAATAACATGGGACATGCATTTCACTTTATAATGATGAAATTTTAAATCACAAATATAACTGTATTTGATTTGAAAAATTATAAAATATATACTTAAATATAATATAATGACAAATATAGAATTAAAATATGAAAAATACTTTTGAAACATAACTCCAGGATGATATATATGTCTCAAAACACAAGTAAGTAATGTATAAATATTTTTACTACTTAGGGCATTTTCAGCAAGTGATTAACTCTCCCTAAATGGAAGCAAGTGAAAGGGCTTAAGATTTTAGCAAGACATTTAAGGGAAGTGATTTTAGTAGTATAGAAAAATTAATCTGGTGTTGAAAAATATCCACAAAATCTCCTGAGGCTGAGTGCCATGAATGATTTCAACAAACCTTTTTTTAGTACACATGATAATAAGTCCACAGAAGAAAGAAAGCAATATGATATTATGATATCCATTAAAGATTTTTATGTATCTTTAAAAAATTCTATATGCACATATAAGTTATACTATCATTTCTGAAATCAGTATGTAGATTGGAATCTGGATCACCAAGCAATTCTCTAATTCTTTCCCTCCTAGCCCACCACTCCCACCCTCAGCCTCCTATTCCCCCACCCTACCCTCTGCCTTTTGGATTTCCGTGAATTCTTTGCTCTCAGTCCACACATGTTAGCTAAAACATTACTTATCACTCCAATAAATAACTAAATTCTGTCAAATGGATAAGTACATACTTTTATCTTAAAGCTTCTATTACAGGGGAATCCACAATTTACTTTAGCAACACATCCTAGGACCTTAAAATGTTTACAATCATGAATGACTTTTATACTTAATCTAAGTTTCTTTTGCTATGAATACAGCTTTCTACTCTTGTGCTGTTCAGGTTTTATTTAACTGATCATTATTCTCTTGTATATCCCCTTATGTCTAGAGATTCTTAATACAGAATACACTTTGTTAAATAATTATCATTTTAAAAATAATCCCTTACAGATATTTTTTTCAAATATTTAATTTTAAAACTGTCCTTGTTCCTCTCAAATTTTAGGCCCTCAAAATATATTAAATCCTCCTTTGTTTACTGGAGTATCAGTGTCATTACTAACAATTTCTGGCCCTGAAGAAAATGATACAAACAAGCTTGGCATATATAAAATATAAATTATCATCATTGACATCATTATTATCATCATTATATCACTTATAAAGTGCTTTAAGGTTTGGAAAGGTCTTTACAAATATTGCATTTTAGTATCATAACAATTTTGGAGGTAGATTTAATAATTATCTCTGTTTTATAGAAGAGGAAACTGGAACAGAGGTCAAGTGACTTGCCCAGATTGGGAAGTGTCTGGGGCTGTATTTGAACTCAAGTCTTCCTGACTAGGCCCAGCTTTATCTGTTGCACCAACTAGAATGCATTGCTACACAAAACTGAATGGTCAGAGACCCTAAAGTCACTGCTGAGGGGTATTCTGAGGACGAAAGAGGAAGCAAGACAGGATGAAGGGGGGAAAAAACCACTCATCTGGAGTGAAATTACTGGAGACAGAAAGCTATTGGCAAAGAAGGGACAATATTTTTTTAAAACAAATTAGTTTTGCTAACTGATGCTAAATTGAGTCATTTCTGCTACTACTAAAGAATTACTAATGCTTCAGAAGCCTGGTATCAAGTTTCAGTTCTACCACCCTTGTTATATCTCTGCAGATCCATCCATAGGAGAATGAGTGTTTATTCTACAGATCATTAAGCTACTGTTATCACCCAGTCCCACTTTTGGTTACACTATTGTTTTCGTAGAGATAATAAAATAGCCCCGCTTATATATGATCCCATGCTTTGTACTCTTTACCTTGAGAGGTGCCTTCATTATTGAGGACTTATATTTTTAAATATGCTTCTCAAATATTCCAACTCTTTCCATTAAATCTTTGCTTTCCCTTGAGTCTTGTACATTTGTTCCCAATGGAACACTTAAACATAAATTAAACTTTTTTCTTTTTTTTTACCAGGAGCTTTTAAAGATAATTGGTATCAGTAAATGATAGATATACAGACAGAAGTTACTGATTCCCTTACTTTTAGTTTTAAGAAAATATAGTATATAAAGAACTCTATGCATTTGACCTTTGTGAAGCATTTTGCAATGCTTTAAAAAAAAAAAAGGTCTTTATAAGATGGTGCTGTCTTGCATGTTATAGCTGCATTGTCCTGCCTTCTGTAAATGTATTTTCATCAGTCTCCTAGAACTCTCATTGAATATACAACCAAGACAGTATTTTATAGATAGATAGATAGATAGATAGATAGATAGATAGATAGATAGATAGATAGATGAGAGAGAGAGAGAGAAAGAGAGATTACCATTTATTCATCACTTATTTTCTAGCAAAAACTCTACTGAGAACTGGCAAAACAAATAGAAAAGAAAAAATGTTCTGATTTCAATGACATTATATTCTAATAGGGAAACAATATAAGTAGAGGAATGTTGATCCATGAGGAACATTTTGGTACACAAATTGCTACCTTGGTGAATGGAGCATTACATAATTAAACTGATACAGTTCTTACTTAAAAAAAAGTAGAGTTGACTTTATCAGAGTTCATGGCTTCACAATCAGAGAGTGAGTATAGAAAGTGAAATGGTGCATGGTTAAAGCTTTCTTGCAATAATGTTCCAGGGGAGGCAGTCACCAATCAGGAAAGCAGTCGGTGAGTTCATAGGTGGAACTTCCTCAAGGATTTGGTCTTTATTGAATATAAAGAGGCTCTTGGTGAAGAGGTTGTGAAGAAGCTGGGGATGGGGAATGGGAGGAAGCATAATCTTCTTTTAGATGATTTATGTTTCAGACATTGTGGTTCTGGCCATGTAAAAATGGAAAACAAATGTCCATGACTTCAAAAAGTAATCATGTTATATAATTATAAACATTTTAAATATATTATTACATATAATAATTATTATATATTATATACTATATTCATATTTTATATATTTATGTATACATTTATACATAAATATATTGTATAATATTATATTATATATGATATTTTTTTTTTGCTTCTGTGAGATGAACTTTGAAGGAAGATAGGGATTCTTAGCAAAAGTGAGAAGAAAATTCTCCTCAGTTCCAACTTCACATTATCTACTGCCCATATGGGGTGTTTTGGGTGTTTAGGAGGACTAGCACCTTTGGTGTGGGGTCTTGATGATCCCCTTTTAAGGCAGTCCATCCACCTTTGATGCTCACCTAATTCACTTGACTCTCCCCCATGGATCCAAGAACTCTCTGTGCCCCAGAAACAGAGATCCACTTTAAAAAGAGAAGAAATAGGCAATCACAGTGTTGAAAAACAAAATGGAAAAACAAAGAATATCGAATTTTACTATGGTGAGCATAAAGAACCAAATTCTAGTGTCCATTAGTGCTTTCTCCTCCAATTATAGCAAACACAGTTGCCATACCCTGGCAAACCATCTAGGCAGATGGGTTAAACCAGTTTGAAGGTAATAGACAGGACTCAACCTTATCAGTGAAATAGGGGGATGTCTTTACCAGGCATGTGAAGACTTCCCTAGGTAGAAAGGGTGGATGAGAACATTTTCCCTCAATGGCCATGAAGGCAGTTGAAATAGCTTCTGTGGAGAGCTTAAAGCATGGTCAGACCTCAAAGATGCCAAAGTCATCTACTGCATCCCAGACTATTACCAGTTATCTTGACTTTTTTCTTACCACTGAACTGTGATGGCTCAGGAAGAGAGAGTAAGAGTGTCAACTTTTGCAATTCAGCTTCAGTTAAATACAATTCCCACACAAATCAAGACATTTGCTGTGATGTCATTGTTCCTCTTGGAAAACAAAGGACAATCAACAACAACCTACTGCCTTCTGGATAGCTCAAATTGGAAATCCCAGAGGAATGTCAAATAAATTTCAAAACAGAACATTAGGGAAGATCTTCCTTTCACTCTGCTCCCTCAACCTACTTCCTTTTCTAACTTCTCTGTCTATTGAGGGTCCCTAAAGCATAGATACGATTCCCAATTAAATTCAGTCTCTTTCTATTAGGATCAAATATAAAATCTTCTAATTTTTATTTGAAGTCCTTTACAACTATCACCATACCAGCCTTTCCAGCCTTATTACAAATTACTCTCCTTCCCATATAGTGCAGTCCACATAAACTAGGTCTCATGCCTCTTCACACATTATCCCTTTGCACTGACTGACTTAATGTGTAGAATATATTCCTTCCATATGTCTTTCTCTTAGCTATATTCCCTTCAAAGTTCAGATCGAATATCACCTCTTACATAAGGCCCTTCCTGATGTCCATTAGTGCTTTCTCCCCCAAGTATCTTTTGTTTAGATCTAAGGAAGTGTTCTGTTTAATTCTGTTAAACAATCTCTATGACATTATTTTTTCTATTAGTTTTCACCTCCTTGTTTGGGAGCTATAGTTCATAGCTTTCATTGACTAAATTTCTTCTAAAGGAATATTAAGAAATTGATACTATCATAAACTATATGAATTCCTCACATTTACTAATAATCAGAGAAAGGCAGATATGATATCTGTCTCTGTCAGGACTGAGTAAACTCATCATCACAATTTATGGCATTAATTATGAAAGGGTCACAGCAAAACATTGCACCAATGGGAGATCTATTCATACCAGATTTCTCTTTCTATGCCCTTTCTCCCTACTGGGTCACATAGAACCCACCTAGATGGTTTAAGTGCTCATAAAACTTGAATAAGATGGAAGTTGCCAATGTTATTCCTTTTAGTGAAATGGAAGAACATTAGTCCTCACCACCTACTTCACTATCTTACCCTTTGCCCTGCTTCAATGTATAACAGACCTCAAGAACTGTCATCTTCATGGTCAACCTAATTACTGTTGGGTTTTTTTCTCTGTCTATTCTCAAGTTTCACAATGAAATTTTTTAAAACTGCTATGTTAGTATTCCATCAAGTTTATATGAAATTGCCTCCTCCCACAACCACTACATTTTCCTTATTTAAGAACCTCTGTCTTTATCCTTTATCTTTTGTTTGTTGTTCCATTTCTATTCCGTGTGCCTACAAAACAAATCTCCCATTACACAATGAGTAATCTCTGTTGATAAATAACAATTTAGTGCAATTTACATAGAAAATGCTCTGCTTAATGGTAGCATAATCTAAGTTTAACTTCATTATTAGCAGTAAGGAGAATCAAATGCTTAAGAACCTTTCTATGTAGAATATGGCCTCATTGCTTCTTTACCTCCATTAAAATCATAGCAAAAACAGACCCTAAAAAATAGCTTTTTTCTGTTATTTTCTTCCATTAAACCCAAGGCCTACTTTGTTTTAAAGCACAGACAACTTTCAGAGCAAATCAAGCTTAATGAGTATTTAGGGTTCTTCCCTGAAGCCAATTATTGGTGTTTTCATACATCTTGTTATCTATTAAAGCTTGCTTTCAAATTCAAGGGAGCAAAATTAGGTGAATGGAATTTAGAACTCCCAGTTCTATGGGATTCAACTAGATTTAAGTTTGTAGATAATCAATTTGGTTCCTGAAAAATCCCTTCCAATTTTCCTTTTCAGAAATACAAATGGTCATGCTTCAATTAAGAGGTAATATATTAGCAATTCACAATCAATCCTGATACACTAATAGAGATATACATATGAACAAATGATTTTCTATACTATTTTCCTGTTTTGGAAGAAAAGAAAATTACTCAGTGATTCTTTTTAATTTGTTCCTTGCAGTTGAATAGACTAAATTAGTGCTTTATTACTTCCCTCCAGTAGTCAATTAAGGACTAAGTTAGTCACTGATACATTTCAAACATTTTTTTTTCCTTCCAGAGAACAGATTTTCTTGCCCTTTATCTTCTTCCTTTTGATTCCTCAGAAATGTATTTTATAAATATACTCAGATCATTAAAATAAGGGGGTTTCCCCCTCTTTTCTCAGAAGATTGTCTTAGGAAAAGGGGAGGGAAAAAATTGGGAGTTCAAAATTTTATTAAGAAATGAATGTTATAAGTTGTTTGTTCTTATGGGTAATTGGAAAAAATAAAATACCATCAATTGGTGTGCGTAGATGTGGGGGGTATTTTAACTACCAATTTATGGTTCACCCATAACAACATGCTCTCCTTGAGAACAGGAACAGCTTTATGTTTCTATTTGCATCTCCTGCACTTAGAACAGAACTTTGTATATGTCATGGACTGAATAAAAGATTCATTCAGTCATTTATTTATGGTCCTTTGATTACAGTGGCAAAGTACATGGTAATGCATCTTCTTTAATGGATTTCACCTGATAGAACCATATCACTTTATAATGTTGAACCATTAGACAGTAACAAGAAATTCAATGCCAAGAACTTTCTTTTCTAGGTCTTTAATAACTAGAGCCCATAGAAACAGTTTCTAGCCTGTATCTCTCTCCATAGAGATTGCTTCCCCAGATGATTGTTGGGGGTACTGGGATTGAAACATCATGTTTCTTAAAGCAATGGAGCTCAGGGTCCTATATTGCTCATTTGATGGTTTATAGTTATCAAGGTAAAGTTGGCAACTTTACGTGCCTGGCAAATTTTATTTGCCTGACTCCTCTTTCACTCTCAGGGTGCCTTGATGCTTCAGATAGCGTGGCCTGTCTAACATTTAAATGATCATTGGTTGGCTAGACTAGAAGCCTTACCAAGAGTATGGGTCACTCCTAGGATTTTTACATTATTTGTCAGTTGGTGAATATTGGTGAGTAGTTGTTCTTGCTGGCGATAATGAAGACAGACTCCTACATAATTATTTTTTCCCCAGTATGATGGCTCTGGAGGCTGAGCTAGAACTAGGTCTGGTAATTGAGACACCTGCTGTTGCTAAAGGTATTGCTTTCAGGATATAGTTTCATCCTTTATGGTCTTAGGGGTGATGGTGATTTAGGTAATGGTGACAGTTTGATTTAGCTAGTGCATGTTTTCTCTTGTCTTTTCCATATTTTGACTTGACACCAGAATGGTTGGACTGCCCTGTGAGTACCAATACGTTGACAATGATTTGGGATGCCTCATCCCTTTATCTAATAACTACTTCCCTAGATGATGGCTGTAAGTGCTGGTGTGTGGAAACAGGACTATTGGTGTGAGGTGCTATCAATCCCAAGATTCTTGGATCTAGAATACATATGAATATATACTTGTACACATAGACATATAATACATACACACATGTATCTGAGTATATGTGCCATATACGTGTATATGGACACACATGCAGATATACAAATAGCATTTCTACGTATGTCTGTGTATGTAGGCATGTGCATGTATACATATATATATATATATGGGTACACATGTGTACTTGTACATAAACTTGAACTATCAGATTATTTTCATGGTTTATTTAGTACTTAAGAATTGCCTAGAAAATGATAATACGAAATAGAGATGAAAATTAGTAGTCAAGGATAGCAAGTTTCTTTGAGGCTACGCAAAGGAGCATAAAACAACGTAGGAAAAAATTCATTGTGGTTGTGTATAGAAGCATGTGCATCCAGATTCATGAGCATGGTTCAATGTCATATTATTTATTCTCTTCAGATCCTTAGCAATGGCTCATTGTAATGGTCCCCCTAGTTAGCTCAAAGCATGGCATGAGGAAAGACTCATTTATGAGATTTAAGTGGTGATAAGTAGAACTTTAACAAAATAAGTTTGTATAAGAATCAAACAAAGTTATTACCATTAGTAATGATGAGAAATGGAAAGAAAGCCACTCAGACTGATTTTTTATAACCTGTTAATTTGAAAGGAGAAAATTACTCAGTCATTCTTTCTCATCTTCCCCTTGTAAACAAGTAGACTAAATTAGTACTTTGTTATTTTTGTCAAGTAGGTAATTAAATTCTGTTACTTACAGATACACCACAGAAGATACACCACAGAAACTAAATTTTAAAGCAATTTATGAACATGAACTTATTATTTCTGGAAAATGCATTCAACTTTGTATTTTTTTCATTTTTGCTGCTCTTTTCTCTTTTTTCTTTATTATTTTTTCTCTGAGCAGCTCATACACCAATAAGAAATTGCTTTATGGATGTAGAAGCTTAAGATCTTCCTTCCTCACTTTTAATTTCTCCAAAAGTATACTGTTCACTTAAATGTTTTATGCATTCAATGTTATTAAAATATTCTGGAAGAATTTTTTATTGTCTCATTTAGTAAATAATCATAATAAAATGTTGTAGATGTGAAAAAGTTCAAGGACTAATTACCTTCCTTTTGAATTAATTTTGTTTTTCACAATATTTGATACCTAACTTATTATATCATATTACAATTATTTCATACCACATATATTCTTTTCCCTTAAATTTTTCTCAATGTATTATTGTGTTCTTCATATCTTCATCTAAGATTTTTTTTTTAGTTTTCAATCAGATTTATTGGTACAATTTTTTTATATTACATTTACTGATCATATCTGTTTCATAATGATCTCTTAAAAAGAGAATAAAATAAGTAAAGCTCATAATAATAATACAGTAACTTCATCCTGAAAAGCATATGGTATTTCATATATATATATATACACATATATACACACATGTGTATACATACATACATATATACATGTGTATACATACATATCTACACACATATACACATACATCTACATCTACACATACATATACATTGCATCTATGGCTGCATATTTTTAACTTATGAAAATCTATTTTCATGCCTCCCTCCTTCAAACTCATTGAAACATGAAAGGAGGAAAAGGCAAATTTCTTGTAACATATATTCTGAAAAGCAAAAGAAATTCTTTCACAAGATAACTGTCCACAAGCAAATATACAGAAATACATGGCTTATTCTGTTACCTTATCCTCATAATATCTGTAAGGGATAGCATACTTTATTACCAGTCATCTGGAATCATGAATTTTCATCCTATTGGTCCCTATACTTTAAATTTTCAAAGTTGTTGGGTTTTGCAGTGCTGTTGGTTTTGTTCATTTCATTCTTCATTAGTTTATAAAAGTCCTTAATATTATTTGTTTTTATAATATTGATGTCATATTATACAGTGTTCTGTTTCTGTTCACTTTAGTGTACATTATTTCAAGTCTTTCCATGTATTCTTGTAATCATCTTTTTTCCTTATTTCTCAAAGCACAATAGTATTCTATTACATTCATATGTAAAGTCATTACATTTTAACAACATTCTTTCAATAAATATTCCTAATGTAACAGTGAAATTTTCTGGTTTCCTTTTTAGTGGCTGCTCTTCAGTCAAATTGGGAGGACTTTTGATTGTTTTTCAAATGAACAACTGATGTCAAACTTCATTCAGATCTCATTAAAGCTATATTTCTGATTAACAAAAGCTTAGACTAGAGGTTTTTTCAATATGTTTTTTAAGAACAAATAATTCTCTTGTATTATAATGCCTTATTTATCTAGCAGTGTTGGTTGATAGTGATATGTTCCACATTAGTTAGTTATTAAGGAGACCAAAGTTAATCCCTGTAAGTGCTAAATCATCTCTTTTTCTTTTATCTTTTGAATTGGTCTTTTTAAAATTGGTTACATATTTTCCAGTCTACATTCATTCATTCACTAAATATTTATTGCCTCCTGTATGCAGAATACTACACTAGAGAAATGCAAAAATTAGATAACATGTAGTGTCTTTCTTCTTGGTGGAATTAATTTTTGGCACAGGAAACAGATACTATATTGATGAATGGCTCCCAGGCAATGATTTGTGCAGCTGAGCAAGGGTTTTGAAGTCTCTAAACACAGTTCAGTAAAGATCAGCCTAAATTGGAGGTACTTTTTGAAACTTGGAAGTATTTTTTTCCTAATTCTTAACACGATGTCATTCACCATAACATCAAAGTAACATAGTTCTTTTAAAAATGTGGGGGTAGGAACAGAATTTAACTTGTACTATACTTGAACAATGAATTATTTTCCAAAAACTATGTGATATGATATATCCCTTAAATATATTTTCATCTTTTTGTTGTTCTCATTCTAATTTGCCACCTATATTAGTGAGGCTTAGTACTTTTTTTTTAAATGAGTATGCTATGGCAAAAAAAAAAGTTTGTATTTTTTTTCTCCCTTCAGCATGTTCAGACTTACAGGCTTTCCCCAGAGAGAAGGTAGCTTGTTGTTAATAAGCAGCCTTAGGACTACATTTTTCAGAAAGTAATGTGGGGTGTAGGAAATGAAGTAAAGAGCCAAGAAGGGGACATTTTGTGCCATTTCCCCCCCCCATCTTTCTGTGCCTTACCAAAATATGTAGAAATACATGCATACTTAACACATGCCTGAAGGGTTTGGTCTAAATTAAAGATAAACAGTTTTAATGAATATTTTGATCAATCATGCCAAATTGATTTAGAGTGCCAGTGCAGTCTGGGAATTTTTCTCATTAGCCCTGAACTTCATGAGAGAGAACCATGGTTGGGTGAGCTCATTAGTATCCATCTTACTATGTCTGAAGGAGTACATGGTGACTAGATGGCACAGGTGATGAGAGATGGGGAGCTCACTGTGGCATGTTAAAAATATCCCTCCCAGCACTGTTCTAAAATATTAATTTTACTAACATATTTCTTGCAATCAGTTATGTTGAATTAACAGGAGAATGAAGTGATTTTTAATGTTTTCCCCTGAATGAAATGTTCTTGGTCCTTTAGTAGGGTGCTGAACAGAGTAGTCAATTTGAATGAAGTGACATTTACCTTATTTGAATAATCCCTCTTTCCTTTGAAAACAAGAACTCTCAGAATATGTTAACTGTGCATGTCAGAACCTGCATACTGTATATGAAAGACACTTTCATGCATCTGATGTGCCCTTTTACATCATAAATTAATTTTCTTATCAATTGTAAAGTCACAATGGCTAAATTATTCAGTCATTCATTTTCCAAAACCATAGCTTCATGGGAGTTGCAGTAAAAAGTGAGTTGTGAGCAAGAAGTAATGAGCTGCAAGAAGTCTAGTGTCTTATATGGCTTAGAGGGCCTGTTCATGAAACTCCATTCTTCAACTTGCTAATGAGGTCTCAAAACAGGAATGGAGTAAAGTTAATATGGTAAAATAGGCCTCCTTAAAATTAGGCTGGATGCATTCATTTTAGTGACAAAGGAATTTCATGGAAAGTTGTATTATACAATATCATTGATCTAGAAGAACTATTAGAAATGAATCAATTTTTTAAAAAAAGTTAGTGGCAATGGTTTCATTTCCATAGAAATGGCCTCATTATTACTGACTCCTGAAAATTTATGAAGGCAGTATTGTTCAGAGCAAGTCTTGAAGCACTCTCCTGACTATTGACTCATAAAAATATTCTTTTTCATGTTTAAAAATAAAGTTCTTTGAATTGATCATCCACACCATGGTTTTCTTAAGCCATCTCTTTTCATTTAAAAGTTATTAATTTAAAAAAAAATAATTAGTGCATTTATATTTACTAATCCAACAGCTATTAAGTGCCTACTATGTGCAGGACAAAGATGATCAACTGGCTTTAAGTTTTTAAAATATTAAAGTGATGACATTATACTTATAAAATTGCTTGTAATTATTGTATCTCTGATTTTAATGGACAAATATCTTATAAATGTATATTAGTTATATTGTATAAAATTTTATCCTCAGAATCATGAAAAGCTGAATTATAGACTCTTCTCGGAAAAATACTGACTGTATGACCCTGGGTAATTCACTTAATTCTTCAGTAGTGCAGGTCTCTCTTTACAATTATTAATAAAATAAAAGGTTATAATCTGCATGTGGAGAGGAAGTTGCTACTTGAGTGCTTCTTATAGTGATAAAATCACAAATCAATGCAAAATAAAATAAGAAGTTACCGTTTTGTGAAAAATTTCAATGAAGGAAAAACAAAATGCTTACTTCCTTTATCTACACACAGACACAGACATAGACAATTAACCACTAATAATTTGTGGCAGGAGACAAAAGAATAAAATTATTTGTATGAATAGAGTTAGATACTGTACTTAATCTTTTTTTTTTCTTTTTGGAGCACTGAGGCAGGGGAATTTGGGTTTAGTGACTTGCCCAAGGTCACACAGCTAGTAAGTATTAAGTGTCTGAGGCCAGATTTGAACTCAGGGCCTTCTGATTCCTAGGCTGGTCCTCTATTCATTGCACCACTTAGCCACCCCTGACTACCTAGTCTTCAGGGGAAAAAAAAATAGGGAGAAGGAAAAAGGACCAAAAAGTCTAGAAACTCCTGTCTTTTACAGTATTATAATGGGATTCATTATTTATAAATGGGTTCAATTAGAAGCAGCTGGGAACAAGCATTTGCTCTTTCCTTTAAAAAAATGGTAATGATTATCTGTCATGTAGACAGAGTGAAAGTCATGTAGAGAGAGTGAAATTCCTAAAGATTTGAATAGAGAAATTAATAGGTACAACCAGACAGTCAGAATCAGGACAGGTGTCTGTTAAGAATAAGGGGAATGTCCCTTTGAAATTTGACAAGCAAAATTCTTGCCTTAGTAAAAGCCAGGGTGTACAAAATTAAGGGAGACACCTTTGCTACCCTAACAGCTGGCAGTACTGCTGACTTGCAGTATCATCTATGTGGAACACAGATGGAACACAACCCTAAGAATCTAGAAATAAATAATAATGACAAAAATTGTGTGCAGCCAAAACAGAAGCCATAAAGTCTATCAAGGAACTTTATAGACCTTGCTCATCATATAAGAGCATTTCAGACCCTCTCCCCCTCACTCAGAGGCTATTCATGTTCATAAACAGTTCTTACAACCTCGTTTCCTAGCCCACAGCAGATGGAAAACAAATTAGAAAGCAGGAAAGGTTGCTGGAGTTAAGCACATGGAAAACAATGAGAGGAAACATAGTAGAAGGACAATGAGGAAGAAGACAAGAAAATAATCTAAAAATACAAGAACTTAAGTTTAATGTGGTAGAAACAACAGTAGAGTTAGCACCTGATGATTTGAACTATCTCCCAATTCTCTGTCACTTATAAGCTATATGATTTAGGCAAATCATTCAACCTTCCTGAGCTTCATTTACCTCATCTTTTAAATAGGGATTGGAATATTATGACTGTCTAATTCACAGTTACTGGAAGAATCAAATGTTCTGACTAACAAAGTATTTTGTAAGCATAAAATGTCATGTAACTTATATTAATATAAAAAAGTCTCACGTCGATAGGCCAAAAAGGCATCATACTATAATAACCTACTAGTGCATTAGATAATATTCAAACTCCCAATGATAATCATGAGTCATCAATAAAACATCAAATTACATTAATCAGGGATGGAAACTTGCCACCTCTAGGCCACATGCGGTCTTCTAGGTACTCAAGTACAACCCTTTGACTGAATCCAAACAAAAAGATTTGTTATATAAAGTTTGGATTCAGTCAAAGGACTGCACTTGGGGGCCAAGAAGACCACATGTGGCCTTGAGACTGTAGGCCTATGTCTAGTCACTTATTTTTTTTTTTTTTTGCAGTTTCAATTTTAATTTATTTTCTTGGTTACATCATTCATTTCCACAAGGTTTTGAGTTACAAATTTT
>CM053596.1:191250870-191261091 GCA_028646575.1 Pseudocheirus occidentalis | reverse complement strand
TACACACACACACACTCCCATATGTATTCATATGCATAAATTTCTGTCCTATATAGACATATGTGTATGTATACATATGTATACATTTATATTCCCTTTAACTCTCCTCATAATGAGAAAAGTTTCATAAGTTGCAATATTTTTTTTATGTAGGCATGTAAGTAGTTCAACTTTGATAAGCTCCTCATGATTTCTTTTCTTTGTTTACTCTCTCCTGCTTCTTGTATTTGAATGTCAAACTTTCTTATTCATCTGTGGTTTTTTCATCAAGAATGCTTGAAAGTCTCTCACCTCATTGAAAGACCATATTTTCCCCTGAAACATTATACTCAATTTTGCTTTTTTTGTATTTTTCACTCCTTTGATCTCCAGAATATCATATTCCAGGTCCTTTAATCCCTTAATGTAGAAGCTGCTAGATCCTGGGTTATCCTGATTGTGTTTCCACAGTATTCAAATTGTTTCTTCTTGGCAGCTTGTAGTATTTGTTCCTTGATCTTGGAACTCTAGAACCTGGCTATAATATTTCTAGGAGTTTCCTTTTAGAGATCTTTTTCAAGAGGTGATGAGTGAATTCTTTCAAATGCTACTTTGCCCTCTGGTTCTAAAATATCTGGGCAATTTTCCTTGAGAATTTCTTGCAGGATGATTTCTAGGTCCTTGTTATGATCATAGATTTCAGGTAGTCCAATAATTTTTAAATTGTCTCTCTTGGATCTATTTTTCAGGTCAGTGTTTTTTTTTTCAAGGAGATATTTCACATTGACTTCTATTTTTTTCATATGTTTGGTTCTGTTTAAGAGCACCTTGATTTCTCATAAAGTCATTTGCTTCCATTTGCTCCACTCTAAATATGAAGTAATTATTCTCTTCAGTGAGCTGTTGAGATTCTTTTTTTCCATCTGGAAAATTCGGCTTTTAAGGCCTTCTTCTCCTCATTGGCTTTTTGTTCTCTTTTGTGATTTGAGTTAGTCTATTTTTAAGGTGTTATTTTCTTCAGTCACGTTGTGGACTCTCTTATCATGATGTTCTTGCATAATTCTCATTTCTCTTCCCAATTTTTCTTCTACTTCTCTTATTTGGTTTTCAAAATCCTTCCTAAGCTCCTCTATGGTCTATAACAAGCTCATATTTTTCTTGGAAGCTTTGGTGCAGGAGTTCTGTCTGTGTTGTCTTCCTCCTATCCCATGCTTTCATGCTTTTTGTCCATAAAAAAGGAATGTAAATTTGGATTGCTGTGATTGCTTTGCTTCCTTTGCCTGCTCATGTTGTCAGTCAATTAACTCGACTTTTGAGCTCTTTGCCATAGTAGAAGTCTGGTTCCAGAGGGAAGAGCTTTGTTCAAAATCACTGGGTTTTGACAGTTTCTAGAGTTATTAAGAGCCTGCTGTCTCTACAGCCCCCACCAGCTTTGGCTCACACATCACATACCTCAGGACCACAACCCAAGACCACAATCCCAATCCAGGGAGGTTAAGGCAAGAGCACTTAGTCTCTGGATGGTCACTTGGTCCCTGTCTAATCTGCAGGCCAGGAGCTCTGAAGCAGTCACATGGAGATGATTGCACAGCTGCAGCTTCTGCAGCTTCTGGTTCTGGCAGCAGAGGGCCAGACCCACTCCTCCATCTCTCCCCCCTCCCATATTTTGCCAAGTTACATTGACCTTTCATTTAGTCTTAGGCATTTATGGGATGATAGTTCTGGAAACTGCCACAGTTGCTAGTGATCTGTTCTCCCAAATGCTCCAGCTGGGCTGGTTGGGATGTCCTGGGCCTAAAACCTCAGTTTCATCAAGGTGCTAGGCTTGGCTCCCAGCATGCTGTGATGAACTCTTCCTGTCTGCCTGCTGGGCTGTCTTCAGAAGATTTATTTCTCTGTCAATTTGTGGGTTCTAGAGCTCTAAAATTTGTTTAGAGTCATATTTTATAAGGATTTGAGGTTGCTTTGGGGGAGCCACGGAATTGTGCTGCTTCTATGCCTCCATCTAGACTTCACCCCTTAAATGTGTAATTTTTATCATCTGACCACAAAGGATTCTTCAGGTATAACATATTCTCAGTTGCCTATTTTGGTAACAATAAAGTTTATGATTTTTTTATATCTGTGTGGTATCTTCCCCTATTACAGCAACCTTTAGAATTTATCATTGAACATAATCATAATTGTGTGTCCTTTTGTACACCTAGACAATTGTTCATATTCTGAAGATTGTTTTGGAAAGTTGTGAATAGGGCAGTTTACAAATAGATAGTGAGAATAGCTAGAAACATAAATACAAATTCTTCTACTCAATGACTTACAATCATTTCTCTTTTCAACCCTAAATAAATCTTTGTCAGTGGTAGATCTCTGTTTGCCTGACAGCTGTACTAAAATTGAAATGATTTGTGATTGCTGAAAACTTTCAACTGTCTCAAATTGTCAGAAACCAAATGGAAAACAGAGTTATCAACTTTTAAGCTCAGATAAATATGGTTGGATTTCTACTTAAGATTGAAATGAAATGTCAAATACAGCTGTCATAGTCTTTCAGAGATAGTGCAATGCTGATATATTCTAAATAACTATCACAAACCTTGGTATAGAAGCATTTAATTTTACAATAGATGTTTTCTGTGCTCAAAATTGAATGCACTTAATAGAATTCTATCATATCCTTGATTTCCAAAGCTATATAATTTGTAAGATTTCCAAGACTTCACTGTGTTTCCTTTAATATGTAAATGCTAAACAACAACAAAAAAGAATTTAAACCTTCCACTTTGAATAGATATTGTAATCTATTGGATGTGTGGATCTTGATAACTCTTCACAGGATTTTTTGTCATTTCTTTGCACTGTCAACTGCTTCCTTTAAATGTAACATTTTTCTACATTACCTATTTTCTGAGGTTATAAAATAGATCTTTTGAAATTATTTATCTACATTTTCAATAGTTTTTGATTATTTTAAACTTACAAAGCAAAATACATGAAAGTTACTTACTGCAAAAGTATATTGATCCTTTGATCTTATTTTCCACTAAGAAATTGGAGAAATAAAATCCTATAATTCAACCAGTTCACTAGTATATACTGCTCTTTAATTGTGATTCATGTAAATTTATTTGCATTAAATTTATGCATTTTTAATTTTAAGGGCATTTACTATTTTCAATTAGCTTTATTGTTTCCAATAATTGAAAGATCTCATTGATAAAAGCAGTCGAAATTAGAATCATTTCGAGCTGAAAAAGTAAACTCAATTTCTAATGCACTTTGAAGAGCAACTATGTATTCTGTTTTTAGTATCTACCAACATACATACCACATTGGATACTTAACAATTTTTGCTAAGAGAGGTTATAAATACTGATGGTAACAACTGTTTAACACTATTATAGTCTAGTAAAATATAAGCTACCAGAAGGTAAGGACTATTGTTTTCTACCATTTTTCTTTTGTTTCCTCAGTGCCAAGAAAAAAAAATTGTACACTGTAGGCCCTTAACAAACATGGGATGAATAAATGAATGGTTTGAAAGTTCTCTCATTCAAAATAATCCAGGTACAATTTTCTAAGTGACTATTATGTAAAAGGTATTATTTTTGGCAATATGCCAGAGGTTGTTACTTTTTTGATATATGTCATGAAACTCTTTAACTGTCTCGTGAAACCTCTGGTTAATTTTCAATGATTTAAATTGAATAAAATATATGCAATTTAATATGTGATTACAAAGGAAAGCAATTACATTTTTTAAACATATAATTTTTTTCTCATACAAGTTTGTAGACCTCCTGAAATCTGGATCCATTGGGAATATGGAGATACCAGGTTGAAAATCACTTCTCCATTGTGAAATGAAGGCTCCATTGTGAAAGAGAATTTGTATTTACATACATACATATATACATATATATATATATACATATGCCTTCATGTTGTGAACTGAGAGTGTGCAAGTGAAGTTGGATACCTGTCTATTAGGTAGTATCATATAGCTTTTCCTAATTTTGTGAATAGGGAAACCATTAGCCAAATAAGTTGGAAAATAATCTCCCTTTATAGAAGAGATTCTCTTTCCTTGGGATGCTACTGACATAATGAATGTGTTTGTTACAATTACTTTTGGAAAGACCAGAGGAGAGGGGAAATCATTGCTAAATATATATTTTTTAATGATTTTTTTTTTGCTTTTTGGAGGGCAGTTGGGGTTAAGTGATTTGCCCAAGGTCACACGGCTAGTTTTCTGTGTTAAGTGTCTGAGGCCAGATTTGAACTCAGGTACTCCTGACTCCAGGGCCGGTACTCCATTCACTGCACCACCTAGCCGCCCCAAAATAATTAATGTGAACATTATAGATTCAAAGATTTGGGGGTTTGAAGTCTGAAAATTGGAGTTGTAGTCCTAATTTTATTACTTCATGGCTGTCCAAACATGAGTAACCAAATCTCTCTGAGGTTGTTTTTTCTTCTGTAAAACAGGAGAGTAATATTTGTATGTCTTATCTCAGCAGGTACTGAGGAAAATACTTTGGCATTTATAAAACACTACATGAATATTAACCATTAATTAATTTAGGGTGAGGGAAAGGACCTATGATTTCATTGGTATGAAGAAGTCCTTGTGAAGAAAATCTATTTAATAATGCATATTAGCATGTAACATAATACTACTAATAATAATCTAACATTTATATTGTTTATTCTTTATCATGTATTATACTAAGCATTTTCAGGATTATCTCCTTCCAAGATTATTCCTTACAAAAACCTGGGAGGCAATATTATCCTTATTTTACAGATAAGGAAATGGAGGCAGACATGACTTAGCCAGGTCATGTAGTGAATGACTAAAGATTGATTGGAACTCAGATCTTTCTAACTCCAGGCCAGCACTCTACATATTGTGTCACCTAGCTGTGACACATATTCTTTCACTTCATTTTTGAATAGGATTTTTATTATTTTTCTTTACATGCAAAAAGTCATTAACATTTTAAAAAATTGAATTCCAAATTCTCTCCCTTTTTTTCTATACCCCCTCCAAAAGATGGTAAGCAATTCCATTTAGTTTATAATTGCTTGATCATGCAAAATACATTTACATATTAGTCATGCTAATATTGACTATACGGACCACAAACAATGAAAAAATAAATAAAGTGAAAAGTAGTATGCTTTGATCTGCATTCAGACTCTATCAGCTCTTTCTCTGGAGGCAGATAGCATTTTTTCATCATAAATCCTTTATAATTTTCTTGGATTATTGTATTGCTAAGAATAGCTAAGTCATTCAAAGGGGATGCTCATTTTTATTGACCTTTGGGCATGTGCCAAATTGCTTTCCAGAAAGGTTGGATCAGTCCACAACTCCACTAACACTGGATTAGTGTCCTAATTTTTCCATATACCCTCCAACATTTGTCACTGTCTTTTCCTTTTATATTAATCAATCTGATCAGTATAAGGTGGTACCTCAGAATTGTTTTCATTTCAATTTATTTGATCAATAGGGATTTAGAGTGTTTTTCAGATAACTATATGTAACTGTGATTACTTTGCCTAAAAACTGCCTGTTGTTCACTTTTTCTAATGATATATCAATTGGAAATGACTTGTATTCTTATAAATTTGACTGTGTTGTCTTTTTATTTGAAAAATGAGATGTTTATCAGATATAAACCCCCCAGTTTACTGTTTTCCTTCAAAATTTTTTTATTTGATATAATCAAAATTATCCATTTTATATCTCATAATGCTCTCTACCTCTTTTTTGGTCATAAATTATTCACTTCTCCATAGATCTGACAGGGAACTATTCTTTGTTCCCCTAATCCTATTTATTAATTTTAAATATTTTTCTTTTTAATTTTGAATTCCGTATTCTCTGCTGACCTGTCCACTAAGAACATGAACAAAATATCAAATATACATGTGAAGTCATGTAAAATTTATTTCTAGACTAGATATGTCACAGAATAAAAAGAAATTGAGAAAATTATAACTTCAGTTTGCAATATGCATTCAGAGTTCCTCAGTTCTCTCTCTGGAGATGGATAGCATTTTTTTTCATTATGAGTCCGTTGGAATTGTCTTGTATCACTCTATTAATCATACTAGTCAAGCCTTTCACAATTGATCATCATTAAAACATTTCTGTTATCTTCCACAATGATTTCTATGTTCTTCTCATTTTGCATCAATCAGTTTAGACTTTGCTATTTTTTACTGAAATTTCTTATGCCACAAAAGTACTTCTTCACAGTCATATGCCACAAATAATTTGGCCAGTTCCTTCCCTTGATGAGCATCCCTTCCCTTCAATTTCCAACCCTTTGCCATCACAAAAAAAATTACAGCTGTTGTATCTTTAAAAATATTTGTACATATAGGTCCTTTTCCTTTTTCTTTCATGGCTTTGGTGTATAGATCTAGTAGTGATATTGCTGGATCAAAATATATACACAGTTTTATAGCTTTGGGCTATAATTTAGACTGTTCTCCAGAATGGTTGCACCAGTTCAGTACTCTACCAACAATTTATTAATGTACATATTTTCTCTCATAATCTCCAGTATTTGCATTTTGATGGATGTGTGGTGTTTATAGTTGCAATTCACTAATCACCAGGGATTTAGAATATTTTATGTGCCTATAGATAGCTTTGATATCTTCTGCAAACTGATAGTTCATATCCTTTGACTATTTGTCAATTGGGTTATGTCTCTTATTTTCATATATTTAACTCAGTTCCCTGTATATTTTAGAAATGAGGCCTTTATCAGAGATAGTTTCTGAGAAATTTTTTTGAGATTATTTCATTGATCAAAATGTAGTTTTCCTTATTATCCTTTTCAGTTAGGTCTAATTCTGAGATCATGATTGCTACATCTGACTTTTAATCTCAGCTAAAGGATCATAGACTTTGCCCCAGCCATTCCTTTTAACTCAATATGTGTCTTTCTCTTCAAAATGTGTCTCTTTTGCATAGCACATTATGGATTCCTATTTCCAATCTGCTCATTGGATCCATGTGTTTTCTTATCTAATTCACATTCACAGCTATGATGAATAACTGTGCATTTCTCTCCATCCACTTTCCTCTGTTTCTCCCCCCATCTCTTTCTCCCTCCCTCTCTCTCTGTCTGTCTCTCTCTCTTGCCTCAAGTCTGTCATACTTTGGACCATTGTCTCCCCTTATCTGCATTCCACTTTATTTTCTTCACCTGTATTTATTATTTTCTCCCTTTATTATCACACTATTGGGTATAATAGATTTCTATACACAACTGAATGTATATGTATATAATACATACACACTTGTACATACCCACATATATGTATATGAGCATATGCATGTGTATGTATACATATATGCAGAAATACTATTTGTATACACATGCATATACACATATGAAATACATACAAATACATGTAACTTAGAGAACTTAAATGACTTGCCTAATGTCGTAGATATACTTATGTAAAATTAGGTCATTTTACAGCACTGTATCTAACTCCATGCCATCTCTGAATATGTCCCCATGCTTTCTTACATATAATCACAATCAGATATGTGGTCCATTATCTATATACCATATGCTAGTTTGTTACTTGAATAAACATACTAAACTCTACCTCTCACTTTTAACATCTAGGAAGGTACCCTTGAGATTAAATCTGGGGTTAAAACTGTCTAGAATGTGGAAATTCTTAGAGATTACCAAGGTTCAGTAAATTCTCTGTCTGGTTTGGCCATCAACTCTGTCTATTGTGAAGAATCTCTCTCTCTTTTGGTGGAATGAATCTTATGCACGTAGACTTGCACACAAATCATAGTAAGTTGCCATGTACAGCAAAAGACATTTTAAGTAGTATAGAATGTAATTAAGCATTTAAAATATGATTCTTCTTGTAGGCAGTAACGCAGATGAAAGGAAAAATGTTCTGCATGCTTCAAAAGGCCACTTAAGCTTTAGTTATCATCATCATCATCATCATTATCATCATCATCATCGTCAATATCATTATTATAACAGATAACATGGTTGACAAGGGGCAGAGTGGATATAGCATTGGACCAGGAGGCAGAAAAACATAGTTTAAATTATGTCTCAGATATTTACTAACTGTGTGACATTGGGCAAGTCACAACCTCATGTCCCTCAGTTTTCTTAACTGCAAATATTATAGAGAAGGAAACAAGAAACCACTCCATTATCTTTGCTAATTATGTCCAAATGTGGGTCACAAAGAGGCAGACAGAACTTAAAAGACTGAACAAAAAATGAGAGAGGTCTTTCCTTTTTTCTCTGTAGGCCTATTGATGAGAGCATTAAGAACCATATTTAGGTAGATAAGTCACTTAAATGAGTTAAGAGAAGTGGTGTGATCTTAATGTAATCATATATTTAAGTAAAGAGAGAGACAGAGATGTATATAATGACATATATGTCTATATAATTGTAACAGCAAGCACCCTAGCATGCCTAGGATGGCTTCTAGCATAGGTTCTTTGTTCTGTTTACTAAAGGAAAGCAACTTTAAAGGGGTCAACAATCTTTAATTAAACATATACACATACAAACACACATATTTGCTTAGTTCAGGGGGAAAAGTCAGTAACTTGAACTTCATAAAATACAAACAAAAATTACACACAGAAAAAATACAGAGAAAACAGCACAATTCAATAAATCAACAGACCGAACCTCTAATTATCTGATCATTACATACATAAATAGCTAGTTACCAGAAAGAGAAGCACCAATATCTAGGTTTTCAAAGCCAGGGGGCTAAATGGATACTAGAGACTCATCTGGCCAAATCACACAATTCTTCCCAAAAGTGAGACCCAAAGCAAAACCTCACCTCAGAGTATATATATATATATATATATATATATATATATATATATATATATATATATACTCTTCTTCAGGGTCAGAGGAAATCACAACCTTTATGACCCACTCCCTAATTACAAAGGAACAAAAGGTGTGGGACATCCTGAAAAACAATCCTCCCCCTAATCAAGCCCCTCCTGTTGGGTTCAACTTGAAGGAGGGAAGATCTTTAAATTCCCTATGTCTATTAAGAGTCAAGGAAGATCTTCAAATTCCTTTACCATTACAAAAATAAACTTTTAAGTTTAATCTGTGTCAGTAACATTTTCTTCATCATTTTCTTAAATTTAACCAATAATCAAAAGCAAATCAAACCATAATTTGAACTGTGTACCAATTTCTGAAGTAAATCCTCACAGCAAAAATGTAACAATCATCTCTTCTGAGCTGGTTTAAACTGACTGCAATACATCAATGGTTAGGAATGTTAATGAGCATGGTGATGATATTCGTCTCAGAGACAAAGGCTTGTAATAATAATGCAATATTCACAATGCCCACAGTGGTTATAAATATGCTGGTATAATTGTGAATCAGAAAATGTAGCAGACTCTCCACGTGGAGTGCAGAACCAAAGCCTTTATTCAAATACCAGAAAAATGAGTCTCAGAACCAGAAAGCCAAAGTCATTATAGTAGCCACAAAGTTGGTACACCTGGTTAATTCAGTGAACACCCACATTCCTAAGCCATCACAACAGAATGGGCTCCCTCAAGCAGGCATCCTCCCCTCTCCCTCATGGCAGCTCCTCAGCCTGGTTCTTGGAAGGTCTCAGTAGAAATTCCCAAATATTTTAGTGTTAAAAATAACAACACTATACCCAAAATTCTAATAATAAGACTATAGATTCTAGAACACCCATGAATTAAGTGACCTTCCTATGGTTACCCAGACATTATTTTCAAGGCAGTACTTTAACCTAGGTACATCTAACTTCTAGCTCATCCTTTATTCACTGCACAATGAACAGAGAGTTGGTCCTATAATCATAAGTCCTTAAAGAAAGAGTTATACAAAATTTACAAACTAACCATGTCTGACAGGGTATATACAGCATTTCTCATCCATTGTCTACATTCACCTGGTTAAGACAGACAAAATATATCCTTCATCAGATGGGCTCACTTCCAATATACTATGGGGAGGAATCCTGCCTTCTATATTTGAAACTCCAATTCAGAAATAATTGTTTTCTGGGCAATTTAATAATTTGAGATTTAAAAAAATCAAGAGAAGAAACTGACACAGATCTATGACTCATTAAATTTAAAGTCTTAAAAAGTTGTCTAGAATGCTGATGACAAATTGATGTGTAAGAGACTGGACTTGA
>CM053596.1:191237555-191250770 GCA_028646575.1 Pseudocheirus occidentalis | reverse complement strand
ACTCCCCGCCTTCCCAATGGCCTGTGAGGAAAGCATCTGTATTCTCACCTTTAAATCTACATTAAATCAGGCTATCTCTTCTACTTGCACTTGTGACCCTATGAGGCAAGGTTTTCTTTAGGTGTCTTTACCTTGCATTTCTACTTCCACTGCCAATATCTTAGATTCAAAAGAAAAGTTGCTTCTCATCTCAAGCCTCCTGTGGCTATTTCTTTTCTGAATTTTATGGCTTTACCCTGTCCATGGCTGCTCTCTGTCCTTGCTTTATCTAAATCCCTCAGTGTTTTATAAGGATTAGATTTTATAGCTCTTTAATCAGATAATTTGATGTACCCTTTTCAATCTGAGTTAAAAGCAGATAGCTCTATGGAATCAGCACTGATGAAAGGGAGAGATGACCTTTTACTAACTATATGGAATAGATATTTCTGTGCTCTGCGCTGCTGCAGCTTTCAAATAGTATTGGCACAATATTCAGTTTCATTCTTCTCTCCATCATTTCTTTTGTTTAATCATGTACTTTAAAAGTTGGTTCTTCCTCAGAGTCCCATGACAGTTTCTTTAACATTTTCTTCATAATTTACATTTTTAAGTAGTCCCATTGTAGATATATCACTTAAATATTATCTTGGTAGTTTTAGACTTTTCTAGAAAGTAAGGTAAAAGCTGAAGACAAACTTGAAAATGATAAAATAGTACCATAAATTTCATTTTTGGAGTAAAGAAGGGGAAATACTAATCTTTATTTATTTACATTCTATAATTGCATAAATATAAATTTTTGAATTATCTTTTTTTTAAAAAATAACTATGGGGGTTTAGAGGAAGATTAAGATGTCAATAGCAGAGCAAAGCCAAGATGGCAGAAAAAAGGTCCGGAATTCTCTTGAGCTCCCCCAAATTCCCCTTCAAACAATTTTAATAAATACCTCCAAACAAATGCTGGAGCAGCATAACCCACAAAAGAATGGGGTGAAACATTTTGCTAGCCCAAAATTACTTAGACACTTGGCAGCAAAGGTCTAATGCACCTGGATGAGAGTGAAGTGCAGGCAGCACCGCCAGCAAACCTGGAGGTGATTGAATTGGTAGCTGCAGTGGCTACTCACAGAACTCAGCCCAAAAGTGGTAAGGGGGGGATCAAGAAACTGGCCAGATAGAGATCACAAGCTTGCACTAGGCTCAGAACTGTTTCATTCCATATACTTGGACATAGATCAAGGTCCTAGGGAAAGGAGAAGCACTAGCAAATCAATGCTTATGACAGCAAGGGAATGGGGACCCTGGTCATAGTTCTAAAGTAGAAAAGAGTACTTGTGGTCATTCAAAAACTGGAGCACAAGTCAGGAGAGTAATAAACACACCTCTCCTTATATCATAACACCTTGGAAGAACTAAAAACTTACAGACACCCAAGACTAGCTCTAAAAAAAGAAGCATGAAAAAGCTGACATTTGTGAAAGTATTCCCTCTACAACAGGAGCAGACACCAACTTTAATATTAAGTTAAAAGTCAAGAAATGAGGAGGAGGGTGACCAAACAACAACAACAACAACAATAACAACAACAACAACAACAACAACAACAACAAAAATATCCCAACCCTAGAAAATTACTGGGGTGAAAGGGAAGATCAAAACACAAATTCAGAGGAAGACAACAACGTCAAAACTGCAACATCCAAAACCCAAAGGAAAAATGTGAGTTGGTCTCAGTACATGAAAATGCTTTAAAATGATTCTAAAATTCAAGTAAGAAACATGAAGGAAAAAAATGAAAAAAATTAATGAGAGTGATACAAGAAAATCATGAAAAGGTACAAAAACTCCATAAACAAGACACAAAAAATACTGAATAAAATAACACCTTAAAAAGAGACTAGATAAAATGGTAAAAGATGCACAAAAAGTCATTGAGTAGAAGAATGCCTTAAAAGGAAAAATTGGGCAAATGTAAAAAAGAAAGATATTGTAATAGCAATCAGTTTATCAGATACTTAGCACTTTGTAATTTAGGGGTAAGTATGGAAGTTGTGAGCCCTGTTCCCTTTTAAGAGGGCCTGAACTCCCCTGTTGACATGGAAGAAGGGTATTGGCTGAAACAGGAGGTGAGTGTGTATATAATCAAGAATTCCAGAGACATAGAGACAGAATTGAGAGGAAGCAGGATTATCTCAGCATCTGGTAGCTGGGCTGCTGGACTAAACAAGTAAGTTGGACTTTTCTTGAGAGAGAGAGGCATGATCAGGATGAGACTTTGTTTGTTTTTGGCCTGCGTGATCCATGAGTTCCAGATAAGAGAAATGGTGAAGGGTTTGAGATGTGCTGGACCCTGGGAACTTCAGTGTGTTCCGGGGACTGCACTGAGGACTGGACGAGGTGCTGGGAACTGTTTACCCCTGAGGACTGGACAAGAACCTGTCAGCTGTCTGCTTCTGAATCTAGGTGACTGTTTGGTGGATTCAGGAGGGAGCTGGAACCATGGAAGGGAATCCAGGGAAACAGAGAGACCACCCAGAGTCAAGGTGAAGAAAAGGCCTCCCCTTGGATGAAAATGAGGTTTGCTGGACACCAAAGGATGGAGGGTTTGTGTGGTTCTTATAAAGAGTGTATTTGTGATTAACGATCTTTAGTAATTGGGAATCTAGCTTAGTGACTGATTAAGTCAATGGTTGCCCCACGAATGGAAGTTTGATTATTGTATTGTGAATTGACTGAATGATTAAGTATGCAGGGTTTCTGCCTTAGAGAAATCAGATGATTATTCCTTTGTTCTTTGTTCTAAATACTGTGGCCAGTGTAGTGAAAACTGTGTGACCATTCTAATGTTAAGCTGTAATAACCACTATATTGTGTCTTTCTGTGATAAGATGTAATGTTGTGAATTTTATATTGTGAATATTGTACTGAACCTTGATTTGTAATGGAATAAAGAGTGTTCACTATTACTGTGTAATCTGAACCTTAAAAGCTGTTCACTTTAGCATTCTTTTGGGAATCTGATTGTGCATAGCATTACAGATATACAAAAATTCACTGAGGAAAAAACTAAATAAAGCAAAAGAGGTCAAATGTAAATGGAGATTAAAAATGTCTAAGAAGGAAACAACTCTTTAAAAAAAACAGCTAATGTTTCTATGAGAAAAGCAACACAAAAAAATCCAAAAAGAGAAAAGAAAAAAATTAAGAAAATGTGAAATATATCATTGGGCAAAGAACTAACCTGGAAAATAGATTAGGAAGGGATTATTTAAGAGTTATCAGAGTTATCAGATTTCATGAAAGCCATTGGAAAAAAAGCCCAGACATCAAGTACAAGACTCAAAGGAAGCATAAAAAGATAATCAGCAAAGAGAAATCATAAGAGACTCAATAAAGTTAAATTTCTTACATTCCTACATGGAAAGATAATATGCACAACTCTGTAATGCCTAAGAACTTTCTAATTATTAGGGCACTTAAAAGGAGTGTACATAGACAAAGGGCATAGATGTGTGTTGAATATGATGAGATGATATATAAAATATAAAATTAAGGGGGAAGTCAAATATGCACTAGGAGAATGGAAAAGGGAGAGGTAAAATAGGGTGAATTATCTCATATGAAAGTAAAGTGAAAGAATGTTTATACTGGAGAGGATGATGCGGGAAGTAGGAGGAAATGCCTGAACTTTATTCTCATTGGAATTGACTAAAAAAAATTGACTCAAAAAATTGACTCAAAATATACAAACTCAGTTGGGTATAGAAATCTCTCATCTCCTAAAAGAAAGTAGGCAGGGGAGGATATAAAAGAAGTAGGGGTGATGGAAGGAGGATTGGGGAAGATGGCAGCAAGAAGTAAAACATTTTTGAGCATGGATGCTGTAAAAAAAAGCAAGAGTAGAATACATGGGGTGAAAATAGGATGGAGGGGAATACAGCTAGTGATCATAAACATAATACACTATAGCAAGTATTACCAATGACGGCCTCATTTCTCAAATACATAAGAACTAATTCAAATTTATAAAAATAAAAATCATTCTGCAATTAATGAATGGGAAAAGGATGAGAACAGACAGTTTTCAGATAAAAAAAACACAAAACTTTCCATAGATATGTGAAAAATAAATTCTCTAAAGCACCATTGATTAGAAAAATGCTAATTAAACAATTCTGGAATATTACCTCCAATTTATCAAACTGACTAATGTGACAGAAAAAGAAAATGACAAATATTGGAAGAGTTGTAGGAAAACTGGGATACTAATGCACTATTGGTGGAGTTGTAAAATGATTCAACCATTGTGTAGAACAATTTGGAACTATACCTAAAGCACTATAAAAGAGTAAATACCATTGAACCAGCAATACCACTACTAGGTTTCTTTCCCAAAGAGATTTTTAAAAAATGAAAACAACCTATGTGTACAAAAATAGTTATAACACCTCTTTACTCTTGGCAAAGTATTGGAAATTGAGGAAGGCCCATCAAATAGGGAGTGGCTGAAGAAGTTGCAATATTTTATTGCTATGGAATATTATTGTGCTATAAGAACTGAGGAGCAGTACGTTTATAGAAAACCCTGGACTTACCTGAACTGATCCAAAATGAAATGAGCAGAATCAGGAGAACATTGTACACAGTAACAATATGATCGTTAGATGATTAAATATGAATGACGCAGTTATTCTCAGCAATATAATGTTTCAAGACATATGATGAAGTTATGATGAAAAATGCTATCCATCCAGAGAGAAAGAATTGATAAGAGTATGAATGCAGATTGAAGTATGCTTATATTTAAAATTTTTCTTGTTGAATTTTTTGATTTGTATTGCTTTTACAACATAACTAATATGTTAATATTTTTGTATGACTAAACATGTATAACCTATATTAAACTGTTTTTCTTCATATTGAGGGGGGAGGGAAGGAAGATAATTTGGAACTCATTAAAACAGTAAGAAGTGTGTATACATATATATATACATATTTATATTTAAATACATATATGTATGTATATATTCATATGTATATGCATATATATTTATATGTATATATATGTATATGTGTATATATATGTACATATATATATATATAATTGAGGAAAATTAAGTAATCTTTAAGAAGATGTCAATACCTAAGACAGTGTTTAAAAAATTGCTTTATATTTTTTTATTTGAGCCTTTTAACAAAAATGTCCTTTTAACAGAGTAGAAAATAGAGGCACAAAAAGATTAAATAGTTTGCCTGTGGTAATAGAGCTCAAAACTATCTGATTCTTGAGTTGAATATTGAGCCAAGATCTACGCTGATTCTAAGTCCTGAGCTCATTCCCAGATGTGCTTCTGACTTTCTGTAGTTCAACAGAAGGCCCATCTACATTATTATCATGGAATACGCTTCTTCCTTCTGCTATACAGGACTCTTTCACCTATTGGTGAGTTCAGTCTAAGGCTTCCATACTATGGACAGCCCAGTCAGCCAACCTTCTTTCACTCCCTAGTTGTGCTTCTGACTTACCAGTCTTGCATACCATGCCCTTCTACTGTGTAGCTTTCCTTCAACTCTTTACCAACTGCATTTTGTCTGTTGTTGTTGTTTTTTTTCATTAGACTTTATGTTCTTTGTGGGTAGAGTATATATTTTTCTTATGTTTGTAGCCTTGGAACTTAGCAGAATTACACGTAGATAGTAAATACATAATAAATGCATTCCTGTTTTCTTCCCACCTACCTGCACCCAATCCTCTATGTTGTGTTACCTCACAAAATACATAAAGAAATTGCTTGAATGGAAAGAATGGAATTTAAATAGCAAAATCAAGGTTGGATTTCTGGGATGGGTTTTGAGATTTTATTCTACTACTAGTACTACCTGAGAGGTACTAGGCAATTATTTTCACTACTGTTGAGTTCACTAGTGAAAGAAAAGAATAAGAATAAATGTCCATTTCTGAATTCTATAATCCTCTTTCTGGTTCTTCATGCCTCTTCAGTTCTTATTAATTACATAGAGATTTTTATAGTCTCACACTCCCTGAGATCTATTATTGTAATTGGAATCCACACTGACATAGTAACAAAATTTCTAATTGTTATACTGACTGCAACTTAAGTATCACAAAGAGCTTGCGGTTAGCAAATTATCAAATGTAATCATGAGAAGACATAATTGTACAAATACTTAGGAAGACTCTATGAAAATTTACGGAAAGAGTATTCAAACCATAATTATAGATGGTATGGGGCAAGATTGAAGTTATTGGAACATAAATAAATTTTTAATAAATACACCTCCCAAAAAACAAGTGTGAAGTATGCTATAGCATGACCACAGGAAATAATAGAAAAGAAAATTCACTAATATTAAAAATGGAATATGATGGGAAAGAAAAAAGTGCCTTTCTTATTAGTGTGTTCTGACATTTTGGACCAGGAGCTAAATCTTGATTATACATAATGATGCAATTACCAGGTGTTCCAGGGAGTGCTTTGAATATTAAGCATATAACTCTGAGTAAACTACTTAAGGGTAATTAAGTTAACATTGTGAATAAATGTACTGAAAGGCCTATATAAAGCTAGCAGCATACTTAGATAAGCAGTCTAAGTTCTATCATCCTTATGACCTCCAAGGAGAGGCCTAAGGATACTTCTACTATTTATTCTTAAACAATTCAAATAATTATGATTTTTATGTATTTTCACATTTATTTAATATCAATTTTCCCCATTTACAGGTGAAGAGAATTTTTTTATTTTTAAACATAACTTTTATTTTAGTTTTCAACATACATTTCCACAACATTTTGAGTCGCAAATTTTCTCCCCATCTTTCCCCTACCTACCACCCAAAACAGTGATCCCACTGTATAACCCCTCCTCTGATCTGCTCTTTTCTATATGCTCCTCTGTCACTCCTCTGACTCTCTGGTAGGGCAAGGTGGATCTCCCTACCCCATAGCCTGTATATTTTACTTCCCAGTTGCATGTAAATAATAATTATGTGCATACATATATAAAACATTTAATTCTAAATCTTTAAATTCTAGATTCTTTGCCTTCCCCCCTCATCACCTACCCCCACTAGAAAGATTAGCAGTTCAACACAGGCCACATATGTGTAGTTATACAAAACATTTTCACAATGGACATATTGTGAAAGATTGACTATATTTCCCTCCATCCTATCCCACTCTCTACTTGTTCTGTTCTCTACTTTGTCCCTGTCCCTTTAGAAAAGTATGTGCATCAAACAACCCTCCCCCCCAATCTGCCTCTCCTCCAACATCCCTCTCTCTCATCCTCTTCCCCACTACTCTCGTGTAGGGCAAGATATCCAGTTCAGAGTGTATGTCATTCCTTCTCTAAACCAAATTCAATGAGAGTAAGGTAGACCCATTCCCTTTTGCCTTCTTGTCCTTCCCCTACATTGAAACAATTATGCCTTGCCTTTTCTATATGAGATAATTAACCCCATGCAGTCTCTCCCTGTCTCCTATCATTCTATTCCTCTCCCGCCTTTCATTTTCAACTATTAAAATATCATCCCTTCCTATTCAATTGATCCTGTGCCCTCTGTTTATGTATACCTGTACACATATGTACACACACTCACTTATGTCTTCATATGCATATATACCCGCCTATATAGACATATGTGAATGTATATATACATTTATATTCCCTTTAACTATCCTCATACTGAGAAAAGTTTCATAAGTTGCAATGATCATTTTTCCATGTGAGCATGTAAATAATTGAACTTTGATAAGCTCCTTTTGATTTATTTTCCCTGTTTAACTTCTCATGCTTCTTGTATTTGAATGCCAAACTTTTTATTCAGCTCTGTTTTTTTAATCAAGAATGCTTGAAAGTCCTCCACATGATTGAATGACCATTTTCCCCTGAAACGCTACACTCAATTTTTCTGGGTAGGTGATTCTTGGTTTTGATCCTAGCTCCTTTTATCTCTGGAATGTTATATCCCTGGTCCTTTGAACCCTTAATGTAGAAGCTGCTAGATCCTGGGTTATTCTGATTGCATTTCCACAGTATTCATATTGTTTCTTCTTGGCACCTTCTAATATTTTCTCCTTGATCTGGGAACTCTGGAACCAGTCTATAACATTCCTAGGAGTTTTCTTTTGGGGATCTTTTTCAGGTTTTGATTGGTGAATTCTTTCAATTACTATTTTGCCCTCTGTTCTAAAATATCAGGGCAATTTTCCTTGAGAATTTATTGAAGGATGATTTCTACATTCATTTTTGATCTTGGCTTTCAGGTAGTCCAATTATCTTTAAATTTTCTCTCCTGGACTTTTTTCCAGGTCAGTGTTTTTTTTAATATTTCACATTATCTTCTCCTTTTTTAGTTGTTTGGATTTGTTTAATAGTATCTCAATTTCTCATAAATTCAATCTCTTTAATTTGCTCAAATATAATTCTGAAGGAATTCATTCTTCAGTGAGCTTTAGAGATCCTTTTTCCATCTGGCAAATTCAGCTTTTTAAAGCATTCTTCTCCTCATTGGCTTTTTGGGCCTCTTTTGTCATTTGAGTTAATCTATTTTTTAAGGTACAATTTTCTTCAGTCAGGTTGTTGACTCTCTTTTCATGATTTTCTTCCATCCTTCCCATTTCTGTTCCCAATTTTTGCGGCACTTTTCTCATCTGGTTTTCAAAATCCTTCATAAGTCCCTCTATGGCCTAAAACCAATTCAATTTTTTCCTGGGAAACTTTTGGTGCTGGAGTTCTGACTGTTTTATCTTCCTCCCATTCCAGTCTTTGATCCTTTTTGTCCCCCAAAAAGAAATCTAAAGTTGAACTGCTGTGTTTGCTTTGCTTCATTTGTGTGCTCATGTTGCCAGTCAATTTATGTGACTTTTGAGTTCTTTGCCACAGGAGAAGTCAGCTTCCAGAGGGGAGAGTTTCATCACAAATTCCAGGGATTTTCACAACAGCCAGAGATTTTAGGAGGCTGCAGTCTCTATAGCTCCCACTAACTTTGACTCACTGGTCATGTACCTCAGGGCCAGCACAGAAGACCACAATCCCAGCCCAGGCAGGTTAAAGAAAGAGTTTTTAGCCTCTGAATTGTCCTTCCCCTCCCCCCCTGCAATCTGATGGCCAGGAGCTCTGAAGCTGCCATGTGGAGGTGGCTGCATAGCTGCTGCTTCCACAGCTTCTGGCTCTGGGAGTGGGAGACTGGACCCACTCAGACATCCCCCTCCTCATGTCCAGCAGAATGCCACTGACCATTTATTTTGTCTTTGGTATTTATGGATTGATAATTCTGGAAACTGCCACAGCTGCTGGTGATCCACTGTCCTGCATGCTCCAGCAGGGCTGGTCGGACTGCCCTCAGGATGAAACCTTTGGTTCATGCAGGGTGGGGCTCAGCTCCCAGTGTGCTGTGATGAACCCTTCCTGTCTACCTGCTGGACTGCCTTCAGCAGATTTGTTTCTCTGTCACTTTGTGGGTTCTGGAGCTCTAAAATGTGTTTTGAGTAATATTTTATTGGTATTTGAGGTGGTTATAGGGGGAGCCACAGAGATTTCCTTTTTTTGCTGCTGTTTTGACTCTGCCCTCCCCAACAACATTTTTTAACATTTGTTTTTTTAAAAAAAATGTTTTTTTTGGAGGGGGGAAGGCAACACAATTGGGGTTGAATTACTTGCCCATGGTCACACAGCTAGTATATATGTCAAGTGTCCAAGGACAAATTTGGACTCAGGTCCTCCTCACTTCAGGGTCAGTAATAAGATTTGTTGTGCCATCTAGCTGCCCATTTTTAAAATTTTGAGTTCTGAATATTCTACCTTTCTCTTTCCTTCAACCCATTGAGAAGGCAAGCAATTCCATATAAGTTGCACATGTGTAGTCATGCAAAACACACCCATAATAGTCATGCTATAAAAGAAAACATAGACAAAAATATTCAAGGAAAAATAAAGTGAAAAACAAAACAAAACTTGTTTCAATCTGTATTCAGACACCATAAGTTCTTTTTTGGGGGGGATTGATAGTATTTTTCATCCTAAGGTGCTCAGAGTTGTCATGGATCACTGTATTGCTGAGAACAGCTAAGCCATTCATGACTCATCATCCTACAGTACTGCTTTGTATTCATTACATTTAACTTTGCATTAACCCATGCAAGTCTTTCTAGATTTTTCTGAAAGCATCCTGCTCATCATTTCTTATAGTACAGTAGTATTTCATAAAAATTGCATACCACAGCTTATTTAGTCATTCTTCAACTGATGTGCATCCCCTCAGTTTTCCAATTCTTAACCCCTAGAAAAATGTTATAAATATTTTTGTACTTATAGATCCTTTTCTTGTTCCTTTATTTAATCTCTTTTAAGACACAGCCTTAGTTGTGGTATTGCTCTGACAAAGGTATGCATGGTCTGATAACCCTTTAGGCATAGCTCTTGTTTGTTCTATAGAATGGCTTAATCAATTTACAACTCTGACAACAGCACATTAATGTCTTATTTTTCACACATTTCCTCCAACATTTAATTTTTCTGTTCCATTTTCTAATCTAACAGATATGAGGTAGTATCTCTGAATTGCTTTAACTTGCATTTCTCCAATCAATAGTGAGTTAGAATGTTTTTAATATGGTTAGATAGCTTTAATTACCTTATCTGAAAACTGATTATGTCTTTTGATCATTTATCAATTGGGGAATCACTCTTATTTTTATAAATTTGAAACAGTTCTCTATATGTTAGAGAAATAAGACCTTTATCAGAGAAATTTGCTTCAATTTTTTTCACAGTTACTACTGCTAAATCTATTTACCTGCATTCTATTCTCTCTACCCCTACTTATACTGTTCTCTCTCTCCTTTCACCTTGTCTCTCCTCAAAAGCATTTTTGATTCTGATTACCCCTTTCACCAATCAACATTTCCTACTATCACACACTTCTCTTATCCCCTTCCCTTTCTGTTTTCCTATAGGGTAAGATAGATTTCTATACACCATTGCCTGTGTATCTTACTTCCTAGTTACATGTAAAAACAATTTTACCACCCATTTTTAAAACTTTGAGTTCCAAATTCTCACCCTTCCTCCCTCCCCACCTACCTTCATTGAGAAGGTAAGGAATTCAATATAGGTTATATGTGTGTGGTCACACAAAACTCTTCTCTAATAGTCTTTTTGTAAATGGCTATATTTCTCTCCATCTTATCCCATTCCCTGTTTATCCTAGTCTCTCCTTTTCATTGTGTCCTTCCTCAAAAGTGTTTGTTTCTCATTCCCCCCCATTCTTCCTTTCCTTCTATTATTTCTCTCTCATTTGCTCCACCCCCCCACTTTCCTGTAGGGTAAGATAGGTTTTCAGACCGAAATGATTGTGTATATTACCACCACTATTATTCAATAGTGTACTAAAATGTTTTAGAAATAAAAGGGGAAATAAAGAATGAAAGGATTTAGCATAAACAATGAGGAAGCAAAACAATCATTCTTTGAAGATAATATGATTCTTCACTTTGAGAATTCAAGAGAATCAACTAAAATAAACTAGTTGAAATAAGTAACCATTTTAAAAATTTGCAATAAAAAAAACTCACAAAAATCCTCAATATTGACCACTGCCTGGCCCCAGGGTGGTTGGGAAAAGCAACAGCCACAGCTGAAGCTAAAGGCTAAGAAGTGAATCTGAACAAATTCAAGAGTGACAGAACCAATTGTGAGAGTGATTGGGGCAGATTCCCAGCCCAGGAAAGTGCCTACTCAGGTCGGGATAAGGAGAACCTGAGTACAAGGAAGCTGTGCCAACGTGGAGTGGAGAGCAGAGAACAGGAGACTGAGAAGCCCCAGCCAGCCAGCAGACTCACCCAGCCTGAGAGGTTTGCAGCCATCTCACCAGAGGACAGGGGATCATCCAACCTGGTAGGAAAAAACTCAGGGCCCACAGCAGGGTCAGCAGGTTCTGCGGGGGCAATCTGGATGTTTTAACTTATACACCCATACTTCCAGAAGCCAAGATGGAGGAATAAAGTTTAGTGGCTCTGATTCCCCCTCCCAGACCCAGAAAGAATTAAAGGCCCCACCCAGAGTAAAATCTTGAATTAGTAGAAGCAACCTCAGGCTTGGGCACTGCTGAGGAAAGGGGAAAGAAGACAATAGAGAGTCTAACCCAGTAGGGTGGAGCCAGGAAGCCCTACCAAGAAAAGCCAATTTAGCACTACCAGCCCAATCAGCAAACAACAGCTCTGACAGGGACTTTCAGCTGGCTCTGAGCCTGCTTGAGCCATAGCTCAGGGACACAGACTCTGAAACCTGAAGGAGCTAGACCACTGGACCCCCACAGGTTACTCTGTAAGCCTCAATGTAACTCAGGGGAATCTTTGAGAGTCTTGGTATTGGCCTCAGGCTACAAACTCAGATCTTACAGCTACCAAACCCCTACCTCCAAGCCTGAGAAGCTTAAGACTTCGGAACCACAGTAGCAGATATCCACTCCAAAAATCCAGGTCATAGGTGCTCACAATGCGGAAGAAGGAAACTGTAAAGGCTAGGACCACCAGATCTTTTTATACTGAGCAAGAACAAAAAAATTGAGAAGGCAACATGGACGCTATATCCACACTGGAGCCCACAGAAGGAAATGCAAATTTGTCTCAAGCCCAAATAGCCTTCTTGGAAGATCTCAAAAGAGATTTTAAAAATGAAATTACAGAGGTAGTGACCAAATTGGAAAAAAAATCTCACTGAAGAAATCAAATCTTTGAAAACAAAATTGGAGAACTGTGACAGGAGGTTCAAAATCTAACCAGAGAAAATACCTCCCGAAAGAATAAAAAATGAACATATGGAAAAGGAACTCCAAAAACTAGCTGAGGAAAATAATTCACTAAAAATTAGAAATAGACAAATTGAAGCTAAGGACTCTATCATGCAACAGGAGTCAGTTAAACAAAACATAAAGATTGAAAAATTAGAAGAAAGTGAAAAATATCTCACTCAAAAAACAACTGACCCAGAAAACAGATCCAGGAGAGATAACCTAAGAATTATTGGCCTACCAGAAAGCCATGATGAAAAAACCAGCCTGGATGGCATCCTCCAAGAGATTGTTAAGGAGAAATGTCCTGAGGTCCTAGAATCAGAGGGAGAAGTGGTTATTGAAAAAATCTACTGATCTCCTGAAAGAGATCCCAAATTGAAAACTCCAAGAAATATTGTAGCCAAACTCCAGAGC
>CM053596.1:191205482-191237055 GCA_028646575.1 Pseudocheirus occidentalis | reverse complement strand
GGTCTTGTGGAGGGATGCTGGAAGTACACACTTCAGTAAAGGGACAGGGACAGGGTAGAGAACAGAACAAGGGGGGGGAGGGATAGGAAGGAGAGACAGAGGATCACTTTCACAATATGTCCACTATGAAGATGTCCTGTATAATCACACATCCACAGCCTGTATTGAATTGAGTGTCCTTCCAGTGGGGGTGGGTGACAAGGGAGGAATCGAAAGAATCTAGAATTTAAAGTTCTGCAGTACCTGCAACTAGGAATTAAGATATACAGGGGCTGGGATAGGGAGACCCTCCCTGCCCTACCAGAAAATGAGACAGCAGAGCAGGGGAGGGGCTTTACAGTGGGATTTCTGTTTTAGAGTTGGGGCAGGGGCAAGACGGGGAGAAAATTTGTAATTCAAAAATGTAATGAAAATGAATAATGTAAACAAGAAAACAAATAAAAATAAATTTTAAAAAATTGTGTTCCAAATTCTCTCCTTCCCTCTCTCCTCCTCCACTCTCATTGAGAAGTTAAGCAGCTTGATATGGGTTATACATGTGAAGTCATGCAAAACATATTTCCAAATAAGCCATGTTGCAAAAGAAAGCACAGACAAGACAAAACAAAATAAATAAAGTTGAAAAAAAAGAATTGGGAAGGAGATGGACGTCATAATTACCTGGAGAAGCTTATACAAATTGATGCTAACTCAGAAGAGCAGAACCAGGAAAAATTTGTACACAGTCACAGATACATCATATGTGTGATGACCAACCTTAAAAAGGTGGACTCTTCTCAGCACTGCACATTATAAAACAACTTTACAAGTCTCAGGACAGAAGGAGATGTCTACATTCAGAGAAAGACCCAGAGAGACCAGAGTTTAAATAGAGACTGAAGCAATGAATGCTATCATTCTTTTCTATGTTTGGTTTTTGTTTCTCTTTTCTCATTGTTCACTCTGTTGGCTATAACACCTATACAATCAGATTATTGTACAATGTGAAAGAGTTTGGAGATCCTATACATAAGTATATGCCACCATGGCGGGGGTGTGGAAGTGTGGGGATGAAGGGGAGAATAATCTAAAATTCAAGTGATTCTGGAACTGAATAGTCAATAAAAAGTCAATCAAATGTCAATTTAAAAAATCTTTGATATTTCTATGCTTACCAAAAAATCCAAGAGGAAGAGATAGAAAAAGAAATTTCATTAAAAAGAACTGCAGACAATATAAAACACGTGTGAGTCTACCTGCTAATACAAACTTAGGAACTGCATAAACAAAACACTTCACACAAATAGCATTTGATCTCAACCACTGGAAAAATATTAATTGCTAATTGGTAGATCAACTAAATACAATCAAAATGACAATTCTACATAAATTAATAGACATTCAGTGTCATATTTAATGGCAAACAAAGGACTACTTAGCTCCTTGTTTCAGTTATTAAAGTGCATTTGAGTCCCTCCTGGGATTCAGAGGTGGGAGGAACTTACTCATGCAACAGGAAGAGTGGAACAGGAAGAACAAGAATATAAAAAGGAGGAGCAGGAGCTGGGGCCAAGCAGAACTGAGAGGGAGAACACTTGTGGTATCAGCAATCCATCTGTTCTGTCTGTGTTGATTTGTGTTTGTGTTACTTTGTCAGACAGAAATACTCTGTCTTTTGACTTGTGTTTATTTCACAGACAGAAAGTAAATTGAGATGATATTTCCAACAATGTGTGTGAATATTGTTGTAATTCTGCTAATCTTAATCTTAATGTGTATAAACATTGTTGTGGCTCTGTTAAGCTTTGTCTTTGCAGAAACAGAAAATGTGAAGGGCTTGGAGTGGAGTAGTCACCATGAACTTTGATATGTGACAGGAGCTAGAACAGAGCTGGCATAGGGTCTGAGAGCTGCCTACCTGAGAATCCAGACAGCAGTTGGGTGATTCTGTGCAAGAGCTGGGAGTGTTGAAGAGAAGCCATTGAGTTTGGAAGTCAGCCTCAAGGCAAGATGAAAGGACTTGTACTTGGGTTCTTAGAGCTGACTGACAAGTTTGTGACTTACTGTGACCTTGGGGTCGGAGACTTTTGTTCTTTTCTCTACTCCTTAAGGATTATTACTCCTTAAGGATGATTGAGTTAATGATGATTGGAAGCTAGCCTCCAATCAAGATGGAAGAAGATTTTAGATGGGTACTTTATATTGATTAATTGGCATTTTTACTTACTGAATGACATCTTTTGTTTATGACTATGTAACCACTTTAGGAATACTTTGTTCGGTTACATTGTTGTGAATGTTGTACTTTGGTTTCAGTGAATGCTTTGCTTTAGTTTATTGCTGAATAAATAGAGTTCACTATACTATGTGATCAGAAACTTAAAGCTATTCGCAGCATTCCTCAGGAGAGCTGCTGATCCTTGGCTTTACGCATACCAATGAAACTGATTTTTAAAAAATGTTTTTAGTTAGAAAGAACGGTAACAAAATTCATCTGGAAGAACAAAAAAGGTTAAAAACACCAATAATAATATGAAAGAATGTGGACTTACTACACTTGATCTTAAAGTATGATAAACTGGTAGAACTCAAAACAATTTGATGTCTAAGAGATAGAATAATGGATCAGTAGAATAGATTGGGTATACACAGTAGGTAATGACCACAGTGATTTAGTGTTTGAGAAAAACAAAGATCCAAGCTTTGGAGACAAGAAATCACTATTTGACAAAAATGCTGATAAAATTAAGAGGCAATTGGTAGAAACTAGGTATAAGACATCTATATATACCATATATCAAAATAAGGTCAAAACATGTACGTGTTTTAGAAAGAAATGGTATTATCATAAACAGATTAGGGGAGCAAGTAATCATTTGCCTGTAATATCTATGAATAAGGGAATAATTTATGGCCAAACCAGATGTATAATGGATAGTTTTGATTATAGTAAATTAAAATTTTTTTTCACAAAAAACAGTAATGAACCTAAAAATAGAAAGAAAGCTGAGAGGCTAAGTGTTGCAGTGAATTGAGCACTGGCCCTGGAGTCAGAAGGACGTGAATTCAAATCTGGCCTCAGACACCTAACACTTATCAGTGTGACCTTGGGCAAGTCATTTAACCCCAATTACCTTTCCTTTCCCCCTCCAAAAACCAAAAAAAGAAAAAAGAAAAGAAAAAAAGAATAGAAAGCAGGATTTACAACAACTTTATCTGACAATAAGTTTATTTCTCAAAATTTAATCAAGTTTATAAAAATAAAAATAATTCTTGATTGATAATCAAAACACATGAAGAGGCAGTTTTCAAATAAGGGTACCCATAGTCATATTTTAAATGCCATAAATCACTAATAATTAGAGAACTACAAATTAAAATAACTGTAAGGTTTCACCTCACACCCCTCAGATTGACCGATATGACAGAAAAAAAGAAAATGACATATATTTGTAGGAAAATGTAGAAAATTGGAACAGTAACACATTGTTGACAGAGCTGTAAACTAACAAGATCATTATGGAGTTTTGGAACTATGTCCACAGGGCTATAAAACTGTGTATACCTTTGATCCAACAGTACCACTATTAGATCTATATTACAAAGATATAAAAAAGGAAAGGGACATAAAGTATTTATAACAGCTCTTTTGGTGGAGTCAAAGGATTAGAAATTAAGAGGATGCCCACCAATTGGGGAATGGCTGAATAAGTCATGGTATAACATATTGACTGAATGCTTCTTATGCTATAAGAAATGATGAACAAGACACATTGAGGAAAAAACCCAGAAACGGTTATATAAACTGATGTAAAGTGGAGTGAACACAATCAGGAGAAAATTATGCAATACCAGAAATATTATGATTTGGCTGTTTTAAGAAATACAAAGATCCAGGGCAATCCTGAAGGAACTATAACGAACAATGCTATCCACTTCCAGGTGTGGAGGGAACTGATGGAGTCTGAATGCAGATTGAACATATTTTTAAACTTTGTGTGTGTGTGTGCGTGTGTGTGTCTTTTATTTCACAATATGACTGATATAGAAATATTATTTTCATGGCTACACATTCTTAACCTATAAAAATGCTTACTACCACAAGGAGGGGTGATGGGTAGAAGGAGGGAGAGAACTTGGAACTCAAATTAAAAAAAAATGGATGTTGAAATTGTTTTATACATGTACTTAAAATACTAAAAAATAAAGTAAAGCTAAAGAATGTATCTTTATTATAAAAGCCAAGTCTATTTGATCACTTGGCTCCTTGAACTATTGTTTGCCTTTTGTCCACACCTGGCCTTTTTGCCCTCTGTATTACAATGCTCTCAAATTGTTTACCTGTATGTCTAGATAATAGATCTGCCTTCTACCCCATTGCATCAAACTACTAAAAAGTTTGGCCCCTCACATTCCTTATAAAGTTCTCATTTTTTCTGTATCTTCAAAATTAAAACTATCAGTGGCTTCAGTCATACCATGTAGCCTTGACCACACTACTACCAATTCCACGGTAAGATTCTTGGAGAGAGATCTTTTCTGATTCTATTCTTTACTCTATTTCTACCTGGGAAGAAGGGGAAAGTAGTACAAAGAGAATATGTGATGTAAAATTCAGTAAATTTAGAGAGGAAAAATAATAAACTATTGACCTCCATGTATTGTATTGTAGTAGTACTTCTTCCAAGTGAACTATGTTTGTATATACCTACCATCAGAAAAGGTCAAAGGATCTTGCTACTGTCTGACTCATCAGGAAGAAAAATGTGTTCATCAAAGCTAGATAAAATATTTCAAATAAAAATATTCTGAGGAAAAAAATGAAGTTAAATCTGTGTTAGTAATTTAGAAGATGAAATATGATAAAAAGAATAAAGGGAAGAGGTGCTATGGAATCACTGGAACTACAAATTGTTATGCATCTGAGGCCTTTCTCCCTGCAATTTTCCTTCAATAAATGGTCTCCATAATAAGGAGACAGCTTTCAGTATTCAATATAATGATAAAGAAGATGCTCAGTGGCAAACTAAGATTAAGAGCATTACTTACTGGTTGTAAAATCTTTTCCAGTGATAGGCTATTTTTTGGTAAAAATTTCATCTTTTTGAGCTAATATATTGTGATGAGGGAAGTTGCCAATTGAGATTTCTCTTTGACTAATGAGGAAGAAGCAATTAGCAAAGCAAAAACAATAAGACCTACCTGCAGAATAAAGTAGATATTCAATCTTAAAAATGATACTATATAAAGTGGATGCTGGACATAATATCACATGATCTCTTGACTTTGAGAGGCTACTTTTGCAATTCAGAGAAAGTGTATGTGTTATCATATAACCTGAGATTCTTATTTACTTATAAAATAAATTTTACTGGTACTTTTTAGATTTCTTAAATGTAATTTGATTCAATTACCAAAAAATCCCCTTTTTTCTCTCTCCTGACTCTGTCCCACCCACTCTCACCATAAAAGAAAGACAAGAAATATCCTTATAATGAATATGCAATTGAACAAAACCAGTTTCAGACTCTCTAGGATCTGATATTCCAGAAAGGAAATTAGATTAAAAGAAATATATTCTTTAAGAAAAATGAAATTCCACATGTAATTTTATGACTGGCTACTGATACTGAAATATACTTTCACTACAGACTATGGGCTAAAGGTGTCAATAGTAACATATGATGTCAGACACGGATACTGTGCCAATTGTTTTTGCTTATCAGTACTCTTTATGTAGAAGGAAGAGAGATTGGTATCTACAGAAATTAAAACAAAAGGTTTCATTATACATTTTTAAAATGAAAATATTTCTTCAGGTTTAAATAAAATGGATTTTAAATAAAAAAGAGCATGGGTATTTCTAAAGATTAATATGTAGATTGTATGCTGTCATGCATGGGGGTGGGAGAGATGTAAGGAAAGAGAGAGGGAGAAAATTTGGAACTCAAGGGATTATGGAATTGGATGTTATAAACTAAAAGTAGATAAATTGAATAAAATATTTTTTAAAAAATAAAAATTGATATGGTTACCCAAGGAATCCATCTATTAGCTCATATTTTAGGCAGATACATACATAGATAAGAAGGAAACAGCAAGAAATTATTTAAGAAAATACAAAAGACAGGGGTGGCTAAGTGGTGCAGTGAATAGAGCACCAGCTCTGGAATCAGAATAATCTGAGTTCAAATCCAGCTTCAGACACTTAATACTTACCAGACCCGTGACCTTGGGAAAGTCACTTAACCCCAATTGCCCTGCCCTCTCCCCTCCAAAAACAAAAAAATAAGAAAAGAAAAGAAAAATACAAAGGAATTTCTTGATCCTGTAAGAATGAAGTTTGAGATGAACTTGTGTACACCAAAGACAATAATGATTACAGAAAGGCTTATACTATATTAGTTATGGTGCAGATTTTCCCAAGAAAAGTTATCTTCAAACTGGGGGAGGGAGAGTTTAATCTAGAACAAAATCTCTGGTTAGTAGGAAATCCAAAATTAATTTAATTGAAAAAGGAACTCCTTTTTGCTTTTAAGGAATTGAAATTCTATTATTTATATAAGCTATATCTCACCGCAGAACATATGTGGATGTGATTACTGAAGTTTGGTTAGTGACATCTAAAGAATCTTGAAGAGGAGAAGTGCCATAGGACTGGAAATTATATTACATGTCCTGGTTTTCAAAAGGAATAAAAAATGGATCCTTTAAATAATAAGCGAGTGGACTTGATACCCGGGCAGGTAGGTGTCACAGTGGAAAGGTTGCCAAGCCTAAAGTCAGGAAACCTCATCTTTCTGAATTCAAATCTGACCTCAGATATTTATCAACTGTGCAACTCTGAGCAAGTCGCTTATCTCTGTGAGCCTTAGTTTCTCATCTGTAAAATGAGCTGGATAATGAAATGGCAAGCCACTCCAGTATCTTTGCCAAGAAAACCCAAATGAGGTGAATAGTTATATACAACTGAAATGACTGAACAAAATAACTTAATATTAATTATTAGTGAAATAAATGCATAAAAGTATTATCAGAAGAATGTTTTGTGGATCCTTAGAAAGGAAAGTAATCCTTAATAGCCAGTATAAGTCCTTTGAAAAGTTATGCTTATACCCAAAGGAAAAAAAAAATCTTGATTGATGATGGGTTTGTGGGGGGTGGAGAAAGAAGGAGGTGTCTACACCTGAATTATAGTGGAATTGGGAAATCTCAATGAAGAAACATCCCCAACCAATGCAGAAAGGCAGCTACTATGCAAAAATATAGTCATGCAGTTTCACTGGTGATGATGAAAAGTAGCTCTAACCTGCACAGTTCTGTGATTCTAAAATTCCCTGGAAGATTTTATGCAAAGAAGAGATATCTGTTATAATCATGAAACTATTCAATGCCAAAGAAAAGCTTGCTAATTCTTCTGCAGGGGAGAAAGTCTCTACATAATAAAATATCAGTATTGATCATATTTATAAAACTAAATTCTATAAATCCTACTCTGGTGTCAATCTTAAATGTTTAAAGTGCTGCTCTTTCTCAGTTTTAACTGAGAAACAAATTCTAAGTACTTATTCTGGAATGGAAGGTGGTCAGATGTTAAGCTCATTGCAATTAAATTCACTACAGTGCATCTTTAAGTACTGCAGGTGCTTTTCATTTATTTGTCATTTACTAAAATTTCATAATATTTAATAAAAATATCTCAGAAATGAAAAACAATGGTGCTAGCGGAACATAAAATGGTCCTCTTTACTGCCCATACATTCAGCTTTCCTATATTCATGCTCTATAATAAGGATAATCAAGTCACACCAGGAAATCTAGCAAGTAACTGTTTTATGATGATCTCTATCTTTTTTGCACATAATAAAAATTTATGGTTTCTTTGATTGTCTCCAGTACCTCATCCATTTCATATATGTATATATAAAATATAGTCTCACATATTTTGAATGTGGTATATCCAAATATATAAGCATATATGCATGTGTAGAAATAGAAATAAATATAATGTATATTATGTATAATGTGTTTTAATTTGAGAGTTTTTCTGAACATCTGGAACATCTTGACCTGTAATTAGCCTAGAAGAAATAGTGCTTTGTTCCAGGGTGTTAAAAGTGAAGAAGGGTGAATTTCTTCTTGGTAGTAACAACCAACTCAATGCCTTTAATTATGGTGATTCAGTATAGTGCCATGCTTAACTGGTACATGGTTTGTCTTGGATTTTAGCCGCCAGGTCTCACAAACATGGTACATGTTTCCTAGGGACATGGAAATGACATGAATAGCATGGCTATAGCGGGGCTGTCAGTACAACATACTCTTCCCATTGCTAAACTTTTCATAATGTGGAATTTCAAAGCAAAATTCAGGAAATCGTGGTGAGGAATTTTTAAACTCTTCTTTCGAAAGGGAAGAAATTATTTTTCTTTCATCTACTAATGGGAAGAGAAGGGGATAGAGACGTTGTTTGTTTGTTTGTTTTAAAGAGGAAATAAAGGAAAGAGAAGACCAAGAGAAAAATAAAACTGGCACATTAGTTTAAGGAATTCCTGAATTGTTTTTTTCCAGGATGACCAGCAATTTTATAATATGGAATTCACTGGCAGATCAGTTCAGGTTTTACTGCTTTGTTTGAAGACCTTCTGTGTGGATATATGCTGACAAATAGATTCACTATTGGGATTTGGGGAAAGGAAAAGAATTTGGAGAATCTTTTCCTTTATCTAAACATTTAGTAGTAAGTACATATTAATTCTGTCTCAAAGAGATTATAATTTGCTTCTTTGGGTTTGTGTGTTTCACCTGGAGAAGGGAATATAAAGGTGTTCCTAAATAAAATGAATGAGCTTTCTTCTAAGGTGAGTTGTGAATCCTGTCTGGCTTGGATTTGTATTGTTTTTGAGGAAAGGTGTAGGGGAATAGTTTCTAACTTAAATTAATGAAAAAGAGATCTAGTAGAACAAAGATATTTATAAATTAGCTATACTATAAAATGATTATTTTCCAACCAACTATTAAGGGATCAGACTATATAGGAATATATAGGAACAATTTTTTTTAAAACCCTTAAGTCCTGAGGAGGAGGGGCTTGTGCAGGGTAAAGGGTGAAGAATAGCCAGAAGCAATTTCTTCATAGTCCCTAGAAAAAATATAGCAAATATGTTGGAAATTAGATCAAGTGTCTTATTACTCCTTAAGTTCTAACCTAGATTATTGCAATAATCTTTTAATTGTTATCTTTGCCTCAAGGCTCTTATCAACCATGTCAGTTCATCTTTTGCACTGCCTTCAAAGTAATTTTACTTAAACTCAAATCTAACTGACTTCCTCAGTGAAGTCTATGGCTTCCTCTTGCTTCGATGATAAAATATAAACTCACTCACTGAGCTCTGAATCTCCTTTAGGTTGTGGCTATGCTCCCAGCCTCACTGGACATTATTGTGCAATCTGTGGTCCTGACAAAATGGCTTTTTCTCTATGGCTTATAGAAAACACTGTTTTCTTCCATCATGAGTTTTCTCCAACCATTCCATATTCATAATCCCACCCAAAATTTCATAATTTTCCTTTAGGTTATTCAGTTCTAAATGAATTAAGATATTTCTGAAAGTATTTGACCAAGAGCAATAGTTATCCAGATCTATAATTCTGATAAACTAATAATAATGGAAATCAAATTGACTTCATTAAATGTTATGAAAATGCTTGTGATGGTTGCCCAGCCCACTTGTCCTGTGGGATTATAAGTTATTTAGGGATAATAGGCAAAAAAAACCCTAATGTAATCCTTCTTTCTAGGCTGATTTTAAATTATTTATGCAATAAGGAGACATAATATCAAGAAAATGAGGAAAATAGATTGCATATTTTGTTAGTAATGGCATTCCCAGTGGAGAAAGATGGACTAGTTTGTGAGGTGCAAGGAATTCATATAGATTCTAGGAGACTTCACTTGTTGGTTTAATATTATGGGACTATGAGCAAAGGAAGACTTTAAAATGAGATAACAATGTTTTTGAATTCTAAACACACATGGAGGTTGTCTCTATGAATCAGTTTTGTGATTTTGTTCCTTGGAAAAGGAAATAAGGGCTTCTTAACCTGTGGGTCACAAGTGAAAAAAATTTTAAGAAGCCCTGAAGAAATAAATCAGAAGCAAAGGGGAAAAAAATTAGAAATGCAGTAGATATTGAATGCAGTTGGCAAGAAAACAACCACCTACTCAAGGGTGGAGTAGAAGAAGGATAAGAACTGGAATGGAGGAGAGCAGATCGAATGGTATTCAAGAACTGAATCATAACGTAGAAGCTGCAAAATATGTTTGACATACCTGACAATGAGATGACTGCCATTACTTGATGCTGAAAATACCTGTAGTGGACCTGTGGAAGAAAATAGTAAAAGAAACTCATGATATCCATTCACGGGAAGTGAAAAGTGAGTGACTGGGGGAAAATCCTATATAGAGTATTTGGGATGAGCCATTTGTAAAAGAACAAATTCAGTTTATTTTTACTGGAGCCATACCCAAAGGAGAGCAATATTGAAGAATTACTAAAGGAAGAAGTGAATTTTGGTGTTCATGAAATTTAAAAAAAGTCACATATTTAGATGTAGATTATATTATTTCTATTAATCAATAAATAAAATCTTTATTACTCAAGCCTCACATATCTCTAGGGTTTCAAGAGGATTCATTTATTCTCCCTGATGGCTGAATATTGAAGTTGTCAAATTAGAGGAGACAACGGACCAGATGTTGAGAATTTTCCCAAAGGGAGTCCAGATCTTTCAAGAGGGAATCTCTGACACAAGATTAAACTTTTATCCTAGGTGTTATATGCTTATTAATAACTGATTAATTTAAAATAATGTTTGTGCTACAAACAAGTTATAGAACATGAAAGGCTAGATGACATGGAATGGTATCTAAGGAAGTCATGTCCATAGAATGATAATAGAAATGAATGGATCTATGATTTCTGCCCATTTAAAAACTCCAAGAAATGTACTTTGGGAACTCAAATTGAAGTGTCATTCTACTATTAAAATTGTGCATATAGGGGTTGCTAGGTGATGCAGTGAGTAGAGCACCAGCGCTGGAATCAGGAGAACCTGAGTTCATAAGAACTAGATTCACAGTAAATCAAAGTAAATCTGGCCTCAGACACTTTACATACTAACTAGCTAGTAAGTCACTTAACCCCAATTTCCTTCCAAAAAGCAAAAAATAAAATAAAATAAAATTAGGCATATCTTTTGAAGAAAAACTACAGAGGAACTAGTGGGAAAAGGTAATTTGAGACCTTTGTTATGATTTACTTTCTGAGATTATTGATATCATTAAGCAATATCACTATAATCATATTTTGGAGTGTAGTGTCTTGATATTTCATTAATAACACTCCAGGGACTCCATGCATGCAGTTTTTTGTTTGTTTGTTTGTTTTTGTTGTTTTTGTTGTTGTTGTTGATCAATAGCATTTGCTTTAGACATCTCCAAGGACCCCATCTTATTTAATCTTTTTACTTCCTTTCACTGGCATAATGCTCTGCACAAAATCAATTCTTAATAAATATTTTCTAAATTGAATGGATTGCCAACTGGAATATAAACCTTAAGCATTTTCCTATCAATTCCAAATCAATATCTTAGCCGTCCAAAATTCTTCCTGGATACTGAATAGCTTTACCAAAGGTGATTTACTTGATTTAAGACAAGAAGGGGCCTTAGAGTTTTATTAGTCAAACTCCATCAATTTATGGATGAGGAAACAAGATCTGTGAATGGCAAATAACCTCATGTTACACATGAAGCAAACTCATCTTCTTCCCACAAATCAAGTTTCCTTATATTTCAATCAACATGGAGGTTTGCAAAACGTTTTTTTTCCACAATGACACTATAAATAGAATAAGTGTTATTATTTCCATTTTATATATATTTTTCAAAAACCTGAGGTCCATATACATTGAGTGCCTTCCTTGTGGTAACATGAGCTAGTATTTGACTTGATATTTGAACTGAAATCTCTTTACTCAATGTCCAGTACTCTCTCACTCAACTACCAAAATGATTTCCTAAAGCACATGTCTGTTTGTGTCTCCCTTTTCCCCATCATCACAGTCAATTGTCATTACTTGATCCTTATTACTTCCAGGATCCAATGTAAATATCCTCCGTTTGGCATTTTATGTTCTTCATAAACTTATCCTTTCCTATCTTTCCAATCTTCTTACATTTCACTGTCTTCTACATCCTCTTTATTGAAGCCACATGTTATTTTTTATTCTTTCCAACTGACACTGTATCTCATCTTTCAGTTTCATTGCATTGATGTCCCTCATCCCTGAAATTCATTCTTTTTTACTGAGGCTTCTTAGCCTCTTTGGTTTCCTTCAAAAGTTATTTCAAAGTCCACTTTTTGCCAGAGGTCTTTTCAAGTTTCCCTAGCTACTAATGCTTTTAGCTATGAGATCACATTGTATCTACTCTGTATGTATAATGCATTACTTATGTGCTATCTATACCATTATATTATGAGATACTTGAATTTTGGGACAGACTTTAACTTTAACTACATCCCTGTATTTAGTGGAGGGCTTAGAACAGACCAAATGCTTAATAAATGTTATTTGCCACTCCGACTCCATCCACTCTTCTGTGTTACCAATACACAAGAAGAAACAAAGTTATTTTCAATGTGAATTATTCTTTTGTATCCTGTTATTTCATTGGTAGATATGACAACTTCTCTGACTTAGTAGAAAGACTCTAAGAATTACTATCACTGAAAAAAATCACATAATAAATAATCTCATAATGAGTCTTTTTTTTTAATTTGGCTAGCTTTCATGTTGGGTTGTAAAGCCAAGCAAGAGCAGCTTCCCAGAAGAATGCTGCTGTGAACATATTTTAACGTACTTATTACACAGCATGGTGAACATGCTATCTATTCCTTAACAAACAAAAGCAAAACATTCACAGTAAATCAAAGTACAGCATTCAAAATGCTACAACTTATCACAGAAAATCAAAATTTAGTATTCACAACAACTTATCACAGAAAATGACCACATAGATTTTATCACAGTGGTCACAAAATTTTCAACAAAGAACTATAATTTCATAACAATCATTCAGTCATCCTTAAGGAGTTTTGCCTCCTCAAGGAACACAAAGTACTGTAGTCAAAGCTCTCAACTCATGGGGTACACTAATTAATCTCAATCAGTCGTCAATCACTAAGTACAATCAACCATTTAGTCAATCATTCAATCATTCAATCATCCTTCATCCTTCACTATTCAATCATCAGAAAATACACAGACCCTCCACCCCTAGATCACTAGTAAATTTACAATTTCTCAGTCAGTACACAGTATACAAGTAAAGCCTTCTTTCAGCTTGAATCAGGGTGTTTTCTCAGATTCCCTCGATCCCCTTTCATGGTCATAGATGCTAACTGAATTCACCAAACTGTTACCTGGTTTCAAAGGCAGACATGACCCAGATCCTCATTCAGCTCTCTGTGCAGTTCCTGCTCAACATTGGAGCTCACAATGTTCAGTCCATTTCAAATCCCTCACAGTCTCTGTTCCTAGGAAGATAAGGCTTAACAAAGCCACAAACAGGTTCACCCAAAGTACCAGCATCATAGTCATGCTTCCTCAGTGTTTGGCAACTCTGGCTGGCCCTTGGAAATCCTCAGCAACCTCAGCAGCTCCAGCTGACCCTCATCTCTGACTGGTCCTCAGAAATCCTCAGCATCTCCAGCTGGCTCTCAGACCGAGCAAGAATTTCAGCTGTTTCCCAGAACTAAAATAACTTCATCCAGGTTTTAAAAATAAAAATCAGTCTCTCCAGTCTTGGCGGGGAGGGGCACTTTCCTCTTCAGCCTCCATGGAGCTTTCTCCAAGAAGATCTGACTCTCCCTCTCTCAGGCTTTCCCTGATATGCAGTATTGCTCCTCTCTGTTTAGCCCCTTCCTGTTAAATCAGCAACAGGGGGTCACACCTTCTGTTTCTTTAACAGAGACTTGATTAATTACCAAGTGCTAAGTACCTGTTACCTTTGCCAATACAAAGGAATCGTCAAATTCAAATTACATTACCATTACACAGGTGACAGTTGATAACTCTAACACTAGCTGCCTACTCAAAGTATACCTAGTGTATGAGAATATGGAAGGGTTTCCAGCAAGCAAATATTGTTAAGTACCAATTGTGCGTAGAACATGAAAAGAAAGGTAAACAAAATGAAATATGTATAATGCAAATACTATCTATTTCCAATTGACATGGCTTATCCAGAGTAAAACTTATCTTTAGTTTGGTATCTAGACTATAAAAGCTCTAGCACCAAGAACTTTTCTTTGCTATGAATCTTCTGTGCTTCTTCAGTAAGCTTCTAGTTCAATTGGTATTGTCCCCTATTCAAGATGTCTGTGCACTATGACAAGTTTAACACATCGTAGGATATTACAATTAAAAAGAACATTTGAATATCAACTAGTTGGGATTTCTCGTTTAAAGATTAAAAGGGTTTTTATCAAGTCCAAGCTCTTCATCTTATAGACAAGAAAACTGAGACCAAAGAAATAAAATAGCATGCCCAAGGTTACTCCCTTAAGTATATAAATTTAGTAACTGGTGGCCCTATTGGAAAATTTGCTTTTTTAATGGCAACCAGATATTTAGAAACATGATCCAATTTTGAAACTAGTTCTTTTGACTATTATTTTAATGATTTCTCTTACCTCACCATACATCATGAGCAAAACTTTTTTATGTACCATTTTATGTACCATTATCCAATGGTCTTCTTTAGGTGAAAAGAATCAAAATTGACTGCCTCATGCCTTGTAATTCTGTCATACATGTAATGGAAAGGATTTAAAAGAGCTTCATTTCCCAAATATCCCCCCAAATAAGAAAATACAAACTAGAAAGTTTAGTTGAATTAATAAGCACTAACTTTAGACTCAGGGCACCTGAGTTTGAATCCTATATGTTTGCCAGCATATCATTTAACTTCCTGCCTCAATATTCTCATTTGTAAATGGACAAAGCTAGGCTAAATGACCTCTAAAGTTCCATTTGTATTTCAATTTATGATCCTTCCATGGTACTAAATATTTCCCTTCTTAAAAACAAAAGGTGGCTTGCTTTTTTTATACGCTTGAATTGGAAGCTTCAGGTAAGGTACTGAAATCCCCTAAGGACCACTTTGAAAGAGAAAGGTAACTTGTGAATCTCAGGAGAAGAAAAAAAAATTATAACTATGAACACATATATACACAGCTATTTCTCAAGGTAGATTAGCTCAATAAAAATTATGACCTTTTTCCCTCTACCTTATTTTATTTTCCAGTCCTAAAAATATTGCCAGCGCCTGAGGTGTAAGTCAGTGCTAGTCCTCCATTATCACTCCAGAGACTTGGCACTTTCCTCATTAGGATCCTTAGACTCTGACTGAGTGACCTTGTTTGGTGAGAAGACACAGATGGAGTCTGTCAGTAAATCTTGTTAATGTAACAAGTATTCCTACTGTTAGATGAGTGTTGCACCTGATACTGCCATCTCTTTCCTTAGTAAACAAACTCTGTTTCCTCCCTCCAACATGGGCCCTCTTCCTTCACTGTATCGGCTTTTTCAGTATTAGGTTGTACCACAAATTATCAAAAAGAGCATCCCTTGCTGTGAAGGTGTGATACTCTCTAACTCTTAATAACAGCTTCTCACTGGCTACTGAAGGCTACAGAGTGGGCTTTAGGAGTTGAGAACAGTTCTTGGCACAAAGCATTCTTTCTATTGGAAAATCCTTTAGATTATAAATAAAATCCAGTTCTAGTTATCAATGCACTTATCCTTAAATATTTGAAATATTTTTTAAACAATCTCTTCTTTGTGCAATTGTATCACAGAATAAAGGAGATTTTCTAAGGAAAATCTGAATCTATGGATATGTCTAAAGGGAAGAAGAAAGCATTTATGTGAATATATGTAAGTACCTCTATATTTATCATTTTAGTGACTAAAAAGGCATTGAAAGCAGGAAAATTGCATCAGCCCAGGAAAAATTTTGATATTTTCCCAAACATAGAAATAAAAGTCAATTTTATACACAAAAATTAATTTTTAAAATAAATGCATGAAAAGAGGAAAAATGTTAAATAGGAGATCTTGTCTTTTAAGTTATTAATTACTGGAGTATTATTCACTAATGATTGTAATTATATTAGTTAATAATTCATCAGATATTTATGGAGTGCCTCCCATTATAGGGTGTTATTTTAGGCAATAAAGGAATTACAAAATAAATAATGACTACTATCCCAGATTACACTCTGAGAAAACAATTGAATTTTGCCTATGAAAAATGTATGCAATGAGGTTTTTTTCATATTTATTGAATAAATGTAAAGCAGTAACTACGTGCTAAGAAGATGTGTATAGACAATAAGGGCTCAAATAATTCAGAGCAAAAGGAGATCAATATTGATGTAAATAGTCAAGAAAGGTCTGGTGGAACAGTTGATAGATTTAGTCTGGAAAAGAAAAGGCATGATTACCTCAAGGAGTACAGAGAAATATCACTTGGAAATAAAATTTGAATTATTCTATTTATCCTCAGAGAACAGAAATATAGGACATTTGGAAAGTATACAGAGGTAAATTCAATTTCCAAATCAGGAAAAAATTCTAAACACTGCCTAAAAAAAGTGGAGTGGACTGCTTTGGAGAGTAAGGGGTTTTCTCCTTCACTGAAGTCTCTAAAAAATGAATTGCTGGACAACCACTTCTTGGAATATTGTACAGGTGGGACTTCTCCTTGTACAGGTATGTGTTGGGTATAAATATAGGTGTATGTGTGTGTGTGTGTGTACATATGTATGCATGCATATATATATATATGTGTTTTATATATATGTATGTATGTATATATCCATGTATGCATGTATGCATGTGTGTGTGTTCAGTGTGCATAGTAAGAGAAAGACAAAGAGAGAGGGAGAGAGAGAGGCACAGAGAGAGAGCCAGCTATAGAGACAACTAGAAAATACTGGGCCAGATAGATTGTAATAGATTTGGAAATCTGTTGAGTATGGAGGATAATGAAGGAAAGAGATTAATAGGACAAATCAAAAACAAGAAATGCTTTGTCACTAAGAGGTAAAATAGAAACAATGGTTCCTAAACTCTAGTTTTCATATTCGTTCTGTAGTTACTCAAATAAATTTACCATGGGTTCTGCAAGTCAATTCCAAAGGGAGGGGGAAAACTCCAGTAGGTCCTACACAAAGAGAAAGGCATTTAGTATAAAATAATAAATGTATTGTCTTTATATTGTGGACAAGTCCAACAAAATTTGGAGAGAACTATCTCTGGTCAAATTTCTTCAGTCACAACTCATTATAACTGTTTGCTCTGACATAGAGGGGTTGTAATCTATACAATTGTATAAGACAATATTAAAGCATTTAAGTGGCACAATGGACAGAGTACTGAAATTAAGAGTCAGGAAAACCTAAGTTCAAATCCTACCTCAGACATTTAACTAGCTTTGTGACTTTGGGCAATTAAATTAGCCTCTCAGTCTTATTTTCCTCATCTTTAAAATGTGTTTTAAAAAAGGAAATAATCTATATATACAAAAGTATGCATAGCAGCTCTTTTCTTGTGACAAAGAACTGGAGATTGAGGGGATGCCCATCAACTGAGAAATGGCTAAACAAATTATGGTATGTGATTATAATGGAATACTATTGTGCTATAAGAAATTATGAGCAAAGTACTCTCAGAAAAACCTGCAAAGACTTATGTGAGCTGATGCAAATTGAAATATGCTGTATACATAGTAACAGTAATATTACAAGATGATCAACTCTGAATGGCTTAGGTTTTCTCAGCAATACAATGATCCTGAAGGACTTAAGATGAAAAACACTACCCCAGAAAAAGAACTGATGGTGTCTGAATACAGACTGAAGCATATTTTTAAACTTTATTTTTTTAAAACCAAGCAAAGGCAACTTTCAGGTTCTGATTATTAGCATATTGCCTCTCTATTTATTCAGTAACAAATTAAGGGGAAACATTCACAGGAAAAAGAAAAACCAAAATACAGGCTACCATACAACTGGCCCTAGATTTATGGCCCATGCAGAATGGTCTGGTGGAATTACAAGTGATTGTACAGGATGATTGCACAAACTGGAGTTTATGGCAAAAACAAAAAAGCTGAAATGTACGCTTGGGATTTAGGTGTTGGAAACTCACTTCAACTGGAGTTCAGTATACACCTTTTAAAAACAAGTATTTCCTGAATATTGGGCTTTGTTTGGAGATTGAACAACTCACCCTTGGCCATGATATTAAGACCTGGAATCCCAATTATGACTTGGGTAATGAGTACCCCAGCTTCTCACAGAATTGGACATGATCAAAACACTAGTATGAACAAATGGAAGTGGTATGTTTAAAATAGAGCAAAAATAGGCAAAAGTGGAGTCTCTGCTCTTCATGAATCTGTAGCAAACATAGAAGCTGAGGGGAATGACACACTTCTTGGGCCAAAGAAATGGTTGGTACTGTCCTCTGTAAGATGGAATGATGGATATGATGGATTAACTGAAGACAAAAAGACTTATACATGATCTACTGATGGGACAGTGAAATAGTTGGGCCAAAAACGACATTGGAAAGCAGTAGCTTATAACCTATGTACTAGAAGTGCTTTGGAAAGTACTGATATTGGTAGAAGTAGTCAATATGCTGAACTTTTGGAAGTACATCAAGCCCTCACTATAAAACAAGGAGGAAAGTGTCCTATATTCACTGATTTATGGGCAGTAGCTAAGGGGTTAGCTAAATGGATGCGATGCCCATGTGGAACAATCAAAATTGGGAAATTCATGGAAAACAAGACTGGGGCAAAGAATTATGGGAGGAAATCTGGAACATGTCTTTAGTTACTGATTTGTCAGTTGTTCATATAAATGTTCACATGACACTGACCACACCAGAATGTGAGTACAATGCTCATGCTGATCGACTGGTGAAGATTGTTACAGAAAATATTGTCCCTACTTTGACAACAACTGATGATCCCATATTAGCAAAATGGGTACACCAAACAGCTGGCAATTTAGGGGTCCAGGACACACACCAGTGGGCTCAAGATCAAGGTATTAGTATCTCTCATTCACTGTTAAAAGAGATAGCATATATGTCAATTGGGAAAGAGTGAACTGTTCCTGAGGTAGTAACTGGAGAAATAGCAAGAGGAAAGGCCCCAGCCCAAATATGGAAAGCAGATTATATTGGTCCATGACCACAAGATGAAGGATTCAGATTTATATGTAATTGTGTTGACACCTATTCAGGTGTACTAATTGCTTATCCTTATAAGAATGCAACTCAGAAAAACACCTGTAAAACTCTAAATCTCATAAGTCTATATTATGGAACCCCAATGCAAATTCAAAGTGACAATGGGTCACATTTCAAAGGTAATGAAATGAAGAGGTATTGTATATTAAACAATATAGAATGGATATATCATATTCCATATTATCCACAAGCATCTGGGTTAATTGAAAGAATGAATGGATAATTGAAAGAACAGTTATGAAAGTTAAGTTCCAATAACTCATATAAATATTGGAAAGATAATTTGTTCATGGCTTTACATAATTTGAATAATAGACAATTGGGACAAAGTATACCTCTACACAGAATGATGATCCCAAATCTGCAAATTAGAAAACAGCAAACATATAAGATCCCAAATATTGAGTATTGGACTGTGAGGCTAGCTGTCCCTTCAGCATATCCAGGAACACCTGGTTCAATGTGGTATGATTTATATTGTTTAGAGGACTTTTGGTTGGACAGAAAATAAATAAGAAAACTCTCCTTTGAAATATGCATAAGAATCCCTAAAAATCACTTTGGACAGATTTTACCCAAATTAGGATAATCAGCTCAAGGCATACATACATTGGCTGGAGTAATAGATACTAATTATCAAGGAGAAATTGTAACATTCCATATTTTAGGTGAAGAGCCCATACAGATTTGTAAAAATAATATGATAGTTCAAATGATGATTATTCGTTGTAAAACAATACCCTTCTTCCAAAATAACTATCAGAGGAATTGAAGGATATGGTTCTACTGATAGAATAAATTTAGGAGCTAAAGTATGGGTAAAATGGAAGCCAGATGCTTTTCCAGAAGTGCTAGAGATTATAGAACATAGGAAGGATAACACTACAACTATTGTTTATTCAGGAGATGATTACAAAATTATATCCTTAACTCATATATTCTACTGTGAGTAAGGCTACAATAGTGGGCTCATGGACTCCAGTAGCATGGCTGATCCTATATCTACCATGTTTCTGGTTATTGTCTCCTTGTTTCTTCTTGGCTTTTTTTTTCTGTTCGCCTTGTTTGCTAGATTTGTTTCCACAGGCTTGATACCTTCCACCTGCAGATAACTGATAGCTTAAGCTGGATGTCACCCCCTGTCCACAACTGTGATGTGTCACCTCTGGACCTGGCATCAAGCATATTCCAAATGCTGGCTAAATAACTGACCTATCAAATGGGATCTCATGGGGACAGATAGAGCTCTATGTCCAATTTCAGCAGCAAGTAGCCATGGAAGAAAATACCTTCATGCCTTAACCCAAGATTTTGGGATCCTATTTGTTTTGGGGGGAATGATGGGGATCTTGTGCTCAAGCCCCACCTACAATATTGTTTTCTGTGTTTATTGTGTGCTATCCTTGTTATATTGTTGTAAAATTCTGTTGACCCCAGTTACTCTCAAAACTGCTATTAACCTATGTAATGAAATGTATTGTTAACGTATTTTTTGCCAGTTAAGGGATATGAAAGATCTTGAGGCCAAATGTAATTTTAATGCAATTTGAAGATCTTCCATGCCCCTTGAACTTGCTTACATAACAGGAAGGGGTGGGGCTAGAAGGAGCCAAAGCTAAGCAGGAGTGGGGCTGGAGCCAGCATAGTGACTGGAAGGGGCAACAGTGGCATGAACTTTTTTTTGAGACAGCCAGAACTTCTGCTAAGGACTCCTGTTGAGGACTGCCAGGATGAGAAATGAGGGCGGGGGGCAGGGGGAAAAGAGCTGCTGGGGGCGACTTGTATGGAGGCTGAGAAGTTACCGTGTGTGATGAGAAAGGGATCTTTGCCTGAAGTAGCCTGTTTTGTTTTGAAAGGCTTGAGAATGTGGGTGTTTACTTTATTAACAATGTGTACCAACTCCATGGCTACTGTGATGGCTTTGGATTTCCGGTTTGGGGACTCAATTTTCTGGTATTTGAATAAATATTCTAGCTATATCCCCCATGTAAAGAGACTGTTACATTTTGCGATTAATAACTATATCAGCATATTTATAATTACCTTAGGCATTGTGAATACTGCATTGTTCGTACATTTTTTTCTGGAGGCTTTTTTGGGTGGAGAATCTATTTTTTTCTTTTATAATGTGACTAATATGGAAATACTCTATCTGATTATACATATATGATCTATATTGAATTGTTTGCCTTCTCAAACAATTGGGGGAAAAGGAGGTTTGAGAGAGGGAGAGAGAGAATTTAGAATTTACAGTTTAAAGTGGATATTAAAATTGGTTTTACATGTAACTGGGGAAAATAAAATGCTAATTTTACAGTAAAAGAAAGCACTAGGTATACAAAGATATAGAAGTCATTAAATAACATATTTGTACCATTTCATTCCACATAAAACAACAGAATCATATAGCAGTTAGTTATCTTTTTAAGTCACAACTTCACAATCTGAAGTTCTTCAGGAATAGTGCTTGCCTTCCAAAATACTAGACAAGGAATAAGCAAAAATTTAAGGATATTTCACCGTTAAAGTTACTAATTTATTGTAGTTTGTGGCATTATACCTTACCAACAACAACAAACATCTTTAATTTGTTATGGGAGATATAGATGGAGAAGAATTGCAGAGAAGGAGAAGATGGAAAGACTGAATCCTACACCAGTGGATGGAAAGTATGAAATATACAAATCAGGTATAAAACAACCTAATTTAAGTCTGTTTGTCCAGATGTCTAGTAACAAATCCTATTTCAAAACCATTTAAAAGATTTAGTCATTCTGAACTAAAAGTTAACATTTTCTGGAAGTGATAGGCATGGGATTGAAGACTACACATGTCAAAATGCCTACATGCCACACCTCAAAGGGAAACATGGATTGGTCCCAAGAACAAAATTCCTAATGGAAGAACTCAAAAAACAACGTGTTCAGAATTAAATAAGTGAAGAAAAAGAAACATTGGAGAGAAGATGAAAAATATGCAAGGTAATCATAAAAAAGTGTTGAGAGTGTGGAAAAGGAAGCACAAAAATTGACTGAAGAAAACAATTCTTTAAAAAATAGAATTGTCCAAATGGGGGAAAAAATCAATCAAAGCAAACAAGTCCTTAAAAAGTAGAATTGGTGAAATGGAAAAGAAAGTATAAAAGCTAACTAAAGAAATTAATTGTTTAAAAATTAGAATGTGTCATGTGGAAGCAAATGCCTCTTTAAGACATCAAAAATTAATGAAACAAAATCAGAAGAATGAAAAAGAGAACAAAAATTAAAATACCTAATGGTTAAAAACAACTGACCTTGAAAACGCAGCTACAAGAGATAGTTTTAGAATTATTGAACTATCTGAAAACCATGATTAACAAAAAGAACATGGGCAGCATCTCTTAAGAAATTATCCAGAAAAAGTTTCCTGATATCCTAGAACCAGAGGGTAAAATAGTCTTCAAAACAATCCACAATCACTTCCTGAAAGAAATTCCAAAAAGAAAATGTAGCCAAATTGTAGACCAGGTAAAGAGGAAATGCTACAAGCAGCCAGAAACAAACAACTAAATATCAAGGTTCCACAATCAGGATTATGCAGAATATAGCAGCTTCTATATTAAAGGTTCTGAGGGCTTGGAGGATGATATTCTAGAAGGCAAAGAAGCCTGGATCATTAACAAGAATCAAGTACCCAGAAAGACTGAGCAAAATCTTTCAGGGCAAAAATGAACATTCAATCATATAGGGGACTTCCCAATTTTCCCAATAAAAAGACCAGAGGTTATTAGAAAATTTAATCTTCAAATACAAGACTCAAAATAATCATAAAAAGGTAAATGGTAAAGAGAATACATATTGTATCCTCTACATGGGAAGATGATACTTATCAATCTAAAAAATGTTTCTCTTTTAGGGCAGTTAAAAGAGTATATGCAGACAGTGTGTAGGTATAGATTCACTTTGATATGAAGATAAAGAAAAGATAAGGGGCAAAAAAAGGGGTTGTACTGGGAGAAGAGGAAAAGTAGAGGTGTAATGGGGCAAATTATATCACATGAAGAGTCATGAAATACCTATTACCGTAGAGGGGAGAAAGGGAGTGGTCGAACAATCTCTGAACTTTTCATCATAATTGGCTCAAAGAAGAAAGAAAAATTCTGAAAATCAAAGGACAGATGAAAAATAAAATTGAAAGTAGTAAAGCCATTGAACTAATAAATAAAACTAAGAGCTGGTTTTATTTTTTTAATAAAATTGATAAACCAGGGTCAAACATGGAAAGAGTGAATTCACCACCAAAGAAGAAGAAATTAAAGCAATAATTCGGAGTGATTTTGACCAACTGTATGAAAAAAAATCTGGCAATCTAAGTGAACTGGATAAATATTTACAGAAGTATAAACAGGCCATCTTAAGAGAAGGGGAAAACAGAAAGAACCCCATTAAAAAACAATTGAACAAACCATCAATGAACTCCCTAAAAAATCCACCATGGCCAGATGGAATTACAAGTGAATTCTACCAAACACAAGGGAAATTACTTCCAATTCTATAGAAATCATTTGGAAAAATAGGCAAAGAATGAGTCCTAACAAATTATTTAATAACAGAAATATGGTGCTGATACATACCAGGGAAAAGCAAGAAATAAGAAAGAAAATTATAGATCAATTTCCCTAATGAATATTAATGCAAAAATATATATAAAATATTAATAGATTGAAGAAATTTTTCAGTAATATCATACACCATGACCAGGTGGGATTTGTACCAAGAATATGATATTAGGGAAGTTAATTTCATAATAAATCATGTCATTATTAATTATTATAATCAATCATTTCAATAACAAAACCAACAGAAATCTTTAGATGTAGAAAAAGGTTCTGACAAAATAGGAGATCCAAATGTTTCAAAAACACTGGAGAACGTAAGAGCAACTTAATATTATAAGTAGTATGTATCTAAAACCACCATCAAGAATAATCTGTAATGAAGATAAGCTAGAAGACTTCCAAATAAGATCAGGAATGAAGCAAACTGTAAAGTCAATCACCCTTAGCTCTCCTGAGGAGTGCTGCCATTTATTACTTTTAAGGATCTAAGTGCATAGTGTACTAGTTAGTATTTATTCAGGAATAAACTAAAGCACAACATTCATGACAATATAACATAACATATTACTAAGGTGACTGTATAACAAAACATATCATTCAATAAGTCACAATTCTCCTCAATCAATACACAGTATCCAAGTAAAGTCCTCTTTTATCTTGACTGGAAGCAGACTTCCAATCATCCTTAAGGGGTAGCAGAAAGTACAAACATCATCCACCCCTACGTTATGGTAAGCCACAATCTCATCAATCAATACTGAGTACCCAAATAAAGTCTTCTTTCATCTTGACTCCAGGCTGTCTTCCAAACCCCTTGGCTCCTCTTCCATAGGCTGACCCACTCACAACTCTTTTCTGGATTTGCCCCACTCTTTCCTAGATTAAAATGCAGGGAGCTCTCTGATCTTGTTCTATATCTTAGCTAATGGAAACTTCCACTCCAAGTCCTTCTTTCTTAAACTCCTCTATGGCCCATAAGCAGTTTACATTTTTCTTGGAAGGTTTTGGTGCAGGAGTTCTGACTATGTTGTCTCCCTCCCATTTCACTCTTTCATCCTTTTTGTCCCAAAAGAAGGAATCTAAAGTTGGATTGCTGAGTTTGCTTTGCTTCCTTTGCTTGCTCATCTTTCAAGTCAATTACTTGATTTTTGGGTTCTGTAGAACTCTGCTTTCAGAGGGGAGAGCTTTGTCCCAAATTTCTGGGGTTTTCACAGCTGCTGGAGCTGTTAGGAGGCCACTGTCTCTGCAGCCCCCACCAGCTTTCGTTCACTGGTCACACACCTCATGACCACCACCCAAGACCATAATCCCAATCTATGCAGGTTAAGCCAGTAGCACTTAGCTTCTGAATGATTGCTTGGTCCCCTGCAATCTGCAGGCCGGGAGCTCTGAAGCAACCATGCTGAGGTCTCTGCAGGGGCCTCATCTGCTGCTCTCTTGCTCTGGGAGTAGATGGCTGGACCCATTCCTTTCCCCAAATTTTAACTGAGTTCCATAGACCTTTTCCCTTTGTCCTCGGCTCTTATGGCTTGATGATTCTGGAAACTGACACAGCTGCCAGAGATCCACTCTCCTGAAAGCTCATGCTGTGGTTTCTCCTGGATGCCCTGGGCTACATCTGTGGTTTCAGGCTGGGCTAGTTTCAGCTTCCAGCTTTCTGCAATGAACCCTTCCTATCTACCTACCAGACTACCTTCTGTGGGACCCTTGTTTTGCTGTCAATTTGTGGGTTATGGAACACTAAAATTTGTTTAGAGTCATATTTTATAGGTATTTGAGGTGGTTATGAGGGGAGCTCATGCTCTTCTCCTGCTTTTATGCCAGCATCTTGACTCCACCCCCCATTAATGCATTGCTATGGAAGTTGTGAACTGATCTTTACATTCTGGAGAACAATTTGGAATTATACCCAAAATGCTATAGAAATTTGCATACCCTCTGACCCTGCAATACCACTTTTATATCTATCCCAAAGAGATCATGCAAATGGTGAAAGGATCCACATATACAAAATATTTACAGCATCTCTTTTTTGTGTTGGCAGAGAAATAGAAATTTAGGGGATGCCCATCAGTTGGTGAATGGATGAACAAGTTGTGGAATATGAATGTAATGGAATACTATTGTGCTATAAGAAATGATTAGCAGGAAAACTTTAGAAAAAAACATGGAATGACGTATGAATTTATGTTCAGTGAAGTGAGTAGAGCTAGGAGATCATTGTATACAGTAACCACCACATTATGTGATCACTATCTTTTATAGAATGTTCTCATCAATGCAAAGGTCTCGGACAATTCCAAAAGATTCACGATGGAAAATGCTGTCCACATCCATAAAAAAAATAACTATAGAGTCTGAATACAGGGGAAAGCACACTATTCTACTTTTTATGTCTTTTAGCTTTTTTGCTGTTTTTCATTCCACAAAATGAATTCTGTGGAAATATGTTTAACAAGATTGTACATGTACAACTTATACAAGATAGCTTCCTGTTTTGGGGAGGAGTAATGGCAGGGAGGTAGGAAAATTTGGCACTCTAAATCTAGTAGAAAGACAAATAGCAAATAATTGACTTTACATAAAATTTGAAAAAAGTAAAATTCCATTTATTGAAAATAAAAAGGAATATTAGCAGTGGCATTAGCAGCAACTACTTCTGGAACTTTGAGCCCACAGACAGAATGCCTGAAAGTGATGTTTTTCAACTTCTTGGCACCAAGATCGAAGAGTAAGCAGGAAGTCACCCTCAAGCTCCTTTATTGACCTAGAAAAACCCAGAAAATACTGCCCCAGGAATGATGTGGTATAATTTGAACGCTAATGTATTGTTGGTGGAATTGTAGAATAATCCAACCATTCTGGAGAAAAATTTAGAATTATGACCAAAGGACTATCAAACTTCACATGCCTTCTGACCCAACAATACCACCTAGAAAGACTTGTATTAACTGAGGATTAGTGAAGTGAGCAGAACCAGGACACCATTGTACACAGTAAATGGCCACACTGTTTGATTACTAACTTTGATAGACTTCTTAGCAATGCAAATGTCTAAGACAATTCCAAATGACTCATGATGGAAAATGTTATCCAGGTCCAGAAAAGTAACAATGAAGTTTGAATAAAGATCACAGCATATTATTTGCTCTCTCTGTCTTTTTGTTGTTGTTGTTTCTTCTTTCTTGCGGTTTCTCCCATTGGTTCTAATTTTTTACAACATCACTAATATGAAAATAAGTTTAATATGAATGTATATGTAAAGCCTATATCAAACTATATGGATATAGATATAGATATATATCTAGATATGGGGGGAGGAGGAGGAGAAGGAAAGGGAGAAAATCTGGAATTCAAAATATTATTGAAGTGAATGTTGAAAAAGAAAAAATGAATTAACAAAATAAAAAAAGAAATGTTTATTGATTATTCTCTATTTTTCTAGTTCTTGGTGATATTTTCAGAACTGTGTTCTGGACATAGTTTCTTTAACTACTTTTAACAGATGTGGATTATTTTGTACTTGACCCAATCTATCCAGTGGCTACAGGTTTCATTGTATGTCTCACATTTTAATAGACAGATACCCAAGAGTATGTTTATTTAATTTAGGTAGTAATTATAGTTCTAACAGGATTCTGCTAGCTCCCTTGAACTAGTATAAAGTGGTATGCTATCTGACTAAGTGTACCAGCAATGTGATATTCACAACACCTATGGTAGCTATGAATATGCTAGTATAGTTGTGAATCACAAAATGTAACCAGCTCTCCACATGGACTACAGAACCAAAGCATTATTTCAAAAACTAGAAAACTGAGTCCTTAAACAAGGAAGTTAAACTCAGTACAGTAACCACCACAAAGTTGGTACACATAGTCCATGCAGGAGACACCCACATTCCCAGGCCTTCAAAACAAAACAGGCTCCCTCAGGCAAGGATCCTCCTCTCCTCACTATCTCCTCAGCTTCCACATTGCTAGCGCCCACCAGTTCTGGCTCCCAGCAGTTCTTGTTCCCAGCAGTTCTGGCTAGGTCTCAGAAGTTCTCAATTCAGTTCTTAGAAGAAGTTCTGGCTCTCTAACTTGGACTTTTCCTTAAACATGGGATTAGCTCCTCCTCGTTCCACCCCTTCCTGTTACATCAAGAAATTAATCCCACTGTGGGATTCACAAATTCTGGATCTTAATACTTCATACAATCTTGAACTTGAAACAAGGTGCTAAGTACCTGTTTGCTTGCCAACACAAGGGACAGCGGTGATCTTCAAATCCCATTACCATTACACTAAGGTCCCTGATTTCTATTCAGGGTCAAAAACACTCAAAATTGCATTCATCTGGATGTTTTTCACACACACACATATACACATATGTGTGCATATATGTATGCGTGTATACTGATGCACATGTGTGTATATACATATTTATACATATGCATACATATCTATATATACATATTCATAATATCTTTTTAAGATATGCTTCTGTTTTGACTTCACTGCGTGGAGAAGGAAAATTCAGCCATTACCCTAGGTAACATATGTCAGTCATGTCCTCATGTCTTTAAAGATAGAGGTAAAACATATCCTAAATACTCAGGGATTCAAGGACATCACAATCCTCTGGGAACTCAATAAGGCATTGGAGCATATTGACTAAAGTAAGCAAGACCTAATAGGATTAATTCACTATGCAAATTAAATTTATATTATAGCGTCTGTGAACATTGTCACAAAGATAGAAAAATGTTTCTTGAGGAATATTCATATTAATTCCATATTACTTCTTACTCTTTTCATCTGCTGTATTTTTCTCTTTAAAACTATCAGTATAAGACACACCCAAAGCAAAGACTAGTGGTGAACAAATTTTTTTTAATGGAATACAAATACTGTGAATGGAAAATGGCTTCTAAAATAAAAAAAAAGTAGGTCATTCTGCTCAGGGCTGCAAAAGTAATAGCAGCTACTCCTGAAGCTATCAGCCTGAATGTTCAAAAGTCACCAACTAAACTTCTGGGAGCCAGGAAGGCAGAACAAAGAGATAAGTGCTCTTACCCTCCTTTCTTGAACTCAAAAAAAAAATCAGAGAATATTGCCCCAAGAAAAATACTGGAAGAGTGGGGCCAGGAGAAGGAGCAAGGTACTCTTTTAGCTCAGGAAGCTAATAGGAATTACTGGGAAAGGTGACTCTTGCTCAGGTTGAAGGGATCAAATTCCAGCAGACACCACCACAAATGGACATCTAGTAGTTGCTGAGGCTACCTGCACTCTAGCACAGCCATAGGGGAGGAGAACTTCAGCAGGTAGCCCACCCCTCCCCCACACCTCATCCTAAGAGCTTACACTTAAGCCTGCAGGGAAACAAAAAAGACCTCACCTAACTTCCACACAGAACAGCCAACTCCAGCTCAGCACCAGGTAAATTACAGCATATTATAGCTTCCACCTGGGAGAACGAGAGTCCACAAGTACACAAAGCCAGTATCCAGGTCCCTAGGCCCCAGCACAGAAAGCATGGGACAGAGCCCCCTATTCCCCAGAAGCAGAGATCCACTTTAAAAGCTAGGAAAAAGACAATCACAATGAGCAAGAAACAAATTAGAAAAGCAAAGACCATAGATTCTTACTAAGAGCAGAATACAAATTCAGAAGAGAACAACATTGACACTATACCTGCAATATGAAACCTAAAAAGGGAATATGAACTGATCTCAATCCCAAAAAGCACTCTTGGAAGAGCACAAGAAGGATTTTGAAAGTCAAATTATAGAGGTAGAAGAAAAAATTTATCAATTCCTTTAATAATACAATTGACAAAGCGGCAGGTGGCGGGAGGGTCGCTGAAGAAAACAACTCCTTTAAAAATACAACTGCCCAAATGGATAAGGAAGTACAAAACCTAACTGTAGAAAACAACTCCTTAAAAAAGTAAAATTGGTTAAAAGAAAAAGGATGTATGAAAGCTAACTGAAGAAAACAATTCATTTAAAATGACAATTAGGCAAGTAGAGGGTAATGACTCTATGAAGCATCAAGAATCAGTCAAAATCAAAAGAATGAAAAACTAAGGAGAAAATACAAAATATCTCATTGAAAAAAAACTGACCTGAAAAATAAATCCAGGGCAAAAAATGAAAGAATTATTGGTCTCCCAGAGAGCCATGATTAAAAAAATGCCTGGAGAGTGTCTGCCAAAAAATTATCAAGGAAAACTCCCCAGAGGTCCTAGAACCAGAAGGTAAAAAAACAGTCATCTAAAGAATACCAATCACATCCTGAAAGAGATTCCAAACTGAAAATGCCAAGGAATATTGTAGTCAAATTCCAGAATTATCAGGGGGTGGAGCCAAGATGGCAGCATAGAGGCAGCAAGGCTTTGCAGCTCCCACACAATCACCCTAAACACCCATAAAATATGACCCCAGACAAAGTCTAGGACTCTCAGACTCACAAAAATACAGAAAACACATCACGCACTGAAAGCAGCTCAGCAGCAGGGGCTCATCGTGGTGGGCCAGGAGCAGAGGCTGGCCCAGCATGAAGCCATGACCATGGCCAGGCTGGGGGCAGTAGGAAGGAACTGAGCTGAGCCAAGCTGGGGCTTGCAGCAGACAGTCTGCAGGAGAGAAGAACTACAGCTTCCAGAACCTCCACATCTACCAAGGCGTGAAAAACAGGGATGGGAGAGAGGCAGGGGCAGGAGCGGCTCATCCAGGAGGCTGGGAGGCCAGAGAAGAGACAAGCCCAGCCCCAAACCACAGCCAGGCCAGGCCACGCCCCAGGACAGTCAGCAGGAGCCAAGCTGCCCAAACCACAGCCTGAGTCTACTTCAGAGAAGATCTAAAGCGCCTGCCTGAGGGGATTTTTAAATGCAGCAAACCAGGATCAGAAATGGTTAGTGAAAGTGAACTTTGAAACTTAATTTGGGAGAGGAAAAGCAGTTTGGCCAATCTGCCCCCAAGGCAAGGAAGCAGTGGGGGAAGGGAACTGCTGGAACCGGCGGCCCCCACCGGGCTGCTTCAGAGTCCATGGCCTGCGGACTTAGAAGGGGGGCTGAATCAATTGATCACAGCCAAGTGCTCTTGCCTTGAGTGGCCTGGATCTGGATCATGGTCTTGGATGGTGGTTATGGGGTGAGCTTTCAGCAAGCCAAAGCTAATAGCTTCGGCAGCTGGGAAAACCCCAGGGATTTGGAACACAGCTTCCCCCCGACCCCAGGAAGCAGAGTTTCACAGAGCTAAAAAAACCAACCAATTAATTGACTGGCCAACATAAGGAAAAGGAAGCAAAATAAGAACAGCAATAAAACTCTAGAATCCTTTTTTGTGGATGAAAGGGATCAAAAAATGGTTTGGGAGGAATACAACAAAGTCAGAACTCCCACACCAAAGACTTCCAAGACACTTGAAGAAAGCCTAGAAGCTATACATCAACTTAAAAAGGACATTGGAAACCAAATAAGAGAAGTGGAGTAAAAATTGGGAAGAGAAATGAGAATGCTGGGAGAAAATCATGAAAATAGTCAACAACCTGACTGAAGAAAACAACACTTTAAAGAATAAATTAAAGAATAGATTTAAAGAATAGATTAAAGA
>CM053596.1:191154805-191204982 GCA_028646575.1 Pseudocheirus occidentalis | reverse complement strand
CAGATATGTATTCATATGCATATATAGCCTCCTATTTAGACATATATGTAAGTATACTTATATATACATTTGTATTCCCCTCCCCTATCCTCATACTCAGAACAGTTTCCTAAGTTACTATTATCATTTTTCCATACTGGCATGTAAATAATTCAAATTTGATAAGTTCCTTATGATTTCTTTCCCATGTTTACCTTCTAAGGCTTCTTGTGTTTGATTGTCAAATTTTCTCTTCAGTTCTGTTTTTTTCAGCAAGAATGCTTGAAAGTCCTCCACTTCATTGAATGACCATATTTTCCCCTGGTATAATATGCTCCATTTTGCTGGGTAGTTGATTCTTGGTTTTAATCCCAGCTCCCTTAATCTTTGAAATATCATATTCCAGGCCCTTCAATCCCTCAGTGTAGAAGCTGCTAGATCTTCGGTTATCCTGATCGTGTTTCCACTGTATTCTAATGGTTTTCTCTTGGAAGCCTGTAATACTTTCTCCTTTAACTGGGTGTTCTGGAACCTGGCAACAGAATTTCTAGGAGTTTTCTTTTGGGGATCTTTTTGAAGAGGTGATTGATGAATTCTTTCAAGTTCTATTTTGCCCTCTGATTCTAAAGCATCAGGGCAATTTTCTTTGAGGATTTCTTGAAGGATGCTTTCCAAGTTCTTTTCCTGTTCATGGGTTTCAGGTAGACCAATAATTTTCAAATGGCCTGTCCTGGATCTCTTTTCCAGGTCAGTGATTTTTTCAAGGAGATATTTGACACTGCTTTCTATTATTTCATTTCTTTGTAACTGTTTAATAGTATCTTGGTTTCTCATAAAGTCATTAGCTTCTACTTGCTCCACTCTAATTCTGAAGGAATTATTCTCTTCAGAATGCTTTTGAGATTCTTTTTCCATCTGGAAAATTCGACTTTTTTAAGGCATTCTTCTCCTCATTGGCTTTCTGGGCTTCTTTTGCCATTTGAGTTAATCTATTTTTTTAAAGTGTTGTTTTCTTCAGTCAGGTTGTCGACTCTCTTTTCATGATTTTCTCACATCATTCTCATTTCTCTTCCCAATTTTTCCTCCACTCCTCTTATATGTTTTTTAAAGTCTTTTTTAGCTGATCTATAGCTGCTAGGAATTCTTCAAGTGTCTTGGAAGCATTTGATGTGGGAGTTGTGACTGTGTTGTCTTCCTCCCATTCCATTCTTTGATCCTTTTTTTCCACAAAGGATTTTAGAGTATTATTGCTGTTCTTATTTTGCTTCCTTTTCCTCATCTTGGCCAGTCAATTAATTGGTTGATGTCTTTAGCTCTGTGAAACTCTGTTTCCAGGGGGGAAAGCGCTGTTGTAGCCCCCTCTCTAGCTTTGGCTTCCTGAAAGCGCACCCCAGGACCACCCAAGACCATGATCTGGATCCAGTCTGCTCAACGCAAGAGCACTTGGCCCTGATCAATTTATTCAGCCCCCCTGCAGAGTCTGCAGGCCAGGGGCTCTGAAGCAGACCCTGGGGGCAGTTTGGTCAAACTGCTTTTCCTCCCCCAAATTAAGTTTCAAAGTTTCACTTTCACTGACCATCTCTAATCCTGTTGCTGGATGTGAAGATCCCTTCACTTGCAGTAGATCTTCTCTGAAGTAGTCTCAAGCTGCAGCTTGCGAGGCTGGGCTCCTCCTGACCACATTAGAGACTGTAAATCAATTCATAAGCGATGACATTTACTTTTAAATAATATACAGAGAAGACAGAAAAGAAATTCAAATGAATATGAAAATTGATAAGAGTAATATTGCCAAAAGCATTTAAATAAATCTCATAAAAATTTCAAGTATTAAGATAAGACGTACTCATAACTCACCTGCTGGGAAATAAGGTACACAAATAAAAATAAATGTATCTTAAGTGTAAATGTGTTTGTTTTCATTTCCTTATCATATAAGTGAATCCTGGATAGGAAGGAAACATATCCTTTATAGAACAAAGAAGCTATACATTCAATATCTAAAGCAAAGGTAGGCAAGAATACACTGGGACCAGCTGATGACGGTTTGGTAAGGCTAATTGTTAAATGTTGAGTGTGAACATTTACTCCTCAATGATCAGAAAATACTACAAATCAGTGATCTCTTTATCATTTTACTAATTGTATATTTTAGGCCTAAGAATATGGTGGAGAAGATGCTAGTAAGATAAAATTAAATATTTTCAGAGACTTGTATCTTTAAAATTTATCAACACATCCTTGTTTGATTTAGAGAGAGATGCATGAAATATGTTAATATATCACCCCAAAGACCAACACATATATTCTCTTCAGTTTTACATATCCTGTAAGAAGTGTTCAAACCATATGTTTACTATATGTGGTCTTCTCTGATTCCTAGAAACTTTGATCCAAGTAAAGCATATTCCATCTTCTTTGCATCATCAATCATACTTAGTGTAATCAGCAGAAGTTATGGAATGTGTTTCTAAAAGTGCAAGTGATTGCTTGAGCTTCTAATCATGGAGAGGACCCCTGTTTCCCAGTTTTCAAATACTTCATGAAATTTCCCTAGGGGGACTCTGTCCTCTTGATATTCTTTAACTATAATCTGAATTTCACTGATCCCTAAAATTTAGATGAAAATGATGAGAAATTCCTGTGTGTGTATGTATACACACAGGGAGCAGGTTTTCAGCATATACAGATATGCATGCATATATATATATATATGTGTGTGTGTGTGTGTGTGTGTGTGTGTATGTGTGTGTATACATATATGTATGTCTCAGTATATATGCATGTGTGCTATCTCTATATTTGTATACTTAGTGATTTTCTCTACACAGAGCCTCCCTCAGGGCAACTGACCCACATGATAATCTACAGGTACATTAAATGGACTTAGCTAGAATTTCCTGTAACACCAAAATACTGAAAAAATATTCTCGTATTAACTAGAATAATTGTAAATCAGGTATGGTACTTCAACATTTTCATTGAAATTAAAACATATCTTAGATTTGATTGCTTCATATGTGAAGTACATCTCTTATCTTGTTTTCTTTGTAGGTCAATTTTTGAATTTTCTCCATTGTAAATTAATGCAGTATGCCTATTTTTTTTTTCATTTCATTGATTGAGACTGCTATTGTCATTCTTGCTTTTTCCCAACCCACTCCCCCCTTAAATCCTGTACTTACCCATTCAAAGAGCACTAAGAATAGTTTTGTAGAATCTCTGTTATTAGTGAGAAAATGTAGCTACTAATAAATTAAAGAAGCTATACATTGCCATTCAACTTGGCAGGTAATCAAGCATAGAAAAGTAATATCAGTAAAATTTTTACTTGTGAACAAAAAAAGCAAAATATTTCCAACAAAAAAAGATCTTGTTTGCCTCTACGTAAAAGAACACACAACTATTTCTAACACAAATGATTGCTTAAAATAAACACTAAAATTACTTAAAATATATGAATCTTGGATAATTTGATTAAGTGAAATGGGGTTTATGGCCAGTTTTTTATGTAATATTTCCTTTTTTAATATTATGGAGTAATTACTGAGAAAATATTTGAATATAGTCAAGTAAAAATCTTAATTACATTCACGTTATAGTTATATATGAAATGAGAATAGAAAGAACAATATAAAATATTTTATTAAAATTATATTTTAATATAATTGAATTAAAATAAAATATCATATATTATACACACATACCGCATATACACATATCAATGACAAGATAGAAATATACATTGCTTTAATAGGGAATGAAGCAGCATGGTTAAATGGAAAAAATGGTGTGTTTGGGGTAAGGTGGGTAAGGTGACCTGGGACCAAATGCTGGTACTGCCACTTGTAAGTCACTTAAAATCCCTAGGCTTGTTTTCTCCCTTAGAAAGTGAGAGGATATGGCTATGGTCTCTGTAAGTGATGTTAGCCTTACATCTATGATTAAATTATTTATGATGAATAAATCAGGAAATTTTAAAAAGAATTAAGCTTCTATTTAAATAATGAATAATTTCAACAGTCTGTTGGTAAATAGAAGTACATTTCAGGTGAAGAAAAACACAGGGACAAAGATATGAAAGAGTACACTATATTTACATGTATTCACATACACACACACAGACATACATATATAGCCAGCAAGATGGCCATTTTCCAAGTCTGAAAAAATTATCTGGTGGACATAGAAGTAATACAACTAAATTAATAAGAAAAGATAGGGAGAAACCCAACAGGATAAAATTCTCATGAATTGTCATTGGGAAGTTTTAATCCTTAAAAAGCTAAGTATTCAGCCCCCACTTGTGTCTTATGTTCCTGTGACAGGAATTGATATTAGCTAAGAACACTGTGCAAGAATTTTATAGGAATCTTCCCACTTCTTAAATGGCACTGTGGGAACCCTCCCACACCCACACAAACCCTAAAAGAGTGGTTATATGAACTCTTCCCATATGTATACCTGAAATAAAGAAGGAAGAATTTGGGTACTAAGAAATACTGCCATTTGAAAGTTGATTGGTTCCATATTAGAGACCCCAAGTGTACAACAATTTTTCTGAAAACATCTTTCTCTTCTCTAAAGGAAAAAAAAAGTGGCAAGTGGTGATGAAGCCCAGCAGCAAGAAGAAACAGACCCAACTGAATAATTAAATTGAAATACTAGTGTGGGTAGCTGGAAGAAAAAAAGCCTAAATACCAGCTGAATATATTTCTATACTCCAGAGGGTACTCTTGGCAGAGATCCAAAGCAGAGGACACCATATCCCTCAAAGGGCATAGCTTGTGGCTGTTTTGCAGCCAAGCAATAAAAGTGTGCACATGAGCAAAGGGGATAATATCAGATAATGAATGATCACAAAGTTCATTCACACATACCCATCACACAGAAAGCTGGAGAAGATCTTAGAAGCTTCAGAGTTCAAGTCTCTCATTTCAGCTATCAGGAAACAGAAATAGAGAAGCTAAATGAATTCCCTGAGGTCACACAGTGACTGTTAGGTGTCCAAACCAAGATCTGACTGATTTTAAGAAAAAAAAGCTTAGAAACCTCAGAACAAGTAGACAGATAACAAATATCCTGAAACCGTAAAGTTGATCAAAATCTAGATTTTCAAAATGTTAGATTAGACACAAAGAAGAAATGAAATCTCTTTCTAAAAACAGTTAGGAATAATATAGTTCAGAACAATGCAGATTTTCAAACTCTATCATAATACTGGAAAAATGAATCATTAATGTAAATACTTTCTAAAGAAGTGAGACATTAAAAATAAACAAACATATTGGAAAAGAGAAAATTTTACAATATGAGAAGCAAAGACAATAGTAGACTATGTGAATTTTATACAAGTCCAAGTGACATAATGCTCAGAAACGGTATAAGAAGAAAAGACATTCCCCAATTGCCCTGCCTTCCCCCTCCAAAATAATAAAAGTCATCTCTGAAAAACATAATAATTTTTAAAAATACATTTATTTCAGAAAATGATAAAAGAAAATTTCCTGGTACTTTTATGATGAAAAAGAATCAATTTTAATTGTACAGAGTTTTTTTTTTACAGAGTAAAGAAACAAGAAAAGAGAACTACAAGTCAAGATTCAAAGTGGTTAAATTTAAAATTTTTGAATGAGAAAAATTGTTTGGAATTTAAAAGAAAGTCATTAAAGTATAAGAATAATGAAATTTCAATGACATGGGATTATTTCACATTAATGATAATTTATGGAAGGAAACACAATAATATAACCTGAAATTACAAATTATTCCAGCAATGAAATGAAGGGTATATTGGAAATGGGGTGGAGGGAAAGTAGCCCAACATTTTAAGAAACTATTAAAATACTTTGTGTATTAATGAGAGCCTCAAATAGGAAAGCAGAAGTTGGACTATCTCATATGAATGGATGCAGGAAATCTTTCAAAGGACTTGGTACTTCATTTTAGATGAAAGACATTGGAGAAAGAAGAATCAAAGACAAGCCCAAGGCTATGAACATAGAAGACATGATGACTACTGATAATACAGAGAGAAACATTGTAGTCTGGAGGATGAACAATTTTAGTTGGAGAAAAAATAATAAGCAACATCTGTAATTCCAGTGAGACACTCAAATACAGACATTCTCTAAGCAGTTGGAGATCACAGAAAAATACATTCACAGAATCCAAGAATTAGAAGGGAGCTCAGTGGTGATGTAGTCCAAAACATATGAAAAAGAATCCTCAGAATAATATACCTGATATGTGGTCATACAACATTTACATGAACACCTCAGAGTGGAATTTCATTACCTTTCCATTTTGTAATATACTGTTTTTCATTTCATCAAGCTTAAATCAAACCTACAAATTTGATCCAATGTTTCTAGCTCTGTCCTTTAATGTGAAATTTCTTCCATGTTCTTAATGACATCCCACCAAATACTTGAAAATACATCATCCATGCCCCTCCCTAAAATTTTTTTCTCCAGGTTAGACATCCCGAATTCCTTACCAGTTAACCTCACCTTTAATGATATAGACCTAAGCCTGTTTGTTCTCTTTTGGATGTTCTGCTTATCCAAGTCCTTATTGAAATGCAGAGGCCAGCAATGAATACCGTAATGCAGAAGTGTATATCAGGCCAGTGTATAGAACGCTGATTTCCTTCCAAGTGGTAAATATTATGCTCTCTTAGTGGGATCAGGAGTTCTATTAACTATATCACAATACTGATTTATAATTTACTTGCAGTCCACTAAACATCCAAATTATTCTTAAACTGTTTGACAAGAAATGGTTCCCCCATCTTATACTTCAGGCATTTTTTTGACCCCATTTTAAAAACTTACATTCACCGAATTTCATTTTTGTGATTTCTTCCAGTGTACTAACCAGTCTGCAATATGTTTTTGATTCTTGACTGTATCATACTGTTTTTTTGATTCCCTTCACAGCTTTTTGCCACCTGTATGTTTGATAAGTATGTCATCTATATATGTCTCTCTCACTGGTTTAAAAAACAATGAAAAATGCAGCACAAAGACAAGCAAAGATCATTAGCAGAACACTGGAGAGCTCTTTACATACTGATATCAAACAATTAATGCTCCTTGTGACCATCCCTTCGCAGAGGAAGGACAGAAGTAAGGAAAGAAAGTATGGAGAGAGGGGAGATTTATTAAGTGATTACTATGTGCTAAGCCCTGGGCTAAGAATTTTACAAATATGGTCTCATTTTATACTCATGATAAACCTTGGAGGTAGGTGCTAATATTATTCCCATTTTACATTTGAGGAAAGCCAAGCAAACAGAAGATTTGAATTGTTCAGAGTCATACAGTTAGAAAGTGTCTGAGGCTGGATTTGAACTCAGGTCTTCCAGACCCAAACTTAGCTATCTATTCATTCTCCTATCTAAATGCCTTCAGTTACAGAGTCACATAAAACTTGAGTTAAAAGGAAATTTATTTACTATATAGTTCACCTCATCTCCAAAAAGTAATCACCACTACAACACACTGACTTGCCCTCCTGTCGTTTCCCTCCATTTTCACAAGAGAGAAGCTTCTTGTCTTTGCTCCCACTTTTCCTTTGTTCTCATTTTTTTCCTTTCCCATTTTTGAAAAAAAGTGACAAAATACTTATATCCTACTTGTGTTTCTCATATTTTTGTTTCTTTCCACTTGTAGTGAGAGAAAATGTCCACGTACTCACGTCCTTGAAATCTACCTTGACTTTGAAAGAACTATCTGTTGTAATATGTTATAATCATCAGTATAAGAGTAATTACCTTATTTTTCTTGATTTTTTTACAATTTTTTATATTGTATTATTTGTACATTTATCTACTGTTGAGCTAATTATTTCAGTGATGTTTTTGTCAATTTCTGCTACTATTTTGATATATGTGGATTCAGATTTTCAGATGTCACAAAACCAAAGAAGGAAGTATTCCAGATGGAATCTCAACTCTATAAATACTATACTTTTTTACTTTCCAACATGTCTCCAAGTCTACTACGTAATATTGAGGCAATCCGGCCAAAATCAAGACAAAATTATGAAACATTTGAATATTTGTTTATTAGATAGTGTGTGAGTGTGTGCTTGTGTGTGTGTGTGTGTATCAAAACAGAAGAAGATTAGAACAGTGGGTGGGAATATACTTACATGTCAGGCTTAAGAATGTCTAACTAGTCCAAAAGAAAACGGGAATGTTCTTGGAGATTTTGAGAAGGGGAGATAGCTAAAATGCCCAATTCTTTCTTTGAAGAGGAATCTTAGAAACTCAATAGGTAAGAATTTAGAGAAAACTATAAAAACAAAGACACAGCAAAATAAAAACACTTAAGCACTATACATACATGTATATCTATCTATCTATCTATCTATCTATATACTTTTCATAAGATTATGTAAGTAATTATTTTCAAAGAGAAAAGAAGACTAACCTTTGAAATACCTTTGAGGAATTACAAATTTTATAGTTAGGGCTGTTTGGGGTCTTATTTTTTCATTATAAATACAGTTTTAGCAATACCACATTGTTTTGTTGATCATTACTATTCCAGAAATTATATACTACATATGGCTTCTAAAAAATCTTTTTTACATACCCAAAATTGAAACATACTGATAACAAAAGAAATATATTCATAATAATTATAATAGCTCTGAATCAGGGGCGTTGTCTCTTGACACCACAATAAATTTATTAAAACTTTCTAAATTGCTAGTTAAAGAGTTTCATAAAGGTATCAACTCATCATCTTAACTCCAAATATTATACTCACTTTGAGTGTTGTCTTAAGCTAATTAAATTCCTTCTCTGAGTACCCATTTTCCCATTCTGAATCTTCAAATAGCAGTAAATATAGTAATGGATATTATATTTAAATAATAAATACAAAAAAACCAACAAATAATCACAACATGAATTGCCCAAATATAACTGCTTCCTAAGTCTTATATATAGAATATTATGAGTCTAGCCCAATCTGAGTACTGGATCACTGCTATGAGCATCACACTTAAATTAGGTGAACAAGAAGCATTGGACAAAAAGCTTGCCCATTAGAGGACATGAAAGATGCTTCATCTTAGTGTCCAAGGTGACAGTATTTCTGACCATGGAAGAAGTGAATTTTCAGATCATATATTAACTTCTATTAAGGAAAGGTCTTAAAGAGGTAGCATGTCATACTTGGGTAAAGATTGAAGTCTGGCATCAAGAGAATAGGGAAGGAGGAATTAGAATATTTGAAAACCTTAGATGTGTAAGTCATGACATATGAGAGAGTCCCTAAGCCCTGAAGACATTTCTTTCTCTTACTTTAGCTGTAACAGAGATGAACAATGAAGTTAGGGACTGCAAGGTGGAGAGAAAGATAGAATGATGAAAATTATGATCAGATAGAGATATTTCAGAATCTGTGAACATATAAAAAGAACACTTTGGGGTGATTCTGGGATCAAGGATATGGCCATTCTATGAATGAATAAGGTAAAGTAGAGAAGCAGGGTTTAGGAATTGAATACACAGAGAACCTGAAAAAGTTTGGGTATTTGACTCTTCTTTCCTACCATATTCACTTTACCGAATGGAATAGTTTTCTGTAGCCTTTCCTTTTTTATGTCAACGCATCTGGTTTAGGACATTCTTACTTGTTACTTTGGATATGACAATGCATTAGTTATTAATTCACTGCCCTTCCTTTTCACTCCTGCCCTTTCCTCATTTATATTCTACATTCTGCATGCTATTAAACTTCTGCTTTGATTATATCATCTTCCAACTCAAAAGTCTTCAAAATATTCCCATCATTCTATGAAGACTGAATACTAAGCTACAATCTTTGGACTTTATTTAATAGATAATGGGAATATTCATTTTACATAAAAGTCCTTTATGCTCTTGTAATGTATCCCTTGGAAGGAGTGGTGATGAAGATCTATATATGAACATTACACTTTTAGAAACCATACAAAGCTGCATTAATCACTTAATGTTTTTTTTTCTTTTGATGGGACAGCAGGCTTCCATTTATTTGTTCATAGCATACAGACTCCCATTTTCTTTAACTGGGTTGTTAATATTTCTTACTTCATCTAAAACTTGCTTTCCTGTTGTCTCTGTATTTATTTCTCCAATGGGGCTATTTTTGAATTCTCTCCTGTTCTTCAAGGTTCAGAGAGAAATGTTTTTGAATATAGTCATTACCCCAAAGGGTTTGTATAAAAATCAGTATTCTCTCTTCACTGAAAGGAGTTCAGAGAAGAGCAATACACCTGGATTGTTGGTGGAAGAATAGCAATCAGGCAGGCATGTCTGAGGATGGAAATGAATCCATGAACAGTGAAAATGTGAATTAAAGAATTGGCACATAATTTGTAAATGAAAGGAAAATGATTTTCTTTTTATTGTACAATTCTCATATAATATCATATATCATATTTTAAATGAAAAAGTAAAATTACATAAGGTAAAATGAAGGGTATTTAAGGGTGAATAGATAAGCTTGTGGTTATTACCAAAATAGAGCTCATTATTTTCTCCTCTAAACTCACTTCTACAAATATTTCTGTTTCTATTTAAAGTTCTCTAATCCGCAGTAACTCAGGATTACAAACTTGCAGGCACTCTTGACTTGACTTACATCATCCCCAAAGCATCTCTTCATTTACTCTTCTCTCCAGTCTTCATGCCACTCTAGTTAAGGATCCCATCACCTCTACTTTTGACTCTGAACATTGTCTTCTGTGTATTGTCTCTATTCCTCTAATTTCTCACCTCTCCACTTCATTCCCTCTAGACTTGCAATGCCCCCATTTTCTTCTTTTGAGGCTCAGATAAGATGATATTTCTTTCACCAAACCTTCTCTAATTTTCCTTCTCCTATTTTCAAAGGTCTAATATTCTTACTCATTAATCTATCTTGAAAATTATTTTTTCTCTGTACACAATTTATCACACACACACACTCCAACACAATAAACTTAGAAGCTCTTTGAGAGCAGGGATTGTTTTCATTCTTATCTTTGTATTCCTAGTAACTAAGAGAGTGCCTTCACATACTTTTTGTTTTTGATCCAGAATTATGACTTCAGAAATATGGGGGTTGTCCACCCCCCATGGATGCAAATCTGCAGCTCCTCTGTAACTTACATTTTCAGAGAATTTCCTGGGGCTATAAAAAATAAAATCATTTGCCTATAGTCGCATAGCCAACAATTCAGAGGCAAGACTTTAACTTGGCCTTTCTGTTAGTAACACTTTTCTTTAACCAATATGTGACTCTGACCTTCTGCTTGTACTTATTGTACTTAATGGATTTTTTAAATAGAATTAAATATAGGTAAGTATAGTTATATAGTTATTGGTAAGTAAATTTCATAAGTAATTTAAGAACTTCATTTTCACCTCTCCTTTGAATGCATCTCTGTCTTTCCTACCAGAATGATTTACCAGATTAATGCTAAGGGTATAAAAGAACATTGTGTGAATTTGATCTCATCTATTTTCTAATCTCTCCACAATATTTCTTACACATATTAATAAGCCATGAAATGTCTAGACCTCAACCATTCTTTTATATTTCTTTTCAGTTTGGGGTCTCTAGAACTTTTTGAATTTATCTCTTAATTACACAATTGTCAGTATCTAATAGGAGATGGCACAAAAGCTGTTATCTTTTGCTGATTTGCTGATTTGTTGATATAATTCCATCAGAGGAAAGTTCTACCAAATCTACCAGTAAAGCTGTACAATAGCTGAAAAGCTCATAGTGTAAGAGAGTTTCCTTTAACACCAAGAGAGTGGCTTCCCAGGGATTTCAACTTTAAGCTTTATTTTCTTTCATGATTCTAAAGGCAGATCTGTATGAACTACTGAACCTTGGCTGCCTCAGTGGCATTATTCAATTTAAAACTAAACTGTGACTTTTGGGATAGATATGCTGTATTATGTCTAGGCTAAATCAATGAAGCCACTTTACACATCCCTTCTGTAGGAGGCGGTATATCAAGATGAATTTCATAAGCAAGTTAGTGGAGAAATGATACAATAACAGCGATTAATGATAAAAATAAATTAATAATATTAATAAATAACATTCATAGCACTTTAAGGTGTGTTAAGCACTTTATAAATACAGTAATTCAACATTACCAATAATCCTATGAGATAGTGGTTATTGTTCCAGTTTTACAGATGAAGCTAAGAGAAGTTGAGGGATTTCCCCAGGGTCACATTGCTAATAAGTGTATGAAGCAGGATGTTGACTCAAATCTTCTGGACTCAATATCCAACACTCTACCCACAATACCTATTACCTGCTAGAATAGAGAAGGGAAGAAAGAAAGAAAGAAAGAAAGAAAGAAAGAAAGAAAGAAAGAAAGAAAGAAAGAAAGAAAGAAAGAAAGAGAGAAAGAAAGAGAGAGAGAGGGATGGAGGGAGGGAGGGAGGATGGAGGGAGGGACGGAGGGAGGGAACGAGGGAAGAAACTATCAAAAAAATCTGGAGATAAAACAGATGAACATCTATTGGGGAATGACTATGAAAGTTACAGTACACAATGGTAGAGGAATACTGTTGCACCTTAAGAAATGAAATATGTCAAGATTTCAGAGATGCTTGGCATCACATGAACTGCTGCAGATTGAAGCTGACCTAGTAAAAACAATATTTGTAATTTAAGTACAAATAACTAAAAAGTGAAACCAAGGGCTTTATAATTATGAGGATGTATTAATCTCTAAACTAACAACAAAACATGACTCCCTCTCATCATTAGAGAAGTATATATGAATATGGAATGGGGGTGAGGTGTTCATAAGTTTGGAATGCCATATATAGTATCAGAATATATGGATATGTTGGTAAGTTTTGTTCAAATGCTTTCATTTTTTCTTCTATCTCTTCCTTTTCATTTGACAATGAATAACTCTATGGGTTGCTTAAGAAGAGACATTTTTAAAACTGAAAGGATATTTTTTAAAAAAGAAAGAAAAGATAGAAATGTTAAAAGAAAACTGAAGGTATTATACAGATAAATCAGTCTCTAAACCAAAAGAGAAAAAGATATTGGATGACACACAAACTTACAGGCTTTGGAAACTGTGGCATCTTAATACATAATATATATAACCATAAAATGCACCTAAAAATAAAACAGATTTTTTTTCATTTTCCCCTTCCTTTTTTCAAAATCAGTTTATTATAAATGCTACAAGTATAGATATGCTACATATAGAAAAACACTTGAATGTGTATATAAATTACATATACATTTGAACAATGTTTGTTCACATTTTAGAATTTATAGAAAGAATAATCTATGATATAAAATAACTCATCTTATAACAGAGTCAATTTAATAACAACAGAATTTATGTTCTTTATAAAAATATTATATGTAGAAATGTTCTGATTGTAAATGTGAGTAAATTATTAAGTAACAGAAGGAAATAATTTATGTCATCTATAATCACATTTAAGTGAGAATTAACTTACTTTTTCCACTAATTCTAATATTTAAAATGTGGGTTTACCCATAATATTGTATTATTAAAATATTAATAAAAGCACTGTATTTTAACCAATAAATTATAAAATTAGGTAAATAAACTGAATTAGGCTTCTTATAATTAGAATGATTTTACTGATAGTCTTGGTTATACACATTCCCAAAGAAAAGTGAAAAATTGAAGCATTTATCTAAATAATTGTATTGTGTCTTTTTCTACATCACATACCACACACACACACACACACACACACACACACACACAGAGAACCTTGGAAGTGTTTATAATTTCAAAAGAGTTCTTTTAGACAATGTTATCCAGATAAAAATCTCCATTTTCTTCATGTGTCTATAATCTTTTTTTCTATGTTTTATTTGATCTAATCTTAATATATATGAACATAATTAACTTTCTTTTCTAGAAATCCATTAACATACATGATGAGTTTAGAGTAGGCTTTCTGTATGATGTGAAATTCAGGTAGGTCTGGCCTGATTCACATCTGGAGAGAACAATCTCATAAGAGTCACATAGATGTTGAAATGGTATGAATGGTTTGGAAGAGTCAGAACAATTCAAAGATAATGATATTTTGCTGTCACTTAAAGGCTTTGGTAGAAAGGGCTATGCTATGAGCACTACAAAGAATTATCATTTAATTTTTGTCACCATGTAGTTTCTTGTCCCACCATCTTCAGGGGATTCTTTTAGATCCAAATTTAGACTTAAAATCAGAGCTAAAAATTATTTGAAAAAGGCAGAGTGATGGAAACTCAATCAAAAGGGATACTCAGAGTTAAAGATAATCCTGTACTAGCAGGAGGTGAGAAGGATTGTTACAGTTATAGTATTTTTCTTCTGTAGAAGCAGCATGACATGGATTATGTACTGGGTTGAGACTCTGGTGCCTCTGTATCTGACTTCATCTATATTTCTGGGCAAGTTGGGTAACCTTGACTTTGCTTTTAATTGCAATAACAATATTGACCTACTCGAAAGGGAGTTGTCTAAGGTTTAGTCCATAGAATATGTTTATATTCTAAATAGTCATTTTATGATGAAAAGATTCACAGAATTTTGCAATTACTCTTATTTGTACTAATATTTTACTATGTTTCCCACAGATACAAATAGTATTAATGTATATGTAGCTAACACAAATTAAGAATTGCAAAATAAAGTCCTTAACCTCTCAATTCATACCATTCATTGTACTTTTCATTTATTCAGCCGCATTTATTCAACAGTCCACTAATAACACAAAAAATGAATTTAAGTCACCAGTTTCAACCACCTCTTTTGAGAAAAGCTTTCTTAGTCCTAGGTTAGAAATAATGAAGTTGTCATTAAGGGTAAAACATAATGGTTTAATAGTTTTCTTTTTGCTTGTCTAACCCCACTAAGTGATGCTATGGTGTAAGGAAACAGTCAAAAATTAGGCATAAGTTCCAGAGGCTAAGATGGTGGAGTAAGCAGTAAGTCATTCATGCTCTACTTTACTGAATTTGATAAACCCAGAAAATACTAATCCCTGGTAAAATCTTGGAACAGTGGAGCCAACAGAAAGATGGGGTACAGCAATTTTTTATTATTTTTTTTTTAGCTTGGGAGGCTAGGGGAATTAACAAGACAGGCTCCTTTTGCTGTGCATGAAGGGAACCAGAATAGGATGGGAGGTGTCCCAGTAAGTCATCAGAAAGCCCCACCTCAGCAGACAAGGAGGAGAACTTGAGGCACAGAGGCATGGAGCTGGCAAGTACCATCACCAGGACCCCTCCTCACCCTCCCACATGCTTTCATACAGGCAGGGGAATCAGCAAACACCAGCTCTGACAGGCATCCATGAGCTCAGCACCTACCCATATTCCAGTACATCCCCAGGAAAAGAGACCTCCAAGATCCAGGCCCCCCAACCCCTACATCTCATACTACAAGATTCAGTGTAATGGAAAATGAGGAAAGAATGCACCTGGCCTTGGCTCATGCCAGTCACCTGCAGTTCGTCACCAGTTATTGCATTATATAGCTTCCACATGTCAGAACTAGAGGCAAAGGCACACAAAGCCTGTAACCAGAGCCCTAATCCACCGGACAAAATGCATGGAAGAGGGGCCCCTATGCCCCAGATGCAGAGATACACTTTAAAACCAGGAAAAAAGCAATCATAATGATGAAAAAGCAACTTAGAAAAGTAAAGAGCATGGATTTTTACTATGGGGACAGGGGAGATCAAAGTAGAAATTCAGAGCACAACAGCATCGACACTATACCCTTCTGAAACCTTAAAATGTAATATGAACTAGTTTTAAGCCCAAAAGGCATTCTTGGAAGAGCTCAAGAAGAATTTTAAAAGTCAAATTAGAGGATGTAGAAGAAAAATTTGTCAATTCCTTTACAAATACAATTAACAAAATAGAAAAAAAAATCATTCAAGAAAAGAACTCCTTAAAAAATAAAACTGGGGTAGCTAGGTGGCACAGTGAATAGAGTACCAGCCCTAGAGTCAGAAGGACCTGAGTTCAAATCCAGCCTCAGACACTTAACACAAAAAAAACTAGCTGTGTGACCTTGGGCAAGTCATTTAACCCCAATTGTTCTCCAAAAAAAAAAAAAAAAGAAAGAAAAAAAGTAAAACTGCCTAAATGGATAAGGAGGAACAAAAGTAAAATTATACAAATGGAAAAGGAGATTCAAAAGTCAACTGAAGAAAGCAATTCATTAAAATTATAATTGGGCAAGGAGAAGTTAATGACTCTATGAGGGATTAAGAATCAGTCAAATAAAACTAAAGAATTAAAAATGAGAAGAAAATGTAAAATATCTTATCGGGAAAACAACTGACCTGGAAAATAGATCCAGCAGAGACAATTGAAGTACTATTTTGTCTAACAGAAAACCAAGATGAAAAAAAAAGAAAGAACCTGGAGCAGTATCTTCCAAAAAATCATCGAGGAAAACTGCCCAGAGGTTCTAGAACCAGAGTGTAAAAGAGTCATTGAAAGAATTCACCAAAAATATCCTGAGTTTCCAAATTGAAAATGTCAAGGAATATTGACAAATTCCAGAATTATCAGGTCAAGGAGGAAATACTGCAAACAACCAGAAAGAAGCTGAAACTAAAGCCAGAATTGAATGGGACCTTGCAGCTTCTACCTTAAAAGATTGGAAGGAAGGGAATATGAAATTGTGTAAGGCAAAGGAGCTTGTATTACAAGCAAAGATCAACTACCCAGAAAAAATGAGCATAATCTTTCAGGCAAGGAGAAGGACATTCAATGAAATAAGGGACTTCCAGACCTTCCTGATGAAAAGGCCAGAGCCCAGTGGAGAATTTGATTGTCCAATGAAAGACTCAAGAGAGATGTAAAAAGGTAAACAGGAAAAAAAAGAAAAAAATGCTATTTAATAAGGGCAAATTGTTTACATCCCTACATGGGAAGATGATACTCATAAGTCTTGATAATTGTATCTTTATTATGGCATTTTAAAAGATATAGATGTAGATAGATAGATAGATAGATAGATAGATAGATAGATAGATAGATAGAAGGTGAGGGTATAAATTAACTGATGTGATGACAAAAATCCTAATTAAGGGGTGCAAAAGAATTATAATTGGAGAAGAGTCAAGGAGGAGGCAGAAAAGGGTAAATTATAGAACATGAAGAAGCACAAAAGCATATTATAGTAGAGGGAAAGAAGGGAGGGATGTGAGCATTGTTTGAACTTTACTCTTATTTGGCGAACTTTACTCTGTATTTGCTTCAAGGACGGAGTAACATACTCAGTTAAGTATAAAAATCTAACTTGCCTTACACTCAGTAGGAGGGTAAAGAGAAAAGAAAAGGGAAGGGGTGGTTAGTAGGGAGGAAAGGAGTAGTAAGAGATAAGGGAAAGAAAAGGGAGGGGAGCTGAGTGAAGTGAGGGAAGATGGAAGTAGAAAGTGGTCAAAATCAAAATTCTTGAGGAGGAAAATGGACAAGAGAGTGATAAAAACATAAATGAAGAGGCGGAGAATAGAAATAAAGACAAAGATAGTGATCATAACCGTGAATATGAATGGGATGAACTCTCCCATAAACCAGAAGTGGAAAGAAGAATTGATTAAAAACCATAATCCTACAATATGTAGGTTAAAAGAAACATGTTTCAAAAAGGGGGTCACACACAGGGTCAAGGTAAAAGACCAGAGTTGAATATACTGCACTTCAGCTGAACCGAAAAATATATCAAAAAGCAGGGGTAGCAAACCTAATCTGAAACAAGACAAAAGCAAAAACAGAGCTAATCAAAAGAGATAAGGAAGGAAACTATATCCTGCTAAAAGGCACCATAGACAATGAAATGATATCATTATTAAACATATACACATCAAGTAGTATAGCAGCCCAATTTTTATAGGGGAAGTTAAAGGAGTTACAGGAAGAAATAGACAGCAAAATTATAGGAATGGGGGACCTCAATCTCCCCCTTACTGAAGTTGATAAATCTCACTTCAAAATAAACAAGAAAGAAATTAAGGATGTGAATAGAGTTTTAGAAAAGGTAGATATGATAGACCTCTGGAAAAAAATTGAATGGGGATAAAAAGGAATATACCTTCTCAGCAGTAAGTGGCACATACACAAAAAATTGACCATGTACTAGGGCACTAAAACCTCACATTTAAGTGCAGAAAAGTCCTGGCCTTTGGAAATATAGACTAGAAATTAATTGGAAACTAAACAATTTAATCCTAAAGAATGAATGAGTCAAACAAAAAATCACAGAAAAAAATTTTTAAAAACTTCATTCTAAAGAATGACAACATACCAAAACTTATGGGATGCAGTGAAAGCAGTTCTTATGTGAAGTTTTATATCTTTGAGTGTTTACATCTTTAAAATAGAGAAAGAGCACATCAATGAATTGGGCATGCAGCTAAAAAGCTAGAAAAAAACAAATTAAAAATACTCAGTTAAATACCAAATTAGAAATACTTAAAAGGAAAAAGTGATTAATAAAATTTAAATTAAGAAAACTATGGGGATAATAATTAAAACTAAAAACTGGCTTTAAGAGAAAATCAATGAAATTGATAAACCTTTGGTTAATTTTATTTTAAAAAGGAAGAAGAAAACCAAATCATCAGTACCAAAAATGAAAAGGGTGAATTCACCGCCAATGAAAAGGCAGTTAAAACAATGATTAGGAATTATTTTGTACAATTGTATGGCCATAAATTTGACAATCTTAGTGAAATGGATGAATATTTACAAAAATATAAATTTCTCAGATTAACAGAAAAGGAAGTAAAATACTTAAATAATCCCATCTCAGAAGAAAGAAATTGAATAAGCCATCAATGAACTACCTAGAAAAAAATCTTCAGAGTCATATGTATTTATCAGCAAATTCTATCAAACATTTAAAGAACAATTAATTCCAATGCCATGTAGACTATTTGGGAAAATTGGTGGAGTCCTATCAAATTCTTTTTATGATACAAATATGGTACTTATACCTGAATTGGAGAGACTCAAAACAGAAAAAGAAAGGTATGCACCAATTTCCATAATGAATAAAGAAGGAAAGTTTGAAGTAAAATATGAGCAAAAAGATATGGTGAGAATGATATGGTGATAATATGTTGAGAACTTATCATGAGAATAATACACTTTGATCAGGGAGGATTTATACCAGGAATGCAGGGTTGGTTCAATATTAGGAAAACAATAAGAGTAATTGATCATATCAACAACAAACCTAAAAGAAATCATATTCCCATAAAACACACACACATGCACACACACACACACACACACACACACACACACACACTAGAAAATATAGGAATGAATGGAACATTCCTTAAACATTTGGGAGTCTACCTGCCAAAAGAAACCTAGGAATTATATCAACACAATTACAAAACACTTTTCACACAAAAAGAATTATCTCTAAATAAGTGGGAAAACATCAGTTGCTCATGATTAGGCTGAGCTAATAAAATAAAAGTGAAAATGTACCTAAATTGATTTTTTCAGTGCCATACCAATCACACTACTATAACATTATATATATATATATATATATATATATATAATGTTATAGAGCCAGAAAAAATATCAAAATTCTTCAGGAAGAAAATGTCCAGAATATCAAAGGAATTAATAAAAGAAATGCTAGAGAAGGTGGCTTAGCCATGCCAGATTTTAAATTGTATTATAAAGCAGCAATCATCAAAATTACATGCAACTGGCTAAGAAAGAAAAGGGTAGATCAGTGGCATAGATTAAGTACACAAGACACAGTTTTCAACTTACTGTCTGATAAACCCAAAGACCCAGCTTTGGTGATAAGAGCCCACTCTTTGACAAAAGCTACGGGGAAAACTGAAAATATAATGGCAGATACTGGACACAGAGCAATGTCTGACACAGTATACTAGAATAAAGTAAAAAATGGGTACACAATTTAGGCATAAAGACCAATAGTATAAACAAATTAGGGGAGCAATGAATACTTTATCTGTCAGATTTATGGAAAATGTAGGAATTTATGACCAAACAAGATATAAAGAATATTATGAAAAACAAAATCGATAATTTTCAATACATTACATTGAAAAGTTTTTCCATGAAAAACCCAATGCAACCAAGATTAGGAGGGAAGCAGAAAACTTGGAAGCAATTTTTACAATTTGTGTCCTATAAAGGCCTCATTTCTAAAATATGTAGAGAGCTGAATCAAATTTGTAAGAATACAAGTCATTCTCCAATTGATACATGGCCAAAGGATATGGAAAGGATGTTTTCAGAGGAAGAAATTAAAGCTATCTATATTGTATGAAATAATGCTCTAAGTCACTATTGATTAAAGACAAGTACATTAAAACAGCTTTGAGGTACCACATCCCACCTATCAGATTGGCTAATATGACAAAACTGGAAAATGTTAAACGTTGGAGAAGATGTGGGAAAGTTTGAACACTAATTCATGTGGAGCTGTGAGCTGATCTTAGCATTTTGGAGAGCAATTTGGAATTATGCCAAAAGAGCTATAAAAATGTGCATACTATTTGACCCAGTAATACCGCTTTGAGGGCAGTATCCCCAAAAAGATCATATAAATGGCAAAAGGACTCACATGTACAAAAATATTTATAGCAGCTTTTTTTGTGGTGGTCAAGAATTGGAGATTGGTGGGGGATGGGGATGCCCATCAATTGTGGAATGGCTGAACAAGTATATGAATAAAATAGAATACTATTTTGCTATAAGAAATGAAAAACAGGCAGACTTCATAAAAACCTGGAAAATCTTATATGAACTGATATTGAGTGAAGTGAGCAGGAGAACATTGTACACAGTGACAGCCACAGTGTGTGATGAATTACTTTGATAGACTTAACCATTCTGAGAAATGCAATGACAAAAGAATTCCAAAGGAGCAAATGCCATCCATAACCCAAGAAAATACTATGGAATTGGAACGCAGAATGACATACGCTATTTTCTTTTTTCTTTTGTTTTGTTTTTTTCTTTCTCATGTTTTCTCCTGTTCATTATAATTCTTCTCTGCAACATGACTACTGTGAAAATGTGTTTAATAGGAGTGTATGTGTAGAGCTATGTCATATTGCATGCCATCTTGGGGAAGGAGGGAGAGAAACTTAAAACTTATGGAAGTTAAGGTTGAAAACTAAAACTAAGTTAACTAAAAAATAGGTAGCAAGAGAAAAGAGAAGCAATAGGCTAGCAATTGATTATACAGTCTCAGAATTGTAGGAATTAACTGGAGCAGGAAGATACACACTTTTCAAGGCCTCAAAATTTTGAGGTCTTCCTACTGCTGTTATTATGCAGAGATCTTGGAAAAAGAGGGAAAAAAATACCATTTTATTATATAAGATACTTGATTGTCCCAGTGCCTTCTTCATTCCTCCTTTTTCTGACTATATACTTTACCTTCCTTCTTCTGACTATCTAAATCAAAAGAGAATACAAAGACTTTCAGTCTGTGGGATTTGTCTATGTTTAGAATGCACAGGTAGGCTTTAAATGACAACAGAAAGCATTATATCTGACTTTAACTCCATGCTTCAGTTCCTTTTCAGATAAACAGAATAGTATTTTAAACGAATATTCTGAACAGATGTCAGGGGGAAATAGCTAATTTTAATATGATGAAGAGGTTGCTAAATGTATAGGACAATATGTTTAGTAAATTTCAGAATACTGTGAAACATTAAATAAAAAGCCTCTATCTTCTACATTCTTATAGTGATGAAGCTTTACTACTATAGACAGAGTTTTTATTTCTGTTCCTAGTATTTATTTTTGTTGTTAATTATCAGGATTGAGATTCAAACCCAGGTCCTCTAAATCTAAAAATACTGTTCTTTCTAATATACCACACAGCCTTTCTAAAAAAAGTGGGGAAAAGATATCTCTCATTTGAAAAAGACTGATGTTATCAATGATAGTAGCCATAAGCTGTCTGTAATCTTAAACTGGCTAAACTATCTATCATAGCAGATTTAGTTCTGTCTGTGGCTGAGAGATCCATGTCATATATGGAGTCTATAAACACTTGCTCTCATACTGCACCTGGGTCTACTTCAGTGAGGACAAAACCCCGTCTACTTAGGGGCAGTCTTACTTAACCACGTATACAAACTCAGCAAGAAGCCCATACAACCTGTGACTTTTATCTTAGTCTAATTACTCCTTATGCCAAATGAAAACATGGAATTTGACTTACTTTAAATGAATGTGTGTCTGGGGCAGTTAGGTTGAGCAGTGAATAGAGCACCTGCCTTGGAGTCAGGAGGATCTGAGTTCAAATCTGGCCTCAGACACTTCACATTTAGTAGCCATGTGACTTTGGGCAAGCCCCTTAACCCCAATTGCCCAGCCTTCCCCCCTCCAAAAAGCAACAACAACAACAACAACAACAATGATAATGATAATAATAAAAGAATAGTGTCTATAGCATCTGGTGGCCAGGTTTGTTTTTCCCTCCCATCCCCAGTTTTTCTTTTCCTTTCCTATTGTCCTTAAGTATTCATGTCCCAAGTTCCAAGCATTTTCCATCTGATTTTCCAATAGGTTAAGAATGGACTTATGCTGATACCAAACAAGGGACACTAAGGATCAGGGGACCTTTGAGAAGGGCATTCAGCAGTTTGGAGAAGGTGGCTTGTCCCACCTCCAGAGAAGCACAAATATTAGTAGCCTGGGAGGAAACAAGGAAACCTGTACTTCCTTTGTTCCCAGGGCATTAGCCAGGTACTTCCTGTCTCTTGTGGTTTTGGGCCCAAGGAAAGTAACTAAGACTCCAACAAAAGGAGAAATAGAGTAGTTCATGTTCTTTCATGGGACTCTCTGCTGCATAAGATCAGCTACGTTAGACCTTAGGTGCTGTGGATTCTGTCAAGCCTGGCAGAGGGGTGGGAAGTATCCCTTTCTAGGACGGGCCAAGTTGGAGGGTCATGCAGAAGGCATTTATCTGAAGGGAAAAGGGTGCAGAAGGGTCTGCAGTCCTTATACATGAAAATAAGGGACACTCTTTGACCTATCAAGAGCTCCAAGTTCTCTCCCCCACAGCTCTTAACCTTAATATCTATAACTTGGAGCTATTATAGCAGATGAAGTTCTGATGCTATCAACAATTCTCCAGCCCTGAAAAGGGCCCAGGAAAGTATACAATTGTTGCTGAACTGGGTTTGTCAGGTCAGTCATTTGCTAAGGGAGCCAAAGGACACCAATATTTTTCTGTACTCTACTGAACATCTTCCAGGTGGGAGGGGGTAGCTTCACTTGGCTATCAGGAAGTCTTACCACAGATTCTCAGAAGATTTGAGAGTACAATTGGAAGTACAGAGTGCTCCACTGATTGCAGAAACAGGCAAGCCAAGGATTGGGGAAATGGCCAAGTACAAGGGCATCTGATAGTCTTGAATTTCTTTGGGTTTACATACCATTTATAGCATACTGGTGACAAAGGACAAAGCATTGCATGGACTACAAGGGTAAACCTCTTTCTTCTCAATGAGTTTGGAGCCTGAAAGAGTCTTCCTTTCTATTCTAACTCAGGTCCTCACTTTAAGAGACTTTAATATACATATTGATGTTCCTTTAAGTACAATAATTTCCCACGCCTCAAGCTACTAAAGTATTTCCCATTCCACCTCAGCTACTTATATAAATAGGCATACCCTTGTCTTTTTACAAACACTTAAGTGTTCATGTGTATATTCAAAAATTCATAATCTCTCCTTCACAAGCTTTCATTTTTCCATCTCTCCGTATAGCTTTTTATCCTAAAATTATTCTTCATCCTTAACTTACTTTCCACAAGTCAGTATTATGGCATCAGTCCCACATTAGGTATACAGTTTTCATTTCTGCACCTTGACCATCAATGAATCAGTTCAGCTCCCTCCTCTCATAGTAGAAATGAGTATAGAGTCAAAAAGCCTGGAATTCAAATCTAGTCTCAGATACACACTAGCTATGTGACCTAGGGAAAGTTACTTTACCTTTCCTTCAGTTTATTCATCTGTAAAATGGGGATAATAATAGAATCTTCCTCCTAGATGTTTGTTGAGAATCAAATGAGATAATAATTGTGAAGTCTTAACATAGTATATGGCATAAAAACTAAATAAATGTTGTTGTTATTATTATTATTCTATCATTGATCACATCTTGTCAAATTTTTATCATAGATTAGTTCCATCATCTTTCTGCTTCATTCTTTCTTATATACTGCTCAGGTAAGCTGGAGGAAATCACACAAGTATTCTGATTGGGTTCACTACAAATTTATGATAGCTCATGTTGACTAGACCATTGCTATAGTTAAGACAATCCTATAATGCTTCACAGATTGATTTCCTATCCCATGCAGTGATTGTTCTAATCATTCTAATGCCTCACCAACATCATATGCCAATGTCTCTGCCCACAGTATGTGCTTACAGTCTTATGTCATACTTGAACACCCCCCCAACTAAGTCTTTTCATTGAGACCTCTAATATTCCCTCTTCCTTATATCACATTCCTTAGAAATCATCCTTACTAGTTCCATATTCATTTTAATATGTAATGGTGAGGCAGACTTTTTGCTTGTCTTCTCCAGGATGTTACCTCCATCATCAATCATATTCTCTCATATTATTCTTTCTCATTCAATACCTCCATATCTACTGATTATATCCCTATTGCCTAAAATAACCCTTAGCATATCTCTTGCTACATATTCCTGACATATCATCCTATATCTCTTTTAATTTTCTTAATTAAACTCCTTGGAAAAGCCTGCTTAATCTAATAATTCCACATCTTCTTTCCTCATTTTCATTTATATCCTCTATGAGCTGACTTCAGACCTTGCCATTTAACAGAAACATGATAACAGTGGTCTCTTAATACCAAAATCTAATGACCTCATTTTAGACTCTTTTCAAATCTAAGTTTCTGCAGAAGACCCTTTCTGCTCCATCCTCTCCTTTAAAACAAAAGCAAAAGTAAAAAAAATTGAAATGTATTTCCATTTATATTTATGTGCATGTGTACACACATACATACACCCTGTATCCCAAAAATCTTAATGTAGTGTTCTGTTATTAAAAGCATAAACTAATACTAAGACTTTTGGAATAATCATACATACCTCTGGAGGGTATCTGTAATTTCATTTGTCTAGAGAAGGTCTAAGTGAAGAAATCCTTTCTTCTAATGCTGGTTGGTATCTTCTCTACAACTTAATGTTTTAAAGAGTTGCCTAATTGTTTTAAAGAGTTGTAGTTCTGAAAAGTTAAGCAATTTTTCCAGACACACACAACCAGGATATATCAGAGGTTAGACCTTAATTCACATCTTCCTAGAAATAAGGCCAACTCTCTCTCCTCTTTTCCATACTCTTTCCATACTCTCTACTTTCCATACGTCCATTTTCTTATCATACCACACTGCCTCTCCTGTATACATATGTGTATCTAAGTACAAAGACAAACTCATAATTATTTGGATGGAGAGATAAATACAATCTGACAGGAAAGGATACAATATGATATGAAAAATAGAATATGGTAATGTGTGATAGGATCAATGATAAGCTCTCAACAAATATAATGGAAACTGAAGAGCAATTAATTTTCAATTTGATTTTCTATAGATGCCTATGTTTCTGGATATAACTATAAGTATCCTTAAGGACATTTGCTATAATCAAATATTGTCAGTTTTATCAGAGATAACAATATCTAAAGCAGAAATACCCATAAGGAAAAATGGCTGGACTGTAGAAATTGAAAAACAAGAAACAATTATCTAAGATCTGGAACATTCAGTTCAGCTTTGGACATTTTTCCCTTCTCCCTTTGGCATTTGCCTCATATGGTTCCCCAAGCTGCTTTTTCCTATCCCCTATTTAAAAAGCTTCCTTCAGAGAAACATACACAAGAAAATATTCAAGATGTCTTCTCTAGTCAAGAGATGAAAATGCAAGTATATGAACAATTGAAATTAAAGGGTTCAGAGAAGCCTGAACTCTCAGAATTTTGGTGCCTTGTGGCATCTGTATCTACAGAATCATAAGGATAGTTCTAGTTAACCTTATTATGATTCCTGTGCTTCCTACCAAATATTAAATACTTAATAAACACTTTTTGACTGACACTGGATAGATACACAGTTAAAACTTCATCCCTAGATGATTCTATTGCTCTTGTCTGTACTACTGTCACTAGTGATATCTAAAAGAGAAGAAACAAATAAGAATACCAGTTGAGGATAGAATAAAATTAGTTAAGTATAACTAGTCAGTACAAACCATGTAGGCCAAATTCAATATTTGCAAACTATTGTCATAAATTATGCAACTGCTGACAAAGGTATAAATGGGATTTATACTGACATATAGTTTGGATATAGATAGAGACATAGATATAGATGATATAGATATGGGTGAGTGAAAGGAGCGTAGAATTAAGGTTTCATCAAGAAAAAATAAATATAGAAAATATGACCTATATGCTATTACTTTGCCAGAGACAAGTATTTTTTAATTGGAGTTAGTTAAATCCCTAACAATGCCCTTATTAGTAAAATCCATATACATAAACTTAGATAATGACTGTTTGATGCTAGAGACATGACAATTAAAGCATGTTCTAAAATTGCCAAAGAGATTTGGTAACACAGCATGATTGTCCCTTGACCGGGGGAAAAGGACAACAAATCACGGTATACTAGTGTTATGGAATACTATTGTAACATAAGAAATGGGGAAGGGGATAATTTCATATATACCTAGGAAGAATTGTATTAACTGATGCAGAGTAAAATGAGAACCTCAAGAAGAACTTACATAACAGCTTTATAAAAGCATACAACTTTGAAAATTTTTATGCTAATCTAGGCTTTGGCCAAATAACAATTCCAAAGAATTGATTGTGAAGTGTGCTACCTATGGCTAATGAGGGAGTTTGTTTGCCTTGACTCTTCAGAGTTAAAGGGTTTTTTCCCTCTTTTTTTTTCAGCAGGTGGAAGGAGGTGGGAGACAACACACACACACACACACACACACACACACACACACACACACTGAAACAATATTTTAAAATGGACTGTGGATGTGTTGTCAAGAGACCTATGTTTAAATTTCAGCTCTATAATTTTCTTCTATTATGAATTTTGGTGAGATATATACAATTTTAAAACTGTCCATACTAATACAAATAGATTGAGCCAATTAAACTCTCATAAGTCTACTAGATTTCAAATTCCTTCATTAATATATCTGCATTTAAAACTAAAATATATCTGATTTCATTTAATACTAAAGTGACTAATTGCATATCAAGTATGTTATTACCGTAACTTTTCAATGTTGCTCTTGCTTACATAGCAAGGAGACATGCCACCGTGATGTTGGCATCCTAGAGCAAAACCTTTGATTCTTAGCATCTTTCTGATTGCATCATTTCTGCCTCATACAATTCTATTCACCCTATGCTTTAAACCTAATTTTAGGTTTTTGTCTGTAGGAATTTTGTTTGTCTCAATGAAAAAAAAAACCTAGTGTATGTATAAACATACATCCTATGTATGTTTTGAAACTAGTTCTCTTTAACTCTTTTCTCCCTCATGTCTCATATTTCTACCTAGAAACTAGATCTTTTGGATTATACATGCTTCATATCTGTTGCATCCATCATCTACCTTTATTTTACTGATGCGAAATTAGGGGTGGTCATCATTACCATTCACCAGGAAAGACCATGATTAACACTCATATTTAACAGATTTTCCCCCTGCTTCATTTTTCTTCTCCAACATTATTTTCATCTTTATAAGTAGACAAATTTGGCCATGACACTTCTGCTTAAAATTATTCAATGTTTCAAACTCCTTTTTCAATAAAGTTTAAAATGCTTTGTCCTATATGCAAGATTTTCTATGATATGGCACCACCATACCCTTTTAGTCTCTCATTCTACTCCCCTGTCCCTTGGACTAATATTCTAAGCTCTAGGCTTTGTCCCTTATATATACTCTACTTCTCCCAAATCTTCACCTGCTCATTCTTTCTGCTATCCTGAGAATATCCTCCTTTTTTTTCCTTCATGTGTTGATTTCTACTTTAACCTGTATGTTCTTAATAAAAGTTGTTTTTATTTTCTGGCAACTTAGTATCTTTTATAATAGACTCCACATAGCACTCATTTTTTGTAACATACTGTAATGTCAATGGGATTTGGAGTTGCTCCTGAACTGACTTGGTCTTTGGGTTGAGTGTTAAAATCCAGAGCTTGTGAATCCCACTTGTGGGATGGACTTGTTGATGAAGAGAGAGGACTGAACTGGGAGGAGCAGTGAATTGCAAGAGAGACCCAAGCACAGAGGAGGCCAGCAGAAGGATTTTGGGGAGAGCAGCATCCAATATCATGGAACGTGAATTCCTGAGAGAAAGATTGCTGAGACCCCATTGGAACTACCCAAGACTTTTGAGAACTGCCACCCAGAGCTGCTGAGAACTGAGGAGGCATGGCTATGATGCCGGTATTTTGTATGTCTGTTTTGATGTTACTTTTCCAGGTTTGCCTGATGGTGAAAGACAGTGCTGCTGTTGTAGAGGTGCTAGAACCTGGCTGTTGGTTCAGAAGCCCTGAAGAAGGATTTTCTTGTTGTATGTTCACAGAAATCCTGGAAGAGGGCCTTACTGATATTTTCAGGGGTTCAGGGACTGTTCTACAGGTAGAGAGTTACTTAATGAGGACACTGGCTATGGCTTTGTTGAGCCTTGTCCCCCCCAGGAACTGAGATTGCTGAGAGTTTGCCTTCAGTGAAGATGAAAGAAGGGTCTTTCCTTGGGTTTTCCATGCTGAGATGATATCTTCACCTTCTTATGGCTTAAGGGTGGATGGCCTTTTGTGCTCTCCTGCTGCCTTTTGAGAAAGTGCTTGGTGTTACTGGATGGTATTGTAATTACTTTAAGTCCAGGGGTGGGAAACCTTTGGCCTTTTTTGTGTTCTGTGATTGACCAAATTAATATACTTCGTTCCTGATTGGAAACTGATCTCCATTTGTGAAGAGATTTTGACTGACTAAAGGGATGTACTCTCTAGGGGTGGAGTAGCATCTGGATTGAATTGATAATTTACTTGCTAAATGAATGAGTTACACTGTATTTTGAGTTTCTCTGTTCTGTGAATGTGTGCTGAATAAATGGAGTTTGCTATGCTGTTAATCCAATCCTTGGAAGTTGCCTTTGCTTGGCATTACACATACATGAGATCTGATTTTGTAAAATAGTTATCAGTATGAGACAGTGGGGTATAAGGAATATAGAATCATTTGTAGAACCATAAATACTTGGATTCAAGGACTGTCTTTTACATACATGTGCCAGGTGAACATAGGCAAGCATTTTAACCTTTCAGTGCCCAAGAAAATTTCTAAAACTATGCATTAGCACTAAATTGCCAATCTGCCTAAGCAGAAAGGGTTTCCTATCTAAACCAATGAAATCACAGGTCCAGAAATCCTGGCCTCTTCAAAAAAAAAACACAAACACACACACTTGTATATTCTCCAGGTTGTGGCACAGAGTTCCACATGCGGCAGGCTCTTTAAGGTATTTACTGAATTTAATCAGAAGTAAATCTGGAACTTTTGAATTTTTACTAACTTTTATAAGATTGATTCCAACCTCATTTGTTTCCACTGGATTTAAATGTTTTTGGAATGACCCTGAGTAGTATCATAACATTGCATTTCAAAGGACAAAGAGAATAAAGAATTTGAAAGTGATTGAAATAAGTTGAGGAACACTTCCTCCCCCCTGCCTCTCCAACCCCGCCACACACACTTTTCAGGTTGGAGACAGAAAAAAGTCTCTTTTTTTTCCAGTTAGCAAATGCATTTGCAAAGAACAGATGTGTGAAATTCTGCAGTTTCCTCAATTTCTCTGTAATGAAGAGCACTGCCAACTAACAAAGTATATTGCTGATGTGAGAAAAGAGAAGTTTATGCTTTTATTAATGTTCTTTTAACCCACTTTTATCATTCTGTTTACACAGTTAGATGTCACACTTTGTTATAATAAAAAGGAATGTAAACAACCTCAGCAGTTTTCAGTGCTACTGATTAGATATAACAGATAAGAAAACTTGAGAACTGTATTCATTTAAATGACAAAAACCATTATTTTATGGCATTTTGAATAACTATGGGCAATATTTGATATTGTGTGGCAATATTGCCATAGTAAATGGCAAGAATGGAAAGTTCCCTTTTGGACTCAGAAGACAGGAGGAAACTTGGGTAGGTTAGTTACTTTGTCACTCAATTTCTTCATCTTTAAAGTAAAGAAAGGGTGGATTAACTGCCCATAAAACTTCTTCCACCTCTAATCCTTATGTTTCATCAATTAAATATGAGCTGTAGCTATTTTTCTTACTTGTGTCCATTATGTCATCATTGATCTGAAGTTACTGACAGTTTTAATTGAGTACCAAACAATGCATTGCTGCTCAACTGTTTGGAGGCACAGATACAGTGAGAATTCATCTCAATGCTAGCAAAGTTTCACCGTGTCTGCCAATTTTATTTTGCAGAGGGCATCATGGTGTAGTACATAGAGTACTCGAATATGACACTATTTTGTGGTGTAGGAGAATGTGATTCCTAAATTGAAAACCATTAAAAACATATTGCATTTTACAGATATGGGAATTTAGTCCTCTTTCACTTGCACCAGACTTCTCTGGATGCATAACATTGGATGTTTTGAGGAAAAATTCTGGGACGCTGTGTATGAGGGTGGCTGAAATTTATTCAAAATGTTCAAAAAGAACTCCATTTTGGATAAGGCATGCTAAAAATACTGTTCATGAGGTAAAGCAATTCCATCCATCTCTGAAAACAACTTCCCAGAGTTTCTATTTAAAATATTCCATGTCATACATTCTGGGAAGTATGGTACCTGCAAACAATATTTTATGAATAATTAAGATGTCATATATTCACCAACTAATAAATTTTTTCATACTTTTAAATTTCAGACTGTTAGGTCCAATATCAATATTTTACTGTATTTACTTCATTCATATAAGTATGTCCTCCCTTTCTCCCTCCTCTGTTTTTTTCTCTCTGAAAAACATACAACCCACCACACACACACACAGATGCACATGTCCTCCCCCTACACACAAACACATACTTCTTATTGTTTGCCATTTTTTTCCCAAAAATTATGTCTATGTCTTTTCTAATTTGTTCATTTCCAAGTACTTTCTAGAAATTTTCTTCATAATTTCTTCAAAGATGATTCATAAACACATGAATAACATTATACCTGATGTCGGTTATGCATGTTAATAGAGGTAGAGTAAAACACAAGATAATGAAGGAAGGAAGCTCCAGAAGACACCAAAGTAAGCAAGGCTTAAACACTAAAACAGCTAGGTCTCAAAGTCACCAGTAAGTAGAGGACCATGGTGAAAAAAATGTGTCATGATTTTCCCTTTAACCAAGGCTAAACAGCCTTAAAAGCCAATAGATCAGTAGTCTTTTATAGTTGAGAAAAGTAGACATATTTTCTCCTTTACAGTATAATGTGATTGGATTGAGGTTATGGTTTCTGAGACAGTGTTCAAGATACTGTTGATTTTGTTTTTTTCTTTTTTCTTTTTTTTTCTTTTTGGAGGACAATTTGGGTTGTGACTTGCCCAAAGTCACATGGCTAGTAAGTGTGCTAAGTGTCTGAGGCCAGATTTGAACTCAGGTCCTCCTGATTCCAGGGCCAGTGCTCTATTCACTGTGCCACCTAGCTGCCCTAATACTGTTGATTTTCTACAACATAAAAATCAGAAACTGACTTTATTGCATATCATAGACATATTCAGTATGCTAGCAACACCATGGGGATTCACTGAATATTTCAGGAAATAGCAGGAACTATTTTAGGGCTCTGAATAAGTCTTCGAAAATATTACCACTTCAGTATGCTAAATGGTATCCCCCAAGAGAACTCAGCTTATTACACAGCAGATTGCAGTAAGCAAAACCACATCTACATTTTTAGAAGATACTCACTAGTAAAAGTTGCATAAAATTAGGGTGTACTTTGATTTCCCCAAGGATAGTATTTGGAAAACTAATCCGCAGAAGTTATTTCCAAGTTCCCAGATTAGCACTAATGTTTACAAACTAAGTATCCATATAAAAAGTAGTTGAAGGTCTAGTTCAAACCCTTTGAAAGAAGATATTTACCAATTTAATATTTTAGTCTTCCAGACCATTGTGTACTTTTTTGAAGGAAAAAAAACAGTGTAAAGTGTTTTGATAAATTGCTGGTCTTATTTTACAGTCTTATTAGTTCTTTAGTCTTCTCAAGGAACTGCACTCAGCAGAAAATATATTAAAAAACAAAAAAGTAAGAAAAATAGCTTAGGAAGTAGAAGATATCTGGAAAGGCTTTTATTTCCAAACATTTAATATAATGTTCCCACAAAGCACTAAATAGCTAATATTTTATTACAAACCGGGTCTTCCTATGTTTTCTCTATAAGTATTTAGCAATATTTTTCTTCAAAATTTATGGGGATCTCTCCCCTGACAAAAGGATTTATTTGCACATACTAGTTTCTTGGAGAATCCATATAATTTAAAATCTAATCTAGTGGCTTCCAATGTCAATGCATAGCTTAAGAAAGATTTCTCCTATTTATTTCCCTCTTCAATCATATCTTTGACTTATCAGGGAAGCACTAGAAAACAAGACTAATTAAGTTGTCTATAAGGGAATTTTTAAAGTGGAAAACACAATTGCATGTTTTTGGGATACTGAAGATGTATTTTAAAACATTTGAGTATATTAAAATAGATTTTAAAGAATTTCACAATAAATGAATGTTTTAATGCCATTTCTAACTTTTCTTTTTAAATATTGGCATTTGCCAATATAGTCCTTCAAATTTCTTTTTTATAAAGGTGCCACTATTAACAAAAAAGTGGAGGGAAGATGGAATAAAATCTTGGCAAGATTACTGAAAAAGTGTTAACAAATTTTGACATTGCAAATAGTGCTACATAGAAATAGTCTCATAACTATGCAAAAAGGAAAGACTGGAGTCATTCCCTTGAAAGGGAGCCTAGGTTTTTGAAGACATAGAGAGTTGTATTTCTCTCTAGAGTGAGAAGAGAACAACTCAAAGCAATGTGAGGACTATAGTGCAGAGATTCAGAGATTTTCCTGCTATCAAAGTAGTTAAAAGGAAAGATGGATGGAAGGAAGGAAGGAAGGAAGGAAGGAAGGAAGGAAGGAAGGAGGAAAGGAAGGAAGGAAGGAAGGAAGGAAGGAAGGAAGGAAGGAAGGAATGAGGAAGGGAGGGAGGCAGGGAAGGAAGGAAGGAAGGAAGGAGGGAAGGAAGGAAGGAAGGAAGGAAGGAAGGAAGGAAGGAAGGAAGGAAGGATTTGGTAAGCCCTTGTTATGTGCCAGGTATTGTGCTAAGTTCTTTACAAACACTATCTCATTTGATCAATTTTCAAAATTTTATAAGGTTTGTCGACCTATAAAAAGTTTGGTTAAAAGAAACAAACAATGATATACAGTTAACTCATTTTATTCCCCTAAGCTAGAGGAATTTGTACAAAGAATGCAGGAGCTTATTCCTGACTGAAAACAAAAGGATGAGAGAGTTTAAGTACATTTTAGGACCATCCCAATTTAGGGTGCTTGTGGCACACAAAATTATCATCTCAATAAGTGGTTTTTTTATTTTGTTTTGTTTTGTTTTTGGAGGGGGGAGGTAGGTAGATTGGTGTTAACTGACTTGCTGCCAAAGTCACATGGCTTGTTTTGTGGTAAGTGTCTGAGGCAGGATTTGAACTCATGTCCTCCTGACTCCAGGGCCCATGCTCTATTCACTGTGCCACCTTGCTGCCCCACTATCCATAAATGTTTAATCATTGTATGAGAAAGGAATTTCCCTAATTGAATAAATGATAAATACAATAAAACAAGAGAGTTGACAAAGTGCAAACTAAAATTATGATCTAGAATATCTGTGTTTTCTTTACTATTACCATTCCATAATGTAGTATATGTACAGAAAATATTAAGATAAGAAAAAAGTCCCATTAACAAGTTAATTCCTCAAGTTAAAGGTCTCATCCTTGAGAGCCACTATAAGCCCCATCTGCTTCATTGACATAAGGAGAGGTGTTCTTCAAGCTCACTCAGAGAGCAAGACAAAGTTGGCTGTGTTTGGAATTTATGATCTCATGATGCCTGTTTTAAATCGTACTTTCAGCCTTATTTGGTCTCTGGAGTGGCTGACACAGAAAAAAGAGCCTTTTTTAAAACAAGGCAAAGCAGTCTGACTAATTCAAACTTTGACCAAAATATGATATTTCCTGATTATCAGGGTTAAGGATCTCTTGAAAAAGAAATGAAAGGTGTCTTGGAGAGAAGTAGGTGGCGGGGGTTTCCCCTTGACTCATATGGAAGTAAAGAGGCTGTAGACGCCAGTGGCAATGAATAATACACTTCTCTTTATTAACACAGTGTTCTTATATTTTGCTTATTTGAGGTGTCTTTATTTTCTTATTTTGGGGTGATATTCATTCCATTAGTTTTCTCTTTTTCTGCCATGACTAAGTGTCTTTTTTTCAGGGATATACTTTGAGACTATAGCTGGCACCCCTTTCCCTTTCATAAAATGCTTCTTTATTTTCTCCCATATTTTTTTCATGATGAAAGAATAATATATTATTTTTCACATTAGAAGATCTTTTTTCTTAGATTCTTGAAAAATATATTATATGAAATTGACTTCAAAAATTTAAATATTACATATGTTTAAGTTAGGAGGATATTTTGTTTGTTTTGTACTTTCCTGCTTTAGTGACAATCTATAGATTCTTTTGAGGTATCTTCAGTTGTTTATATCCAAAAGTTCTGGACAGTTTTCCTTTATTACGTTATGCAGGGTTTTGATTCTCATCTTCTTCTGGTAGACTTAGAACCCTTTAATTATGTCTTTATATCCCATCTTCTAAATAATTTACTTGAATTATAAAAGATTCAAATGATTTTAAAATTTTATTGACCTTATTTCTGCTCTCTAAACATTTTTTATCCATTTCTGCATTTTCCCAATATTTTAATCTCTTTTCTATTTCCTTAGAGATTACTTATAAAGGATTCACCTTTTCTTAATTGGTATTTTGCTTTTTAAAAAATTGCATGAAAGACCATAATTTACAACATACTAATTCCTAATTTCCATTTTTAACATATATTGTCTCATTTGTGGACCTTTCTGTATTTATTTGATTTTATTCCATGATTCTGGTAAGTCCACAGATTTTTGGCATTCATTGGACACTACTGGGTCCCTTTCCCTCATTTGATATTTATATTTGACAGAGCTTTGTTGTTTTATTCATTCGTGATATCTTTGTTGCTCTGACCACATTTTTTGTGCTATTTCATCACTCATTCTCTGGTTCCCTCCCCCTTCACAAATCAGCAGGGCACTGTTATTCTGTGATGCAAAGTATCACAGAATGCTCCAGTTGGAAGATATAAAAGTTCTCTGGCCTGAGTCAATAAGAGTTTAGTGGAAAAAAAAGAATATTTAAATTATTGCTAGGTGCCAGATAGTGTGGTAAGTCATGGGAATACAAGTATAAGCAAATAGAAAAACAACCATACCTGTCCTCAGGAAGCTTAGATTTTGAGGGAGGGACACAACACAAAAAATGGGAACTGAAAAACAAAAGGGATGTGGAAGGGTGAGGTGAAGACCTAAGACTGAAAAATGAGTATTGTGGGCTCTTCCTCAAAATTGAGATTCTGGGAGGAACTAAACAATGGGACAAAGAAATTGCAGAAGAAAAAGAAGGTAGCTAAAGTATGATGGCAAAACGTGGGGAGTCAAGCGCAGCTCATTTGAGCCTTTCCTCAAAGTGGAGTTTCTGGGTAGAATTTATCAGTGAAAGAAGGGGGACCCAGAGGATCAGTTCCATCTAGGAAGGACAAGATTAGCCCAGTTGAGCCTCAGTTCTCTTTTCTCCAGGTCCAATGAATCTACCCACTTATTGGGAGTCTGCCTGATTTCTCCATACACTCTTTTTTGTTTTTATATAAGGCTGCACAGAGACTGCAACTGTCCTTTCTTGGGAAATGGAGGAATGTGAAGGTACATTTCAAGCAGGTTACTGCTTTCTTGAAATTTCCTACTCTAGGGACAGATATCTTTTTATGTGCAACTTATATTTAGCCTGTCCAATTCTTCTCATTTTCCCCCCCTTTCCTTCAAATAATTAGGCAATTTTTACCACTTTTTGAGGACTGGAAAATGGGAGTATTTATTCAAATTTAGTGCACTACTGTGTATGTGTGGCTATTGGAATTGGGAAGGGAATTGTGGTAGCCTATTACAGGGCCAAGTCCTCCTTATGCCAATTACTTTACTTCTTTTGGTACTACAATAATGTGTGGATGTTAAGGAAGGGAGAATGAGTGAGTACTCTATCATATATCTCCAATGTACATCTATAAATGTGTTTATCTTGTTGAAGATTCTATCTTTTGCTTCTGTTGTTAGCTATAATCACTCAACATTTGACATACAATTATTATTTTCTGTGGAAAAGGGCTGGAAGGTTTGAGTGTTCTGAAGAAAGTGTGTGGAGTAAGAGAATCCACTTACCCAATTAAAAAGCTTAGAGGAAGTCTTTTGGTGAACAGGAATAACTTTATTGGCAGGTCCCGGGAGCTGGGGTTCCTCCTACTTCAAAGGTGCAGGAGAAAGCCGAAGCCCCCAGGCTAGGCTCAGACTATTATACCCTGAGTTCCCTCAGATCAGGTTCTCTTGGCGTTTTGGATTCCTGTTGGTGGAGCCCTTAGCCTGGGAGAGGGACAAAGAGCCAGGCCAGCCTCATCCCCTCCCCGTCCATTCCTATTGGAGGGAGGGCGGGACATATTTTGAGCGCGAACCCTAACAAAGAAACTTTCCTCATGGCTCAGATTCATCCTTCCAGATGGTGGCATTTTCCTCCACCCTTCCCCCCCAGCTCTGGTGATTGGGCGTCTCACATAAACTTGGGAGGAAGCGAGGAACATAGGTGGCCATCCCTGCCCCTGTTTCTTTGTTGGGCCAGGGGTCTGGCCCCTGATTGGGATGTTTCCTCTCCGCCCCTCCTGCGGGGATGGGTGCTTAACCAGGGGAGTTAGGAAAGGGGCCATCCCTGCCTGCCCCAGCATAGGGCTCAGGTGGTCACTCTTCCCTTCCCCCCTTCCACTCCAATTCCAGTTTCTTTGTTTAGTTAGGCTGGAGAATGGAATTTCCTCCGCCTCCCCCCTGCTCCTATCTCAGGACCAGGAGAGCTGTCCTTACCCTCCTGGGTTTTGGCTGACATTCTTGGGGAAAAACAAAAGGGTAACAGTGTATTTAGAGATTACATAAGGCAAATATGAAATAGGGTGAAACAAAGTGTGCAATTTAGGAATTACGTATAAGGCACAAGTGAGGTTATATGAAAGCATAAGTGAGATATAGAAAGGCATAAATGAGGTAATAATGGAAGGGAGAGAGAATTTCATAAGTTCAGTGCTTTTCCTCCTCTTCTTTCTATTTCTGGAGAGTCTTCACTTGATTTCTCCACATTCAAAAATTACTATATACTTTTATGCTGGTTATATTATAATAATAACAACAATAATAGCATTTATAGAACACTTATAGGTTTCAAAGCAATGTAAAAATATTATCTCAGTTTATGCTCACATCAACCCCCATTGCATAGATGAAACAAAACCAATCTGAAGCAGAGGTAAAATAATTCGTCTGACATTATATAACTAGTAAGTGTCTGAGGCCAGAGTGAATTCAGATCTTCCTGACTCCAGATTCAGTGCACAGTGTACATGGGTATAGTGTTGACTGTCATACCTGTTGGGGGCCAAGACCTTCAGAGGTCCTGGCGCACTATCTCCCCAATTCTACAAGGGCATTAGGCAGATATGCAAGGATAGTATAATCTTGTTGGGTGGATGCTCTCATTGGCCTCATGAGTATCTAAAGTATGTATATTTGCAGGTCCTGATTAAGACTCTTGATCTATTGTGCCACCAGAAGTGGTTTTAGGATAAAGATTTGGATGACTGATTAATGTTGGGCTGAGGTCGAGGGGTGGGCAAGACCTAAGATGCAATCACCCCAAAAATAACGAATATAAGCCCTATGATTTTCTTGTATCATTGGACTAGTGTGGAATAGCTCTGGAATAAACAGACTATGAAATCCATCCCCGTATCTCTGTCCCTTTCTTGTAATCCAGCTATGAGCTGTTCTCACTCTCTCTATTTTCCTCAACTGGTAGCTAAGCCTAGACTGCGCTGGCCACAGCAGTACCTAGTTGCCTACATGACCCTAGGTCCACTATTAAGTCTCTCATTTCTGGATTATGCTTAGATTTCTCTATCGATCTTTCCACACTATATCATATTTTCTGTTAAAGATGTCTATTACAACTGGATAAGTAGAAAACCTGTCCATAACATTACAAAACATGTAGAAAAACTTCCCAACATGGTACCAGACAAAAGCTTTCTTTCACTATCCCTTCTCCCATTCCCCCCTTTCCTTTTTCTGTCTCCTTATTCCTAAGTGGGAGGTTATTCTATCAATAGTGAAAAAACTGTTTAAGTGACTGCAGTAGAAATTAATTTGCAAACAAAGACCTTTGTGAGTTTGAAAGAAATTTTATCCAAAATTTACAACTGGAGATATAGAAGTATCACAAGCATGCTGCATGTGGCAGCACTTTAAAGGTTTTCTGTGGCCAATTTCTTAGGTGGCACGGTGGATAAAGTACTGGGCCTGAATTCAGGAAGACTCATCTTCCTGAGTTCAAATATGGCCTCACGAACTTACTATGTGACCCTGGGTAAGTCTCTTAACTGTTCTACCTCAGTTTCTCATCTGCAGAATGAGCTAGAGAGGAAAATGTCAAAACCAGTATCTTTGCCAAGAAAATCCCAAAAAATGGACCATGAAGAGTCAGATGGGACTGAAACTATTTAACAACAACACAGTGAACCACTGTCTTGGTCATACCCTTTTATACAAACACACATGCACACACATATACATATATAAACAGATACATACATATATACCTATGTGTGCATATACACATGTATATATGCTTGTACACAGATTCATATATGTATGTTTACATACACAAATACATATGGGTGTATATATGAATATGATATAGGCACAAATGTGTTTGCATATATGTGTGTGTGTGTTTACATGGATATATGGATATATAGAGGATGAGGATGAGGATGACGATGTGTGAGAGAGACAGAGACAGAAGCAGAGAGAGAGAGAGAGAGAGAGACGGAGAGAGACAGACAGACAGAGAGACAGAGACAGAGAGACAGAGAGACAGAGACAGAGAGGGAGACACAAATGAAAGATGACACAGGCTTTTTCCTCACCAATGTAGTTTGTCACATTGCCACGCCATTTCACCCTGTATAATTGCTGTGAATATGTCCATAATTCCTGCAGACAAGTTTGTCCAAATTCTCTGGAGTCCTTCCCTTGTTTTATTTGTTTGTTTTACCAAATAAAGAAATAATTTGTAGATATTTGTCATCTTCTTCCGGGCTAAATTAAGTCCTGAGAGAAGCCATTAAAGGTGCAAATATGATATTTTGTTTATTCTCTACTTCAGAAGAAAATAAGAGTACTGAGTAAATCAAGCAGAAAAAAGAAGAAAATGAAAAGGCTACAAAAAAGTGACTCAGGTTCTAATGTCTGGAGTTGTACAGGCTTCATTTTCATGGCAATGTAATATAGTTACTTTTTGATTTTATTTTTTGTGGGAAGTTCTCTGCTGGAAAACTCCTTAAACTAATGCAGATCAGAAACTCTTCTAAAACTTAAGAGTCCTAGAGAATTGCACCTAAGCACCACTGAAAGGTTAAGTTGATTTCCCAAAGTAACACAGCCCGAGGCAGAACTTGTACCTAGGGGCTTCCTGCCTCCAGGGGTTGCTGGCTTTCTCTCAACTGCCCCACACTGTCTTTCTAACTTTATTACATCAAAGGATGTTACAGCTAAATCCTTCATTGCTGAGTTTTTTGCAAATGCTAATATTAGAAATCCAATTCAAATCAATAAATATTTTTGTATTACTACTTATGTGCAAAGCACTGTGTGCTAGGCTCTGAACATGCAAGACCACAAACAAAACACTCCATATTCTCAAGGACATCACATTCTCCTGCTTAGGGATAGACATTTCTAAGGAAAATAATTTTAGGAGGGAGTAGACATTATGGGAGAGTGCTATTAAGGAAAGTTTCTTGGAAAAGATAATACTCTAAGGATTTCTTGAAGGAAGACAAGAAATTTTTTAAGGCAGAAACAAGAAGGGAATATACTGTGCAGCTTATGGTATTATATGGGTGTGAGAGATACAGAAGATAAAGAGCTGTGTTCAGATTTGCTTCAGGAGAAATAACATAAAAGGAAGTAAAATGAAATGAATCTAATAAGAATGATGTGAGTCAGAAAATTAAGGTATAGCCACGCCAACATAAGGAACCTGTAGTTTACCTTAAGGGCAATAGGAAGCTATTGAAGATTTTTGAACAAGGGAGTGACAAGTTAGTGATATATACATTATTTCACAAGGTACAACCTGAAAAGAGTGGGGTTTCTATATGATATTTGTATATACATATAATAAATATAAGCAAATGCATATGCAGACATCCATGTGAATATACACACACACTCATTATGCATCTATGCCTATACATGTGTATAGTTGTATACAAGTATTTATGCTATTTATACACATTGTAAACATACATACAGACATTCACATATATTGATTTATGTAATACATAATTATATATAAGTATACCTTTATTATCCACATTTATACAGAGATTTATACATATATATCACATATTTCCATTTCAGAACTCTTTTAAGAAACTTATTTTTTTAATTTTTCCAATGAACAAAAGATACATTTCCCCACTGCACTTTTCCTCTATGCATTGAAAGAACAAAAACAAAACCTTGTAGCTATTATGCAGTCAAACAACAGATTTGCCACATCCAAAAAATATTGTTTCATTCTGCTTGCTGAGTCCATCACCTCTCTTTCAGAATACAGATATCATGCTAAAGCTAGGTTTTGTGTATAGTTTGTACCAGATTTAAGCAAAATGTTAATTTTCCCTAAAATTACAATAATAATCAGCAAACTTATTTTCTTCTAATAGGCGGGACCATCATAAAATAACAGAAGTTGCTATAAAGCAGCCAGACATAGGTTTTGGAGAGACACATACTCCCTTCAAATTAAAGATCTCATGTTCTAAAAAAGAATGTGAATAATCAAGATTATGAAAATTGGGAATAAATTCTTTGTGGTCAGTTGCATTAAAGTATTGTGTGGAATGAGTGAAAACTTCTCAGTCTGGAATTGGACCCCTCCCCTGACTGCTGTCAATCACTTTTACCCTCCCCTGACTACTGTCAACCACTTTTGCCTTCCTTTGTCTGTTTTCCTGCCTTGGTGAGACCCATCCCACCTTCCTTCCCTTGCAGTCCCAGTGGGGAAGAGATTGGTGGGGTGAGCCCCTCTCCACCAATGAGAGGAAACAGCAGGGAAAGAGGGTGGACTAATTGGATCTTTAAATTCTGGTTCTGATCTTTGAAACTCTCTCTTGGCCCTCTGCCTCATGGATCAACATGGGTAAGTTAACTCTCTTCTTCATGATGAGTCATGGGGCAGATAGCCCTCTTCTCATGGGGAAGAGAATAAACTCCTGTTTTTACCCTAAGGCATCTCTGTGTTTACTTTTCTGATTAAATTAAGGATAATGGGTATTTTTCAACCCAAACAGTATCATCTTACTCATGATTTTCGCTTTATTTCTTACTTCTGTCTTCTTGCTTCAAAATCTCTTGCTAATTATAAATGAACTGCTTCCAATTGCTCTCTCAGTGTTTCTGAGTGAAATCTTTATTGATATGGATTTGTCACATAAAAGAGGGATGAAGAATGATCAAATTCTGACCCAATAATTACATTGTCAGGTTAATAGCTAAATACATGCAAGATGAACCTATTCAGAGATTTTATACATATATGGGAGGTGACAAAGTATGCAAGAAATAGGAGAGGGTTAGATAGATTGTGATAAATCATTATAATATAAGCAGTATTATTTACTGGGTAGTGTGCTGAGCTTGTAGTCAGAAAAGATGAAGTGAAATTCTAGAAAATCAACTAAAAACTAGTTGAAATAATTAACATCTTCAGCAAAGTGATAGGATATGAAATAATCCCACATAAATCATCAGCATTTCTATATGTTACCATCAAAATCCAGCAGCAAGATGAAGGGAAATTACACTAAAACCATGGGAAGACAATATAAAATACTTGAGAATCTACCTGCCAAGACAATCCCAGGAAATATATGTGTGCAAGCACAAAACACTTTTCACACAAATATTTACGTCTAAACAATTGGAAAAATATTCATTGTTCCAAGATGAGCTGATCCAATATAAAAATGATAATTCTAAAATATGTTAATTGATTTACTCAGTGACATTTGAATAAAATTAACAAAACAAATGAATAGAGCAAGAAAAAATAATAAATTCATCTGGAAAAATAAAATGTCAAGAACATAAAGGGAATCAATGAAAAAATTCATAAAAAGGAAGGTATCCTAGCAGTGCCAGACTAGAAATGTACACCAAATCAACAGTCATCAAAATTCTCTTGTGCTTAAGACTGAGTGATAGATCAATGTACACAAATACATAGTAGTAAATGACCACAGCTATCTAGTGTTTGATAAATGCCAAGGCACAAACTTTGGGGATAAGGAGTAGTCATTTGACAAAAATTGCTGGGAAAACTGAAGAGTAGTTTGATAGTAATTAGGCATAGGCCAATATCTCATCACATATAACAAGTGATACTACAAGGAAATTAGGGGAATATGGAATATTTTGCCTGACAGATCTGTAGAGAAGGAAATAACTTTTAACCCAACAACAGAAAGAGAGAGCTTATGGGATATCAAAGATAATTTTAATTATATAAAATCAAAAGTGGTTAGGAAAAAATGAAACAAAAGCAGTCAATAATAGAAGGAAAGCAGAAAAGGGGGAAATTTTACTGTAAATTTCTCTGATAAAGGCCTCATTTCTCAATTGTATAGATAATTAAGTCAAATTTACAAGAATACAAGTTGTTCTCCAATTAATAAATGGTCAGATGTTATGACAGGTGGTTTTAAGATGAGGAAAACAGTTACCTATAATCACATGAAAACATGCTCTAAATCACTATTAATTAGAGAAATGCAAAATAATATAATTCTGAGATACCACCCTGCACACATCAGATTGCTTAATATGACAGAAAGGAAAATGACATAAGTCAGGGGAGATGTGGGAAAATCGGGGTACTGATGTGTTCTTGGTGAAATTGTGAACTGACCCAACCATTCCAGATAATAGTTTGGAACTATGCTCAAAGGGCTATAAAATTGTGGATATCCTTCCTTTGACCTAGGAGTACCTCTGCTCATCTTACATCCCAAAAAGATCAAACAAAAAGGAAAAGGACCAATGTGTATTAAAATATTTGTAGCAGCCCTTTTTGTGATGACAAAGAATTGGAAACTGAGTGCTTGTCGATAAGTTGGGGAAGATTAAATGAATTGTGGCATATTATTGTAATGGAATACCATTGTCCAATAAGATTAATGATGAGAAGGAGTTTTCAGGAAGATCCTGGAAACACTCATGTGAACTGATGCAAAGTGAAATGAGCAGAGACAGAAGTACATTAAACATAGTAACAGCAATATTGCTTGATTACCAATTGTGAATAATTCACCTATATTCAACATTACAATGATCCAAGACAATTCCTAAGGACTTAATCTAAAAAATGCTATCTACCTCTAGAGAAAGAATTGGTAGATTCTGAATACAGACTGAAGCTTTCTTTTCTTTTCTTCTTTTCTTTCCTTTTTAAAATTTCTTCCTTCCTTCCTTTTTTCCTTTCTTTCTTCCTTTTTCTTTCTTTCTTTCTTTCTTTCTTCCTTTCTTTCCTTCCTTTCTTTCTTTCCTTCTTTCCTTCCTTCCTTCTTTCTTTCCTTCTTTCCTTCCTTCCTTCTTTCTTTCTTTCTTTCTTTCTTTCTTTCTTTCTTTCTTTCTTTCTTTCTTTCTTTCTAATTTTTGTTGCATGTTTTCTTCCTCAGCCTGGCTAATGTAGAAAGAGGTTTTTTATAGCTGAACATGTATAACCTATATGAAATTGTTTGATTTTTTAGTAGGTATCTAAGTGTTTGTTTTCTCCTTTCCTGCAAGCAAATAAATACTAAATTAAAAACTCATAGGCATATATTAATAATGAATTTAAAGAACAATAGTAATATAACAACTGTTAAACACCCTCCCCCCCCATACCCTGGGGTTGGTAATTAAAACATAAAACTTGAACATATTTGAGGAACTGGTAAACTCCTATTTCATGTTCACTTCTATTCTGCACTGTCAAAATAATTCCATCCAGGTACTTATACTCTTCTTATACTTGAGGTCAGGCTTCATTGTCTTGTTGATTGCCACCTTCTCTAAGAAGAGCTAGTATGGCTTCTGAGTTACATTGCCAAGTGTAATTATCAGCAAGCTAAGACTTGAAATATTTTTTAATTGTTTCCTCCATGGTTGAAATGTTTATCTGAGCATCACTGCTCAGTCTCTGAGACATGACATAATTATTAGAAATGAAAGAGAAGGGGTAGCAATAACTCCAGTCTATTGACTGATTATGCTAAACTGCTCATTTTTAATTTTCTATAGTAATTTCATTTCACAGGCAACATAATTCACTTAACTTTCTGGTCTTTGTATTTCAAAGGAAAGCAAGCCTAGATCAAGACACATTCTTTATGTGTGATGTGTATATAGTCTTCTATTTCAGATACAATTGAGAAGGTGTCATTGGCTCCCTCACTACTCCAGGAAGAAGGATCAAAGATTTCTAGCAAATAGCAGATTAGGAAATAAAAACAGGAAAAGTGTGGCATCATTCCCTTTTAAGGTCCACTGTGTCAGATGTACTTCTATAAACTTAACCAATAAAGGAATTTCTTTGTTGTATCAAAGCATGATTTCTTTGCCTCAGAGTCAGACAGTCATGGGGTACACCTTTGGGTGCAGTCCAAATCATTCACTGCTACCTAAAAACTTAACTGCCACATAAAAGAGTACCAAAACTATCTTCCCATTTCATATAACTATTATCAACACAGTATTAAAATAACCCTTTAGAACAACTGTGTCAAATTATGTGCTCTAATTCCATAGACTTAAAACAGCACTGTGTATATATCCATTTGAGGCTCATACCTCATAGCTAATATTGATTTCTTGATTAGTACAGAATAAAAAAAGATAAGGAAAATCATAAAGAGGGTCCACAGAGTAACGGAAATAATTGTAAAATAGCCTGTATGAGCAATAACTACAAGATTTGGAACTCTTTAGTTTTTAAAAAAGTGGTAGATAGATGAGTAAATGTTAAGCAATCATCCAGGGAAATTGTAGATAGGATAGTGAGAGGTTTTCAAGAACAGACCGAAGAATAACATTTATCAAAGGGAATTGGGAAAATGCATTCAGCATCTAAAAGAGGAGGGAATAACTGAAGATTTTTAAATGAACGAATGCATTCAAAAGCTAAGAAGTCAAATGAAGACTAGAAGGAGTAGAGGAGAAATTGGCCACAGTTGTCTTCAGATGGGAGAACAAAGAGAGAACATAGTAAACACAGATATGTGTGTCTATAAATATATATATATATATACACACATATATATACACATACACACATTTTTATATATACATATATATATAGTTATTGTTATACAACTATAGTTATATAACTTCCATATTACTATAACTATAGTTATAGTTATATAGTTATAGCAATATGGAAGACCAAGTTCTAAGATGAATTTGTAAATAAACATCCAAGTCAATATGGAATTATTGAATAACAATTGTGTGCAAATTGTTATGGTAGGCACTATAAAGTATCTTCGAATGAATTTTAAAATTTCAGCCCTCAAAGACTTGATGCATTTGTTTAAGGAAAATGTAAAAAACATATAAAATATTCTAGAAGGTAAAGGTAAGAGCAAAGCCTGTGACACCATTTGATTTGTAAGGATCATCTTCATTATTCCATAAGGCTGAAACTTATAGCTAACTTTACTCCATTTTTATTTAACTTTTACCAGTTTATGCACTTAATTAAATTTCCTGAACTCTTAATAGTAATTCTTCTTATGTTGTAGTTTTATTTTGAATGTTGGGTTTTTTTCTCTTTGAAGTACAAAGACGAGAAACTGAAGTGAATTATGTTGTCAGTGAAATGGAATTATCATGGAAAATTAAAAATGAGCTATTTAGCATAATCAGCTAGTAGACAACCTTCCGCCCATTTATTTCAAGGCTTTTATGTACATTGTTGTCAAATTGACTGACAGAAACAATAATAAAACAACAAAGCAGTGCTAAACAACAGGACAGAAACTCAAACAGAGAATGCAAATACTCTTGGGGGCTATCTCAGGCCACTCTTTTACAATAGGAATGATGAATATGAGAGCATGCATATCAATGAGTCTCCAACAACACTTAGTTTTTGCTCATACTTACATTTATCTAGTTGATTAAGGAAATTTGCATAATTTGAAGGTAATTTCTTTCGGAAAGCCATGATGAAATACTCTGATTGCAGTTTGCTTAACTCAACACTTGAAAGTCAGTACCAGGAAACTGAGAAAATAGCAGGAAGGATAGTGACAGCATTTCTAAGGCCCCCAAAAAACTTGTTTAAATGCCTTCTTTCTGTTCATCACATTCTTTAAAAAACTTTAGTTCTTAGAAAATTCAAATCCTTCCATTTCAAAATATGTCACTATATACTTTAAGGATAAATGTATGCATACATATATGTATATGTATATGTACATATGTGTGTATATATGCGTGTATAAAGTCACAAAATGATAGGTGTGTATATGTATAAATGCATATATTTGTGTGTATGAAGAATGTTTCTGTGTATATAGGCATATATAATGAGGGTCATATCTAATTCTATGGAGAATATATTTAGCTATCTAATATGGATATATGTGGATATATACGATATATATATGTGTGTGTGTGTATATAGATAGATAGATAGATAGATAGATAGATAGATACAGATATATTTAGATACATCAACATAGAGTTAGAATAAAATCCTTTATGATAAATACCTTAATAGAGGATGTTTTGGGGGTTGACAGCCAAAAATATTAGGGTACACCAGAAGGAAGAGGAATAAATGTATAGGTTTCAGGGTCTGCCCTGAAAATAATTCATTCAGACTGTCTCCAAGTTAAAAAAGGCATTTAATGGGGTGACATACCCAGCAGACCTGCTCGCAGTGGGAGGCAGGGTAATTAACCAGGTTAGCTGTTCATTCTAAATAGTTTGAGACAGGGGGAAGGGAAGTAGGAGAATAGGAAGAGAGGCAAGTTTGGCTCTGAAATGCCTAGAATATCGGGTAGTGCAGAGTTGTCTTTGTCATAAGCAAAGGGAACAGGAAAGGAAAGGGGGAAATGTCAGGTAGTTGGGGAGAACTTTGTGAAAGCACACAGATAAGTTCATGGTAAGGGCATCAATGCAAAGTCTATGGCTGGTCATATTCTTCATTTTATGTCATATCTCATATCCAGCATCCTTACTATTCCATCTGCCTCAAACACTCTATCTACCTCATCAATGTGAAATATTTAGCACCCCATGGCCAACATAATGATGAGATTTATTTATGGGATTTATTTCATAACACTTAATGCTATTTAGATATGGTTTGACCTCAAACTGCTTACTGTTACAATAAAGTATCCCTTAACAGCATTGGCCTTCAAGTGATGTTTAATTTTGTTAAATTTCCAGTTATTATAAGATTACATGATCTCAGAAAAATAAAAATTACAGATAGCCAGAGGAGTATTGGCAATGATATTGGAGTGATTTGTCATGTCCTTCTCCAGCTCATTTTACAAATGAGGCAACTGAGAAAAACAGGTTTAAGTGACTTGCCTGGGATCACATAGCTAAAAATAAGTGACTTCACATTTGAACTCAGGTAGATGAATCTTCCTGATTCTAGGCCAGGTACTCTATCCATGGAGCCACCTAGCTGCCACATTAGTAGTATTTATAAAGATACATTATGGTTTTCAAAATGCTTTACAAATATCATGTCATTTTATCCTCACTACAACATTGAGAATTAAGTGCTGTAATCAACCCTCAGATATGAGGAAATTCTATTAAATGGAGGCTAAGTCACTTGCTTAGCCATATATAGTAAGTATCTGAGGCAAGATTCAAATTCAGTTTTCTGTGACTGTAAGATGTAGTTACATATAGCACCTAGATACTTCAATAAATAAGCAAAATAATAAATACATACACACATATACGTACATACATATGTAGGAAATAGATCTTATAGAAAATTTAATCATTAAAATTTTGAATAATAAATGGAATTGAGATAGTGGCTTAGTAGACCAGAGTTTAAATCCTGGTGGGGTTTTTGTTTGTTTGTTTGTTTTTCCTGTATGTCCTGGGGCATGCCAATTTACTTCTTCAGGACCCAGATCCTCAATCTATACTTTAAAGAGGTTAGTCTATATTATCCATAGCTCCTACCAATAATACATTGAGTATATAAGTCACAGAATTGAAGCTGCCAATTTTCCAAATACTATTCAAATGTATGATGTATATGATGTTGAAAACAATTACTGGAAACTATAGAGACTAATATTATCAATAATGAAATAACAAATTTTTAAGCATAGTTCATCTCATAAGGTCTTATTTCTCACATATATAGAAAACTGAGTCAAATTTATAAATATTTCCCGCTTGAAAAATGGTCAAAGCATATGAACAGGTAGTTTTCTGAAGAGGAAATCAAAGGTCTGGTCACAAAAAAAAATCTCTAAATCAATATTGCTTAGAAAAAGACAAATTAAAACAATTCTGAGTTTCTACTTTACTCTCATCATAAATGACAAATGTGGGAGAAGATAAAGAAAAATAGGTATATTAACGAATTTTTGTTGAAGTAGTGAACTCGCCCAACCATTCTAGGGGGCAATTTGGAACTGTTCCCAAAGAGCTAGAAAACTTTATATGCTCATTGGTTCAGTAATACCACTATTATGTCTGTGCCCCAAAGAGATCAAATAAAAAGGAAAATAATCTGTCTATACGTGCAAAAAATATTTGGCAACTCTTTTTATGGTGGCAAAGCACTGGAAATTGAGGGAATGCTCATAAACTGGGAAATTTCTAAACAAGTAAGTAGCACGATTGTGACGGCGTACTCTTTTGCTATAAGAAATGATGAGGGAGGTGGTATCAGAAAAAACATGGCAAGATCTATATGAACTTATGCAAACTCAAGTGAGAAGAACTGGGAGATCATCAATCACAGTAAAGACATCATAATTATGATTAACTGTGAAGGACTTGGCTACTTTTATCAATACAGTGACCTAAGACAATTACAAAGGACTCATGATAAAAAAATAAATGCTATCCACCTCCAAAAAGAGAACTGAAGAACTCTAAGTGAAAATTAAAGTAAAATTTCTCCCCTTTGTTTTACTTTTTTTTTCATTTCTTTGTAACTCTTTAATAGTATCTTGGTTTCTCATAAAGTCATTAGCTTCTACTTGCTCCACTCTAATTCTGAAGGAATTATTCTCTTCAGAATGCTTTTGAGACTCTTTCTCCATCTGGTAAATTCGACTTTTTAAGGCATTCTTCTCTTCATTGACTTTCTGGGCCTCCTTTGCCAGCTGAGCCAATTTGCTCTTTAAGGTATTGTTTTCTTCAGTTAGGTTGTTGACTCTCTTTTCATGACTTTCTCGCATCATTCTCATTTCTCTTTCCAATTTTTCCTCCACTTCTCTCATGTGGTTTTCAAAGTCCTTTTTCAGTTGATGTATAGCTTCTAGGCAT
>CM053596.1:191131342-191154305 GCA_028646575.1 Pseudocheirus occidentalis | reverse complement strand
TCCCCCCCAGCTTCGGCTCACTGAAAGCGCACCCCAGGACCACCACTCAAGACCATGATCCAGATCCAGGCCGCTCAACACAAGAGCCCTTGGCCTCGATGGGTCGTGTCAGCCCCCCTGCTATCTGCAGGAGGAGGGCTCTGAAGCAGCCCAGTTGAAGCTGCTGCGGCTCTCAGCTGTTCCTGCTGGTACAGCCACCTCTCGCTGCCTCCTTGCCCTGGGAGCAGTTTGGCCAGACCCGCTCTTCTCCTCCCCAGTTAGCAAAATCCACTGACCTTTCTTTTAGCCTTTTTGTCTTCTGGCCTGATAAATGTGGTAACTCTGCCTCCAGTGCAGCCGATCTGCTCTTCTATACCTGTGGCTCCCCGCCCGATGCCTCAGGGCCTGAGCCAGACAGGGGTTTCAGCCGCGGGTCCCAGACTACTGTGAAGAGCCCCGCCTGCTGTGCTGCCTGTAGCAACAGATGTGCTTTCTGTCTTGTGGAGAGTTTTGGAGCTTGAAAATCTGTTTAGAGTCCCATTTTATGAGTCTTTTAGCGTGTTTGTGTGGGAGCTGTGGTGCTTTGCCGCTTCTATGCCACCATCTTGGCTCCGACCCCCCTTTAACTAGTTTATTATTGAAAGTGGGCACTCTTAATTGTACTGTCTCACCTAAGGTTTCCAACAGGAACAAAAACTTAGAATTTTTAAATCACATATAATACTGAAGTCTCCAAACAAATAAAAGTGGTTATCACCAAGAGGGCAATAGAGATGTGTATGGTGGATATAAGCAGGCAATATTACATAAGAATAAAAATAAAATTAAAAATAAAAAATCAGATGAAAAAACAGGATAATTGTCAAATAGAAAGAAAAGATGGGATGATCATGTGTAGAAGGTGAATGAGGAGAGGTAGATAACCAGAGTACTCTTCTGTCACCTTGTAATAGTGAGGTAAAAATAAGACAGACTTCTAGAACATTGGGTGGAGCCCCTATGGCAAATTTATAGGGAAATATGGACAAGAATTGCGCAGTACAGGCAGACATGGATGCATTATATAAAGAAGTGTGCATCACTGGAAGAGGACTTCCACTATGAGGAAAGATCAGATCCATGGAAGTGTGTATTTTGACTGTTAGTCATGTTATTTTAGGCTTTTTTGTATCTAATTGTTGAGTTTCAAGAAACATGCTTTGGCACAATATGTGAAACAATGAGATAGTGAAAGAATCAATAATTGACTTAGAATACTTAATTATTCTATCTGGAAAAAAAGCCTTATTGTGCCTCCATAAGGTTAAGAATAATGTTATAGTTTCCTGCCATCTCCAAGTGCCTTTTATATATTTAGAATATTATGCCCAATAGACTTCTGAAACTCAATATTTCCAAAACAAAGCTTTTTTTTTCTGCCTAAACCTTCCCAACCTCCTATCTTCCCTAGTACTATACAGGGCAACACCATCCTCCCAGTTCTCATGACCTACTAGTCATCCTGGATTCCTCACTATTTCTCACACCCTCATATCCATGGTGTTGGAAAGGCCTGCCAGTTTTACCTTTACAACATCTCTTGAATACACCCCGTTTTCTCCTCTTACACTGAGACCACTGTAGTGCAGGCTTTCATGACCTCATTCCTGGATTATTGCATTAGCCTGGTGGTGGTTAAGACTACCTCAAGTCTCCCTCAATCCCAAGCCATTTTCTACTCAATCACTAAAATAACTTTCCCAAAATGCAGATCTTATGTTACCCCTCTATTACATAACTCCTTGTAACAGCAATCAATTTAACAGATATTTAGCATTTAGTAACTTAGGGCTAAGTACAGAAAGTATGAGCTTTTTTCCTGTCCTGACAATGGCAGGAGGGGTTTGGTGGAGACAGAAGGCCAGTGTGTGCATATAAGAAGACTTCTAGGGACAGAGAGACAGAATTGGGAATCTTTCTCCTGGTGGCTCCCATTGGAGAAAGAAGGATAGTCCCAGAATCTGGGTGTTGTGCTGCTGGACTGAAGAAATGAGATGGACTTTTCTTGAGAGACAGAGAGAGACAGACAGACAGACAGACAGAGACAGAGACAGACAGACAGACAGGTAGAGAGAGAGACAGAGACAGAGACAGAGAGAGACAGAGTGACAGCAAGAGAGAGAGAGAGACAGACAGACAGAGACAGAGAGAGAAAGAGAGACAGAGAGAGACAGAGACAGAGAGAGACAGAGACAGAGAGAGACAGAGAGAAAGAGAGAGAGAGAGAGAGACAGAGAGACAGAGACAGAGAGAGAGACAGAAAGAGAGAGAGACAGAGACAGAGAGACAGAGAGAGACAGAGACAGAGAAAGAGAATTTCTCTCCCAGCATCTGGAGGCTGACTGAGAACTGAGTTGGAGTTTTTCTTGAGACCAGAATCTGGTGAAAGCCAAAGTGGTGATTGCTGCCACCTGGAAGACCAATGTTGCTCCTGCCGCCTGGAAGGTTGAGTTTTTCTTTTATTCTTTGTTCTAAATATTGTGGCCACTGTAAAAAAAACTGTGTGGTCATTCTAATGTTAAGCTATTATGAACACCATATTGTGATTTTCTGTGATGAGATGTAATGTTGTGAATATTATATTATGATTTGTTGTGAATGTTTGCCTTGAATTGTGATGGAATAAATGGATTGTTCATTATACTGTGTAATCTGAATGTTAAAAGCTGTTCACAGTAGTATTCTTTTGGGAATCTGCTAGTGCATGGCATTACACTCCTGTGGTTTCCTGTCACCTATAGGAACAAATACAAAATGGTCTGCTTGACATTCAAAGCTGTCATAACCTTGTTGTTGCTGTTAAGTCATTTCTTCAGTTATATATGACTCTTCATGACTTCTTTTGAGTTTTTCTTGGCAAAGATACTAGAGTAGTTTGCAATTTCCTTCCCCAGTTCGTTTTACAAATGAGGAAGTGAGACAAACAGGGTTAAGTGGCTTGCCAAGAGTCACACAGCTAGGAAGAGTCTGAAGACAGATTTGATCAGGAAGATCAGTCATCCAGACTCCATGCCTGACATTTTATCCTCTGTGCCACCTAACTGCCGTATCTTTTCTTTTCAGTCCTTTCACATCTTATTCCCTAACATGTACTTTTCTACCAGTGACACTGAGTTCCTAGATGTTCCACATACATTCCAGCTCTTGACTCCTGGGCATTGGCTCTGGCTTCTTGGTCTTTGGGAATACTCTCTCTCTACCACTATAGCTACTGACATCTCTGGGTTACTTTAAATCCCATCTAAAATCTCACTTTCTACAGGAAGCTTTCCTCAACAACTCTTATTCCCAATTCTCTTCTCATAATTTCCTATTTATCCTGTATATTGCTCACTTTATTATATATGTGTATATGTATGTATATGTGTATATATATGTATGTGTGTATGTGTATACACACACATATGGGTGTGTGTGTGTACATTTGTGTCTATTATCCATCCATCCGTCCATCCATCCATCTATCTGTCTATCTATCTATCAATCTCTCTCTCTCTCTCTCTCTCTATCTATCTATCTATCTATCTATCTATCTATCTATCTATCTATCTATCTATGTTTGCATATTGTCTCTCCCATTGTATTTTTAGGCTCTTGAGAACAGAAACTGTATTTTTCCTATTTATCACAATATCTGTAACACAGTAGATTTTTAATAATTGATTTGTTGACTACATATGCTTAGCAGTCTGGAAAATACAATTTATTATACAATATCACTTTGTGATACAGGTCTAAAAGCCTATCACAATGCATCAAAGCCCACTTCAGTCTAAATATGAGGTAGTTCCATTCTCCCAGGTGCTGTGATGATACACCAAATATTGGAGAATACCAGGGGTGTTCTAGGATTGGACCCTACCAGCTCATGAGTTATTAAATTTTTACTGTGAATATTTGTGCCTTTGTGAGTTGCAAATGTTTTAGATCAAAAATTTACTTATTATTTTATTGATTGGTCTAGACATTACAGTACTGGAAAAATGTTAATAATACTGATTAAACTTAAAAACATGCAGTACTTCCTTTTATTTTTCAGAGATCTCATTGTTAAACATTTACCAATGCAGCATTGGACTGGAATAAGGTGAAATTAACAAACTTTTTGTTATATGAAATGTCCTTAATGGCTGAAATTATAGAAATAGACTCAGGACCTGCCTCTATTAATCTATTAATCAATCAAGAAACATTTAGTAAATGCCTGCTGTGATCCAGGTACTGGAGATAGGAAGACACAAATCACACTCAAGTAATTTTATGGTCTATCTGTTTGGCTTGGACCAGTATACCTCAAGCTTCCCCCCACTTGACCTTTGAATATGAAAAGGCAAGGGTTCTGTTTGACATATATTCGAATTCAGTTTTCACTTATGTGGGTGAACAGTTTTAGCACCACCTCTTGCTGGTTGTTAGAATACTGTTTCAATTACAACGTTTCCCAATTTCCCCCAAGCAAGAAAAAAACTGTCTCAGAAAAAAATTAAGTTTAATTTGAAAAATGCAGTGGAAAGATAGATTTCTCTTAAATAGGCTAAATACCACTTTTCTAGTGTCCTTAGAAAATGTCTAGAAAATTTATATCTTGCAATGACATTCAACGAAAACTTTTTTTCCCCTTCTGTTTAGCACTTTTACCAAATGAGAGAAATCTGAAACATACATTCTAGTTCACAATATGGGTAATTAAAATAATTATTTATCTATTTGCTACTTTATTCATTCATTTATTCTTCCATTAACCCATCCATTCATTTATTTAGTCATCTACCTTAAATAAGATAGTGGCTCACTCTCCTTTATGATTTTATAAAAATGATGTGGTGTGTTATATGAGGAGGTTATATAATAATAACAAGGGAATGGAAATATGGTAGGATAGCCTAATTTTGTCTGTTACTGTAGTCAGCATTTTTAGAATCATTAATTTTTATAGCTTCATCCATGTCCATCACTGCTTTCAAATAATAAAAAAATCCACTTATTTACATTCACAGAGAATTATACTAGATGGTTAGGAGAGACAACTAAATTTGGGTTTAAATTGAGTTTCTAGCTTACTATGGAGATGCAATGATTATATTTACTATTATGTAAGTGAAAAACCAATATACACATTTTCCCATCACACCTCTCCCCCCAAAGTAGGAAATTATGTGATATTTGGGGGAGAGAGGAAATGTGTTATCAGAAAGGAAAATCAAGCAGAGTTTTCTTTTAAGGAGAAGAAATTTGAATTAGACTTTATAAGGCAGGTAGAGATTCAAAAAGTGAGAATGAAGATTTTACCCATTTGTAATTTTTTTCAGTTATCCATCAATTTTTTTCATCAACTTCTACTCCTCCTTGGAGAAAAGAAAAAGAAAAAAAAACCTTTCTAACAATTTATGCCACAGAAGGCCACAATCACACTAGAGGTAAGAGTACAGATACCATAGTACATGGGGTGCTGAATCCTAAGTAAAACACATCTCTATATTGGCAATGTTCAAAAAAGTGTCTCATCCTGAATATTCCATCACCACTCAGTCTTAGGAAATTATTCATCACAGAAGCCCTAAAATCATGACTGATCATTGTACTGATAAAAAAATGTTCTGCCTTTCAAAACTGTTCACAGGGGTCAGATAGATGGTGCAGTGAATAGAACACTAGCCCTGAAGTCAGGAGGAACAAAGTTCATATTTGGCCTCAGAAACTTAACACTTACTAGCCATGTGACTTTGGGCAAGTCACTTAACTCCAATTGCCCTGCCCTCTCCCCTCCACAAAGCAAAAGAAAGAAAGAAAGAAAACGAAGGAAGGAAGGAAGGAAGGAAGGAAGGAAGGAAGGAAGGAAGGAAGGAAGGAAGGAAGGAAGGAAGGAACGAAGGAAGGAAGGAAGGAACGAAGGAACGAAGGAAGGAAGGAACGAAGGAAGGAAAGAAAGAAGAAAGGAAGGAAAGAAGAAAGATAAAGAAACAAAGAAAAAAAGAAAAAAACAAAGAAGTAAAAACTGTTCACATTTTTGTTGTTAAATTGATTTCCTCCTTCTGTACAATTCACTCTGAATCATTGAAATGTCTTCCAAGGTCTCTGAAATTATTTCTTTCCTCATTTGTTACAGCACAATGGTATTCCCTTACAGTTAGATATTTTAATTTGTCCAGCAATTCCACATTTAATATACACTCCTTTGGTTTCCAGTTCTTTGCACACTATAAAAAGGAGCTGCTATGAATATATTTGCACATATGACATTTTTCTTTTTTTTTTTTGTTGGTCTCACTGGAATTTAGATAACATAATGGTATCAATAAATTAAAGCATATGAAAAGTTTAGTAACCATATGGCTATAGTCCCAAAATCATTTTCACCATATTTATGTCAATTCACAACTCTACCAAGAGTGCATCAGTTTTCCTGTTTTTCCACTGATCCACCAAGGTATTTCTGGTCAATTTAGCCAGTCTTATACACATGAATTGCTTTAACTGAAATTTCTCTAATTAACAGTCATTTTAACATCTTATCATATGGTTGGGATAGCATGGAACATTTTTTCCTCTTTGGGAAGTACAATTTAATATTCTCTGATCCTTTGTCATCTCATTCAATTCCATTTATTTTTTTTGGGGGGGAAAGCATTTATCAGAAAAACTTCTTGCAAAGACTTTTACCACCTGTCAACAATTTTCATTCTAAATTTAGCTTCATTGTATTTGTTGTACAAAACCTTTTAAAATTACATAATCTTAATTATCCATATTGTAGGGGCGGCTAGGTGGCACAGTGAATAGAGCACCGGCCCTGGACTCAGGAGGACCTGAGTTCAAATCTGGCCTCAGACACTTAACACAAAAACTAGTTGTGTGACCTTGGGCAAGTCACTTAACCCCAACTACCCTCCAAAAAAAAAGCAAAAAAAAAATTATCCATATTGTAATCCTTTCAATTCCTTGTCATGATATGCAGCAATAAATCTGCACGGTGTGATTTTTTTCTTGTTACTATAGATTGTTCATGATACAATGTTTTATATGAAAGTCATTTAGCCACCGAGAACTTATTTTGAGTGTAAATCATATTTTGGCACATTATTATGTATTTTGCCAGGAATTTATTTTGTCTATTCTTATGTATGTACCTCAATAACTAAGTTTTTTTTTTATTTTGTTGAGGACAAAACTTGACTTCTCAATTTCCTAATACCAAATAACTTTGATGATTACTATTTTATGTTACTAGATCTATTTCCTTCCTATTTTTTTCATTATTTCTTGTGAGATTTCTGATCTTTTGTTATTTCAGAATTTTGATGAAGATACTTAGAGGACTAACTTGATAATTTGTGGCAATTGAGGTTACTACATGTAGAAATAGGGCAGCTAGGTACCATAGTTCAACTCTGGTCTTTGATACTTATTAACCATGTCACACAGGCAAGTCATTATACTCTGCTTGCCTAACTTCCTCATCTGGAAAATATCTAGAGAAGGAAACAGTAAATCACTTTGATATCTTTGCTAAGAGAACCCAAAAAGATCACAAAGAGTCAGACATAACTGAAAAAACTGAATAAACAGCAACATTAAAAAATTATTGTTTGTGTGCATTTATTATATCTCTTCAAATTTTGTTTAAGTTACTAATGTGTCACTTAAGTCCAAAACCTCACTAAAGAAAATAATTCTTTAAAAAATAGAATAAAGTAAATGGAAGCTATTGACTCTATAAAAAATCAATAAAGTATAAAACAAAAACAAAATAATAAAAAAATAGAAGACAATGTGAATATCTCATTGGAAAAAACACTGACATATATGTGTACGTAGACAGAGGGCACAGGATCAATTGAATAGGAAGGGATGATGTTTTAAAAGGTGAAATTGAGAGGTAAGAGAGGAACAGAATGAGAGGAGACAGGGAGAGACAGAATGAGGTTAATTATCTCATATGGAAGAGGCAAAAAATAACCATTATAATTGAGGGGAAGAACAGGAAGGCAAAAGGGAAAGGGTCAACCTTACTCTCATTGAATTTGGCTTAGGGAAGGAATGACATGTACTCTAAATTGGGTGTCTTGTCCTACAGGAGAGTAGGGGGAATGGGAATGAGAGGGGGGATATTGGAGGGGAGGGGAGGGGGGGAGGTTTGTTAAAAGTGCATACTTCTGTAAAGGGACAGGGACAAAATAGAGAATAGAACAAGTGGGGGTAGGATAGGAAGGAGGGAAATAAAGTCAGTTTTTCACAATATGTCCATTGTGCAGATGTTGTGTGTAACTACACATGTATAGCCTGTATTTAATTGTTTCTTTCCAGTGGATTGGGTGACAGTAGAGGAAGGGAAAAAATTTAGAATTCAAAGGTTTACAATCAAAGGTTAATACATACATACATGTACATGTATATATATGTGTGTATGTATGTATGTATGTGTATGTATATATATGTATATAATCATTTTTATTTACATATAACTGAGAATTAAAATATACAGACACTGTGGTAAGGAGATCCATCTTGCCCTACTGGAAAGTCAGAGGGGTGATGGGGGAGGATATAGGAGACAGCAGATTGGGAGAGGGGGTAAACATGACATTGCTGTTTTGGGGTGGTGGATAGGGGAAAGATGGGGAGAAAATTTGCAACTCAAAATCTCATGGGAATGAATGGTGTAAACTAAAAATAAACAAAAGTTATTTTTTTTAAAAAAGGAAAAACCAGTGACCTGGGAAATAGATCCAGGAGAGATCATTCAAAAAATACTGGACTACATGAGAGTGATGACAAATAAACAGCCTATACATCATCTTCCAAAAATTAACAAGGAAAACTGCCCTGATATTCCAGAACCAAAGGATAAAATAGAAATTGAAAGAATCCACTAAACACCTGCTGTGAGAGATTCCAAAAGGAAAACTCCTTGGAATATGGTAGCCAAATTCTAGAGTACCCAGGTCACAGAGAAAATATCACAAGCATCCAGAAAGAAAATCTAGTAGTTTCTACATTAAGGGGTCAGAGGTCCTGGAATATGATATTCTGGGGGCCAAAAGAGCAAGGATTAAAAGCAAGAATCACCTACCCAGCAAAATTGAGTACAATATTTCGGTGGAGGGCGGTGGGCATTCAATGAAATAGAGGACTTTAAAGCATTTATGCTGAAAAGACAAGAGCTGAATATAAATTTTCATTTTCAAATACAAGATTCAAGAGAAGCATTAAAAGTAAACATTAAAGAGATATCACAAGGGACTTATTAAAGTTGAACTTTATACATTCCTACATAGAAAGATGATAGTTTAATATGAAGGAATGATACCTAAAAAATAAAATTAAGGAGTGAGAGGGGAATATACTAGGAGAAGGAGAAAGGGAGAGGTAGAATGGAGTAATTTAATCTCATATAAAAGAGGCAAGAAAAAGCTTTCACAGTTGAGGAGTTGAGAGGGAATGAGTGAACATTATTCCCATCAGATGTAGCTGAAGGTGAAAATACTATACACACTCAATTGGGTATGGAAATCTATTTTACCCCACATAAAAGTAGGATGGGGAAAGGAGAAGGAGAAGAATGATAGAAAAGAGAGCACATGTGGGAAAGTGTAATTAGAAGCAAAAATTTTTTAGGTAGGCAGCATCAAAGGAAAGAGAATAAATAGGAAGCATGATAGGATAAAGGGAAAATATGGTTCATCTTTCACAAAATGACTATTATGGAAGTGTTTTGCATGATTACACTTGTATTAGTTATATCACATTACTCACCCTCTTAATGAGGGAGGGTGAGAAGAAAGGAAAAGAGACAATGTAGAACTTAAAATTTTTAAATGAATGTTTAATATTGTTTTTGCATGCAACTGGGAAATAAAATATACAGATAGTGGGGTACAGAAATCTATCTTGTCCCACAGGAAAATATAAGTGAAGGGGATAAGAGAAGGGGGTGGAGTGATAGAAGGAAAGACAGATTAGGGGAAGAGATAATCAGAACACACGCTATCTTGGGGTGGAGGCAACTTTGGAACTCAAAATCTTGTAGAAATGAATGTTGAAAACAAGAAATAAATAAATTAAATAAATATTTAATTTTATAAAAAGGACCTCATCATAGGAAGTTACCATGGTAACATGGAAGATCAAAACATGAAATATGACAGCAAGGTCAAAACAGATACTTATAAAGAAAAAAATATGAAATGGTCTCAGGCTCCAAAAAAGAATGGCTAGAACAAATTAAAAAGAGTTTTAAAAACCCAAAAGGAGAAGCAGAAAAAAGTGGTGGGGGGATGAGAGTGGTGCAAGTGAATCATGAAAAAATGTCTACAGCTTGGTAAAGGCAGCACAAAAATTCAAATACATGCAAATTAACTCAAGGAAATAAAGGTATAAAAAAGTAGAATTGGAATAATGGAAAAGAAAATACAAAAGGTCACTGAAGAAAACAATTCCTAAAAAAGTGAACTGGATAAGTAGAAGCTAATGACTCCATGAGACATAAAGAAAGAATAAAGCAAGATCAAAAGAATGAAAACATAGTGGAAGAAAATGTGAAATATCTCATTGGTAAAACAACTGACCTTCAAAATTGATCCAGGATACATAATTTAGGAATAATTGGACTGTCTGAAAACCATGATCAAATGAAGACCCTGGAAATAATATTTCCATAAATTTATCAATATAAACTTCCCTGCTATCTGTATCAGCAAGCACCCTAGCATACCCAGGGCAGCTGCTAGCACAGGTTCTTAGATATGCTTTTCTAAAGGAAAGCAACTCAAAATGGGTTAACAATCTTTCTTTAATCAAACAAGCATATCATTTATCTAGTTCAGGGGGATAAGTTAGCACCCTGACCTCCAGAGAATACTAACCCAAGTTACAAGCAGACCAAGAAACAGATTATCAGATGGGCTTCCCACCATCTGACCATCATATTCATTACCTATTCAAGTTACCAGAGAGGGAAGCATCAACATCTGGGTTTTTCAAAGACAGGGGGCTCAACGGCTTCCCAGAGTCTCATCTGGCCAAATCACACAACTCTTTTCAAACTGAGCCCTGCAGGAAACCTCACAGCAGAGCATATATATAGGCTTCTTCTGGGTCAGAGAATGTCACAGCCCTCTTGACCCACTGTCCAATTACAAAGTAACAAGGTGTGGCCATTCCCCAAACACAAGCCTCTTCTCACAGTCTCCATGTATCCACATTCAGCCTATTAGGGGGAAGAGTATACTTTCAAATCAGGCAACATTCTCAGAGCTACTTAAGCTTATCAAAGGGCCTAGGGAAAGGAAAGCTCTTCAGATTCTCATTACACTATTCTAGGATTAAAGAGTAAAATTGAAATGGGAAGAATCCATTACCCACCTCCCGAAAAAAGTCTCAAAATGAACACTCCCCTCAATATTATAGTGAAATTCCCGAGCTCCCAGATCAAGGAGGAAATATTTAAAATAGCCACAAAGAAACAGGTGAAATATCATGGAACTGCAGTCAGGCTTACACAGGATATAGAAGTTTTTGCATAAAAGCATCAACGGGCTTCTGAAGACAAGGGAGCTAGGATTACAACCAAGAATCAACTCCCAGGAAAACTGAATATAATATTTCTGGGGGGTACAGATGTTCAAGTATTCCTGATGAAGAGACCAGATATGAACAGAAAGTTGAATTTTTAAATACAAGACACTAGACAAGCCTAAAAAGATAACTATGAAAGAGAAAACTTAAGGGATTCAATAAGTTCAAACTGTTTAAATTTCTTTTAGGAAAGATGGTATTTGAAACTCTTAAGAACTTTATCACTATTAGGCAGGTTAAAATACACATAGACAGAAAATGTGGGTATAAACTGACCATGATGGGATGATTTGCAAAAAAAAAAAATACGGGATGAGGAAAAGGATTGCATTTGTAGAAGAGGGAAGGTAGAGTGGAATAAATTATCTCACATGAAGAGATACAAAAGAGATATTGTAGTGAAGGGAGTTGTGTGAGGTGGTAGAAAATTCTCAGATCTTACTCTCACTGGAACTGGCTGAAAGATTGAATAACATTTGATCACTTGAGTATAGAAATCTGTCATGCCTTCTAAGGAAGTTGTAGGGGAAGGGCACAAAAAGAAGGAAGTGACTGACAGAAGACAGGGCACATTGGGAAAGGTGGTGGTCAGAAGCAAAATATATGAGAAGAGACAGGGTGAAAGTAGAGAAAGAAAGGAACAACATGAGAAAATATGATGGAGGGAAATATAGTACCTCTTTATAAGAGTGAATGTCAATGGGATGAAACTCACCCTTAAAATGGAAGCAGATTGCAGAGTAGACTAAAAAACAGAGTCTTACCATATGTTGTTTACAAAAAAAACCCCACACATTCTAAACAGAGAGATACATACAGAGTAAATGTAAGGGCTAGAGCAGAATCTGTTATGCTTTAGCTCGATTTTAAAAAGGAAGAGGAAGGGTAGACTCCAGCTCTAAGAAACACCATGGTTGCTTCAGCACAGCCCCAGACAAACAGGAATCTTCCAGTAGGCAGAACTTGATGTGCTTCAGCAGAAGTCTGGGCAAGCAGGTAGAGGTCAACTCTATGGATACCCAAGTAAACAAGCAGTCACCAGCACTGAACCAAAGTCACATGTTAGTGTAGTCTTGGGCAAACAGGCAACCTCCAGAGACCAGATTGCCACATGCTTCAGTTTAGCTCAAGGAAAATGCAGAAACATACCATAGGCATCAGCACATGCCAGACACCACCATTCAGGACCCCAGCTCAGTGTCCGGAAAGCTTCCAAAAATCTGCAGATTGCAGCAGTGCCAGTACTATGCAGTCCCCAGCATAAAAAGCCCAAAATAGTGCTCCTCCAATCCTGGGAACAGAGCTCAAATTTAGAAGAAAGGCGAAAGGGCAAAAAATGAGAAAAAATACCAATGACAAAAAAATCTGACCATAGAAAGTTATTATGGTGACAAAGAAGACCAAGACACAAAGTCAGGAGAGGGCAAAAATGTCAAAATACCTGTGGGCAAAACCCAAAGAAAAAGGTGAAGTGATTTTAAGTCCAGAAAGAACTCATGGAAGAGCTACAAAATTAAAAACAAGCAGTTTAAGCATATAAGCAAGCTAAAAAAAAAACTGGGAAAAGAAATGTGAATGATGAAAGAAAATTATGAAAAAAGTCAACAGTTCAGAAACAGAAAACAATTGCTTAAAAAGTAGAATTGGCCAAATGGAAAAGGAGTTCCAAAAATCTTCAGAAAAAATAATATTCTAAAAGGTACAACTGGCTAAATGGCAAAGATAACAAAAGTTAACTGGGAAAAAAACTCCTTAAAAGTTAAATTTGGACAAGTGGAAGCTAATGACTCTATGACACATCAAGAATCAATCAAACACATTCAAAGGAATAAAAAAAAATAAAAGAAAATGTAAAATACCTTGTTGGGAAAAAAAACGAGCTGGAAAATAGATTGAGGAGACACAATGTATGAATCATTATACTACTTGAAAGTCATAATCAAAAGTATGACATGGACGTCACCTTTCAAGAAATTATTAAGAGAACCTGTACTGATATTCTGGAAACTGAGGGCAAAATAGACACTGAAAGAATTAATTGATTATCTGAGGAAATAAATTCAAAAATTAAACCTCCAAGGAACATTATAGACAAATTAAAGAACTATTAGCTCAAGGAAGAAATACTGCAAATGACCAGACAAAAACAACTCAGATATTGGGGAATCACAATCAGGACTACACAGGATTTAGCAGCTGCAACATTAAAGCATCACATGTGATAGAATATGGTGATTCCAGAAGGCAAAAGTTTGATTTTCAAATACAAGACTCAAGAGAAGCATAAAAATATAACAGGAAATAGGAAAGGGAAATCATAAATTTAAACTTTTTACATTCTTACATGAAAATATGATACCTGTAACTTATAAGACCTGTCTCATTATTAGGGTAGTTAAAAGGGGCATAAATATATAGAGAGGCAGGACAAAGGTATGAGTTCAATATAAAAGGTGATATTAAAATATTAAAAAATAAAATTAAGGAGTAATAAAGGAATATATTGGGAGAAATAGAAAGGGAAACACAGAATGAAGCAAATTATCTCACATGAAAGAGGGAAGAAAAAGCTTTTATAGTGGAAGAGAAGGGGGAGATAAGGAGGAGAGTGTAAACCTTACTCTCATCAGAATTGGCTCAAAGAGGGAAAAATATACACACTCAATTGGCTATAGAAATTTATCTTACCCTATAGGAAAGTAGAATGAGAAGGGGAAAAGGGAAGGAGGAATAATAGAAGTGAAAGCAGATTGGAGGAGGAATTAAAAGCAAAACACATTTAAAAATGGACAGGGAGAAGGGAGCGAGAGGGTAGAATAAATGATGCAGTAGGGTGGAGGGAAATACTGTTAACAATACTGACTGCAGTAAAAATTTGAAGCAAGTTTCTCTGATAAAGGCCTCACTTCTCAAACATATGGAGAAGTGAGTCAAATTAAAAGAATAATTCATTCTCCAATTGATAAAAGATCAAAAGATATAATCAGTTTTCAGATGAAGTGATAAAACTATCTACAACTGTATGAAAACTACTCTAACTCACTTAAGATAGGAGAAATTCAAAATGAAACACTTCTGAGGTACTACCTATTAGATTGGCTAATAGGACAGAAAAGTTAAATGACAAATACCGGAGGGGATATAGGGCAAATGGGACTTTAATGCATTGTTGATAAAGTTGTTGTGAACTGATACAACCATTTTATAGAGCAATTTGGAACTACACTTAAAGGGTTATAAACTCATGCATACTCTTTGACCTAGCAATTCCACTACTAGGTCTGTATCCCAAAAGAGATAAAAAAAACAAAAAAGAAATGGACCTATATGTACAAAAATATTCACAGAAGCTCTTTTCTACTGCAAAAAATTAGAAGTTGAGGGGATACTCATCAGCGAGAGAAGGGGTGAATATGTTGTATGTGATTATGATGGGGCACTATTTTACTGTAAGAAATAATGAGCAACATGATCTCAGAAAAACGTGGATAGACTTGCATGGGATGATGCAAAATTAAATGTACTGCATACAAAGTACAGTAATGTTGGAAGATGATCAGCTGTGAATGACATATTCTCAGCAACATAATGATCCAAGCAACTCTGAAGGGTTTAGGGTAAAAAATGCTATCTATTCACAGAGAAAGAACTGATGGTGTCTGAATACAGATTGAAGCATATGAAGGTGGGGCCAAAAATTTTTATATGGATTTTCCAGATTTTAGAGGGAATGGTATCTCTAATCACTGTGATATGGAAGGGATATCAGTATTTTTTTAATGATTCTTGTAGTAAAAATAAAACTAATGTCATTAGGGTGCCAGACCTCTTACAATCACTATCATTCATGCTTCATATTGTCATAGACTGTTGCTTAGATTTGCAATATCTGGCATTCCTATAGTATATTATTACTATAGTAATTACAAAGGAAAGATAATTTGCTCAACATATTTCTCAACTCAGAAACCTTGTAATGTTAACATATATCAAACTCCAGTGGAGATACGTAGACATTAAGGTTTGCTCTGTTTTGTACACTGTATACAATATGGTGTCCCATTCTATGGCATGTATATTACTACCCCTCTACTAAGTTAGACAGGAGATATAATGCTTATTTGGTATTTTACTTTTTCTTTTGGAATGCTTTTATTTATTCACTAATCTAACATTTTTTAAATGTAGCTGCTACAATGTGTGAGGCATCTTACCAGACTCCTGGGCACATAAAAGATAAACAATACAAGGTTCCTGCCTACATTTAACTTAAAATTTAGCAAAAATTCACAGAATTTTTAGTAGTTTATAATCTCTGCTATGCCTTTGACGTTCATGTTGATTGCTAAATAATTTTTTTCCTTTGTACAAAATCCCTTTACTTCCCATACACAGTTCCCAGAATTTCTCTCTCTCTCTCTCTCTCTCTCTCTCTCTCTCTCTCTCTCTCTCTCTCTCTCTCTCTCTCTCTCTCTCTCATAGGGTGATAGATGTTAGATATTGTTAGATATGTATGATATTTGACACTTATTTCAAGATCACTGCAGTGATGTTTTGACAGCTGCAAATAGTGGTAGCTGTCAAAAATACTATGATTCAAACATGCTGTTGTTGTCATAAGCAAGCTTAAAATTGTATAATTGTGAAGGTTCTGATTCTGCAAAATTAATTACATGTCTTGTTAATTCCTGAGGTTCAAAATCCTGTCTAGTTTATCCAGAACAAAGAATACTTGTGTTGAAGAAAACTTTTATTTTTTCAAAATGAAATAAAACGGCATTTGAATAAGCATTAGCCTCCTGATGTCTATGCTGTGATTCTGGTAAATTCTGATAAATCAAGAAATATAAAACCCAGAAATTGCTGAAGAATAAGTGGACCTATTTAACATGCCTTCTTTTCCTGCATAGGGTGGATCTTTACCTTGTTATATATATATTTCAAGAATATTTACATCATTCTTTCTCTCATTGTATATACTCACTGGATTTCCAAATTTGAAAGCCTACCAAAATGTGAGTGTCCCCATTGTGATTTCCCATCCAATATACAAGCTGTTATAATACCTCAAAGTACTATATTTCTATTGACATTAATATAATATCAGTTTTACAGTAGAACCCATTTAAAAGTCAATGACAGGAAAATGGTAACACCCATACTATAGCCTTTTCTTGACAGACTGAAGTAGATGGAATACTGAGTACACAAAATGTATATTTTGAATGATAATAGGGCCAAATCTAAAACAAAATAAAATATTCTATGAACCAAAGTTTACTTGATATTCAATAAATTAACAATAGTTCACTTTGGCTAAGTACTTTTTATAATAAATCATGTTTGGCATTTATTCACTCTATTTCTTATTCCTACAGACTTAATTTTTTCAGACTTAATTTTTGGTAGTATTCAAGATGACAGATCAGAAAGAAGCAGCACATTCATGCTTCCCCTAAAGTTACTCCCTCAGAGATCTAATAAGAATAACAAACCCCATTAGGGATTGGGAAACCTAGGGAGAAGCCACACTCAAGGCCTCTTTCTAACACAATATAACAAATTTAATGCAAAAGCAAATAACCAGGGCAGAAATCACAGAAAAAGAGCTGAGGAGGGAAATAAAATAATATGACAATCAGCCATCAAGATGAGAATGAAGCCACAGAATTGCCTTTCTGACCTTAGAAAGATAAATCTAAATCTCACATTCAAGAGACATGCTGCAGCTGCCACTCTAAACTTAAAGAAGGAATTTCAAATACAACCCTAAACTCAATATCAACTAGGCAGAGCAGGAATAACTAAATGGAGAAGACACAGGATCTTCCAACTAGTGGAGTGGAAGAGTAGTGAACAGTTGTGTACTAAACGTCTATCAGGGGTAAACCTTCTGCTGTGTTGACTAGACAAAAACCTGGATCTGGGGCCTAGAAAGGGCAGAAGGGAAGAAGTCAGATTAAACTTCAATCAGATCATCTAAAGTTAACTGAAAGTTTGCAGTACCATGCCCTAAGCCAAATAAATCTGGCAAAACTATATGAGGGTACATCAGTCTTTCTAGAAGTTTGAAGGGTCTAGCATTTACCCAAAATCTAAGTCTCAAATTTAAAAATAAAGGACTATGAAGTAGAGGGGTAGAGGAGTGGAACAGGATACCTACACATGACATAGTAGTTATAGTACTATGGTATATAGCATAGTATAGTTATAACAGTTAACATAAGCCATGTTAGTTATAGCCATATACTGCCTGATAAACCAAAAGAACCCAGGTTCTGAGATAAGAACTCACTATTTGGGGGGGGGGGGAAATGGAGTCAAGATGGTGGAACAGAAGCAACAAAACTCTACAGCTCTCACCATAACCACTTCAAATACCTATGAAATATGACTCTAAACAAATTTTAAAGCTCCATAACTCTCAGAGTGGCAGAGTAGTAAAGCTCCCACTGAAGGCAGCCTGGAAGGCATATGAGAAGGAGTTCATTGCAAAAATCACTGACCTGGAAAATAGATTCAGGAGAAACAATTTAAAAATTATTGGACTACCTGAAAGCCATGATCAAGAAAAGAACCTAGAAAGCATCCTTCAAGAAATTCTCAAGGAAAATTGCCCTGATATTTTAGAACCAGAGGGCAAAAGAGAACTTCAAAGAATTCACTGATCACCTCTTGAAAAGGATTCCAGAAAGAAAACTCCTAGAAATGTTATAGCCAGGTTCCAGAGTTCTCAGATCAAGGAGAAAATATTACAAGCTGTGAAGGAAAAATAATTTGAATACAGTAGAAGCACAATCAGGATAACCCAGGATCTAGCAGCTTCTACATTAAGGGATTAAAGGGTCTGGAATATGATATTCTGGAAATCAAGGGAGCTAGGTTTAAAACCAAAAATCACCTTCCCAGTTCCAGGAGAAAATATGGTCATTCAATGTGGTGGAGGACTCCAAGCATTCTTAAAGAAAAAATGAGAACTGAATAGAAAATTTGTCATTCAAATACAAGAAGCATGAGACGGTAAACATGGAAAAAATTCATAAGGAACTTATAAAGTTGAACTATTGGCATGCCAACATGTAAAAATGATAATTACAACTTATGAAACTTTTCTTATTATGTGGATAGTTGAAGGGAATATAAATGTGTATGTATATAATATATACATATATGTATAATGTATGTGTGTATGAATGTATACATACACATATGTCTATATAGGAGGGTATATATGCAAATGAATACATATGTGTGTGTGTGTATATGTGTGTACATAGACAGAGGGCACAGGATCTATTGAATATGATGCAATAATATTTTAAAAGGTGAAACTGAGAGGTGGGAGAGGAATAATATGAGAGGAGACAGAGACAGACAGAATAGGGTTAATCCTCTCCTATAGAAGAGGCAAGGGATAACTGTTATAACTGTTACAATGGAGGGGAAGAACAGGAAGGTAAAAGAGAATGGGTCATCCTTACTCCCCACTGAAGTTGGCTTAGGGAAGGAATGACATACACTGTAAATTGGGTATCTTGGTCTACAGGAGAGTAGGGGAAAAGAGGATGAGAGTGGGATGATGGAGGGCTGGGCAGGTTGGGGGGAACGGTTGTTAAAAGCACACACTTTTGTAATGGGACGAGGACAATGTCGAGAATGTAACAAGATGGGGGTGGAATAGGAAGGAGGGAAATATACAAATATTGGGGTAGGGCAATTCATCTTGACCAACCAGAAAGTCAGAGGGGTAATGGGGGAGGATATAGGAGAGAGATGATTAGGGGAGAGGGCATATAGGGGGAGTGCTGTTTTGCAGTGGTGGATAGGGGAAAGATGGGGAGAAAATTTATAAATCAAAATCTCTTGGAAATGAATCATGTGAACTAAAAATAAACAAAAGATTTTTTAAAGGAACTCACTATTTGATAAAAACTGCTGGGAAAACTAGAAAATAGTATGCAAAAACTGGGCATAGATCAATGTCTGATGCCATATGTCAAAATAAAGTCCCAATGGGTGCACAATTTAGATATAAAGATAGATACTATAAACAAATTAGGGGAGCAAGGAATTATTTATCCACTAGTTTTGTGGAGAATGGAGGAATTTATGACCAAACAAGAGAGAAAAAAATTATGAAATGTAAAATGGAAATTTTTATTCTGCTAAAATGAAAAGTTCTGCACTAAATCTCTTCAACCAAGAATAGAAGTGAAACAGAAAAATGGGAAAAATATTTACAACTGATGTCTCTGATAAAGGCCTCATTTCTATAATATAAAGAACTGAGTCAAATATACAAGAATGCAAGACATCCCCCAATTGATAAATGGTCAAAGGACATGAACAAGCTCTTTTTAGAGGAAGAAATTAGAGCTATCTATAGTCATATGAAAAAAATTGCTCTAAATCTCTATTGATTATACAGATGGAAATTAAAACAACTTTGAGATACTACATCACACCTATCAGATTGATTAGCATGACAAAAAAGACAATTATAATTGTTAAAGAAAATATGGGAAACTGACATCATTAATTCATTATTGGTGGAGCTGTGAGCTGATCCAACCATTTTGGAGAACAATTTGGAATTATGCCCAAAGGGCTATAAAAATGTGTATACCCTTTGATGCAGCTACACCACTTCTAGGGTTGTATCACAAAGAGATAATAAAAATGGGTAAATGACCAGAATGTACAAAAAAATTTATAACAGCTCTTTTTGTGGTAGCCAAGAACTAGAAATTGAGGGGATGCCCATCAGTTTGGGAATAGATCAACAACTTGTGGAATATGAATACAATGGAATACTTTGCTATAAGGAATGATGAACAGGAAGACTTCAGAAATACCTAGAAAAACATGTAAGAACTGATACTGAGTAAAGTGAGCAGAACCAGAACATTATACACAGTACGAGCTGCAGTGTGTGATATCTGACTTAGATAAACTTAACTCTTCTCAGCAATGCAAGCACCTAAAAAGAGTTACAAAGGACTCATGATGGAAAATGCCATCTACATCCAGAGAAAGAACTATGACTTCTGAAAGTACAGCAAAGCAGACTATTTTCTTTTTTTTTTGTTTTGTTTTTTCTTTCTCATGGTTCTCCCATTCATTCTGATTTTTCTATACAACACGACTAATGTGAAAATGTTTAATAAAAATGAATATGTAGAGCCTATATCAGATTGCATGCCATCTTGGTGAAAGAGAGGAGAATGGCGAAAATTTAAAACTTATGGAAGTGAATATTGAAAACTTAAATTAGCTTTAAATAATGAAGGAATAAGAAAACAAACAAGAGATAAGAAGTTCTTATGAGGATAGTCATGCCCCCAATATTATCCAGATAATCATTAATAAGTCTAAAACACCTACAAATAAAGCCTCAAACACTATTTGGTTCCAAGATTATTAAGAATTTCTCAAAAAAGTAGGCAAAATTATTTTAAAATGAATTATTTGATACTATACTAAAGAAAAAAATGGTGTTGGGGCAGTGAATAAGAGTATAGAAGAAAGACAGAGAAAGACAATTAATAGCTTAGTAAAAAATGAAAAAAAACCTCATACAAATAACATTCTCCCTAAAAACTAGAATGAACCAAATAAAAGGTAGTGATTCCATAAAGGAAAAAGAATTATTAGAGAAATGTAAAAATAATTTGGGAAAAATAAATCAAAGATAAGTTGTTTTATATTTACAACTAGGTGACAGAGGCACAGACTCAGATCTCTGGATCTAGAGTCAGGAAGACAATTCAAATAAAGCCTCAGACACTTGCTAGTTGTGTTGCCTTGATAAAGTCACTTAACCTCTGTCTTCCTCTATTTCCTCTACTGTAAAATGGGAATTGTGATAACCCCTACCACCCATTGTTTTATTTTGAAAAGCTGGTAATATATGGTTTTTTTTGGTTTTTTGGAGGGCAGTTGGGGTAAAGTGACTTGCTCAAGGTCACATGGCTAGCTTTTTTTTGTTTTTTTTTTAGTTAAGTGTCTGAGGCTGGATTTGAACTCAGGTACTCCTGACTCCAGAGCCGGTGCTCTATTCACTGCACCACCTAGCTGCCCCTTCACTGTACTACCTAGCCGCCCCTTAGTAATATTTTTAAGGCTCTTTTCAACTTTTAAACACTATAGTAGTGCTAATTGTTGTTGTTTTTATCTCCAGTACAACTGGCCTTCAAAACATATCAAGGAGAGACAAAATAAGAACAGCTTTACAGTCATGACCAAAAGAGGCAGAACATTATACATATATTTGGAGAAATCCTGAAAGAAAAGTTTCCAAGGATTAGAACTATAAGACAAAGTGACAATAAAACACAATTCATCAATTATCTACTGAAATGATATTTTAAAAATTGAAAATTTCCATTCAAATTATAGCCAAAATTTAGAGCCTCCATATCAAAGGAAAAAACTGGACAAGCAGGCAGAAAGAAAGAGTTTAAACATGGTAAGGATAAAAATAGTATTTAGCTATTAGTACTCAAAAGGATTGAATGATATTGAATCCTCTTTGCTAGAAGGTAAATATTCATTGTTGCTCCTGAATCATGAATGGTGAATGCATTGATTAGAAGTCTTTTTAGCTTTCAGAGGTATTCTCACAGTATTGCTATAATAAATATTATTCTCCCAGTTGTGCTCATTTCATTCTTCATAAATTTATACATCTTCAAAATTTCTAATACTTATAACATTTATATTTTCATTTAAGTTTTTCTCCAGTTTCTGTCTTTCAATCTCTTATCAATTCCTAAAATTATTTCCATGTATCTTTGAAATTGTCTTTCCTTATTTCTTAAAGGATAATAATGTCTTTATTACATCCATTCACCGCAGCATCTAGGTATCACCCATTTAATGTGTGTTACCTTAGTTTCTTGCTTTTGCCAACACAAAAAGGCCAGCTATAAACATTTTTTTTCAAAATCCAATCTTTTCCTCTTTCTATGATATCATTAGAATATATGCTTGTTAGTAGTATTGCCTAGGGTTAATCATGGGATGTTCAGTACCTTTTTATGTGTAAGTGCAATTTGTTTTCCAGGAGAGTTGAATAGATTCAAATCTCCAAGAGAAGAACCTCAATGCTCCAATTTTCCTGTAGTTTCTTCACCTACTGTCATTTTCTTTATTGTCATTTTTGCCAATCAAATTGATATTATGCAGAACCTCAGTTGCTTATTATGTTTAGTATGGTGTACAAATATTACCTATATCAGATCACTTGCTGTCTTGGGGAGTGTAAAGCCAATCAGCAGTAGATTCCTGAGGGAATGCTACTGTGAATAGCTTTTAAGATTCAGATTACATAGTATTAGTGAACACTCTGTTTATTCCATTACAAATCTTT
>CM053596.1:191112441-191130842 GCA_028646575.1 Pseudocheirus occidentalis | reverse complement strand
CTTATTTTGCTTCCTTTTCCTCATGTTGGCCAGTCAATTAATTGGTTGTTTTTTTTTTTAGCTCTGTGAAAGTCTGCTTCCAGAGGGGTAAGCTCTGTTCCAAATCACCGGGGTTTACCCAGCTGCCAGAGCTATTAGGGGGGTGTTGCAAGTCCCCCTAGCTTTGGATTGCTGAAAGCACACCCCATGACCACCACCTAAGACCACGATCCGTATCCAGGCTGCAAGAGCACTTGGCACTGATCAATCAATTCAGCCTCCCTGCAGAGTCCGCAGGCCTGTGGCTGTGAAGCAGCCCAGTGGGGGCTGCCCTCCAGTTACAGTGGATCCTGCCCTTCCCCCACTGCTTTCTTGCCCTGGGGGTAGATTGGCTGAACTGCTTTTCCTCCCCCAAATTAAGTTTCAAAGTTTCACTTTCACTAACTGTCTCTGATCCTGGTTTGCTGAATTTGAAGATCCCCTCAGGTGCTTTAGATCTTCTCAGAAGCAGACTCACACTGCGGCTTGGGAGGCTCAGCTCCTCCAGGCCACACTGGGGCCTGGCTTGGCCACAGCTGTGGTTTGGGGCTGGGCTTTGCTGGTCTTTGCCCCTGGCCTGCTGGCCTGCTGGAGGAGCCACTCCTGCTGAGCTGCCCCTCTCCAATTCCTGTTTTTCACATCTTGGTAGATGTGGAGGTGCTGGGGGCTGTAGATCTTCTCTCTTACAGACTGGCTGCTGCGCGGCTTGGCTCAGCTCCTTCCCAACACCTGGGGCCTGGCCACAGTTTCTGCTTCAGGCTGGGCTGGCCTCATCTCCGGCCTGCCGCAATGAGCCCCTGCTGCCAAGCTGCCTTCTGTGAGAGATGTGTTTCCTATATTTTTGTGATTCTGAGAATCCTAGACTTTGTCTGGGGTCATATTTTATGGGTATTTAGGGTGATTGTGTCGCAGCTGCAGAGCCTTGCTGCTTCTACGCTGCCATCTTGGCTCTGCCCCTGAGCCAGAAATTATTAATGGTATGGGAAATAAATCCAGTGATGAAAGATTTAAAAGGAAGATTTTTTTCCCAGCCTGGAATTAAAATGGTTCAAAATGATTTAGGACTGGTCAACAAGTAGTGTTGTATACCATTATAGGTGATAAAGTTACTCATATTAAATTCTGTAATCCCTTTCTCAAGAAGTCTTTAAAAGTAAGATCAAACAACTTTGAAAGATTGTAAAAATCTGATCAGCAACACAATTACCAAGCACAATTCAAAAGGTCTTATGATGAAGCATACTACTTACCTTCTGATGCAGGGATTGTGGACTCTGTGCATATTAAGAACATACTTTTTAGACATACCAATATGAGAAATTTTTTGCTGTATTTGTTACAATGGTTTTGTTTTTTAAATTTCTTTTTCAATACAGGAAAAAGTAGAAAAGAAACTTGTAATTTATTAGTTTAAAAAACCTTATCTGGCTACAGCAAAGTTAGACCATGTATAGATACATATATACATACATATATATATATAAACACATATATATATACATACATACATGTGTGTGTATATATGTGTGTGTATAAATATATACGTGTATATGTGTGTGTGTGTGTATATATGTGTGTATATATATATATATATATATATATATATATATATATATAGTGATTGATAGGATCATTTTAGCAGGTGAATGAAGAAACAAGGAGACAGAAAGAGAAGTAAGTACCAGAGTGAGAGAGAAGAAAACAATTAGGGCACCAGATAGGCTGGAAGGAAGACCAAATCTGCCCCAATTCCTGGGTCCTCCAATCCACCACCCCTAAGTCACCAGGATAGCAAATATGAAATGGTCTGGCAAACATCTCAACACTCAAAGTGCACCACGCAAGTGAAAAACTTGGAGACACTTTTCCCCCAAAATAAACTTTTAAAACTTATTAGTATTTTGAAGGAACTTATTTATTATTTTTATAATTTATTATTATTTATTATCCATGATTTAAACTGGATCCATTTAGAAATGTTTTTTCACTGTAACTGAATCCATACACCTCAGTGTGCAGAAGAGAAAGTTGGATGGCTATGAGTAAGCTTTAGATGTTAGTAAAATATCTGTGATTCCTAACATAATATTATGATCAACCAGAAACTAGGAGACCTTATTGAAAGAGTATAACTTGAAATGTGGCTGTTGATTAAGAAATGTATAGCATTGTCATATTGCCAGTATAATTCCTTATTCCCTTTCTGTTTTTCCTTTCCCTCTCTACTGTCCTATGGATTTTCACCTGGGACTAATCACATTCTGTCCCAATATGTTACAGTGAAAGAGTCAAGTCATTGTCTTTTCATGAATAATATTTAATAACAAAGCAACTGTGTTTTTGCCTTCTCCACCATGTGTTTCTTACTTTTGTTTTTTGTTTGTTTGATTGTTCTGAGATTCTGAACTCAACTCCCAAAATTTTATTATCCTTTTGCCTCTATGGATTGTAATGTAAATTTATTTTACCATGTTAAGAAATTTTTGAAAAACCTTCATGGATAGACATACTACCTATAAACTCCTATAAATATGGTCTTACCAATCCTACACTTCTATTGCCCTCTGAGAAAAATGTTCATGAATATGCATGTTTCAAATTTGTAGGTGCATATAAGTTGATGGATGCATAATACAGACACATATGCAATACAAAAACTCAGAGAACCAGGCTAATAGAGGATGAGTGGACTCTAGGAAGTCAGAAAACAGAATTTTAGTATTTCTTTTATATATGGAGTATCCTCTAAGTCTACATTATTTTCTGCCATCTTGAGCAGAGGCTAGGAATTTGACTCTAAGCATGCATTCAATCTGTCCCTAAAAATTCAACAATCAAGCATGAATTGACTCAGATATACATTTTCTCTGCCACCAACTTATATCTTTAGTTTCCTAGCCATCTACCTCTATCTTGATTGGAGCTTATTTCTTCCTCATTTTTATCTCTCAAAATTATTATCTTCTTCCAAGGATCAGCTCAGGTATTATCTCCTCTATGAAATCATTCTTGATCTCACTACAGTCTCAAAATTGTGAAAGCCCTTTCTCTCCTTAAGTTATCTTTTATTTACTAATACATACATTCTACATCCCTGAATAGACTATAAACTCCTAGAAGGCAGCAGTTAGTTCATTTTCATCAATGCATTTCCAGTTCCCAGCACAGTACTTGCTCAAAATAAGCGTTAGATAAGTATATCAGAAATTAAATTTAATGAGAAGTTCATCACCCTTCACAGTAAGAAGTGATATATAACAACCATCCTGAAATTAAGGAAGTTTTTTCTTTGCCACTATTCTACCCATAAGCATGACTTTCCATCCCCTTATTCCTTTTTCTTTTCATTGACCAATATAAACAATCTTGCTTCCCATCCCTATAGGAACTAAATGTTGGGTAATGGTAAATAATTCTTAATGAAGTAAAACCCTATGAAGTATGTGTTTTTCCACAAACTATTTGTATTTCAACTGAATACTACTGAAATTTAAACATTAGAAAGCCTTGAAAGAAATAGAAGAAAGAAATAGAACAATAACAGTGGAATGGTAGTTGGGTAGATTCATATTTTGGGACTCGTAAACCACATTACCACTCTTCTAAACATTACAAATATGCTAGCTTTGTGAATAAACAAATTACTTTAAAAATTTGGTACAAAACCTCTCACACTTTTGTTTACAATCTTAACAATTTCTAATTTCCAAAGAATGGCTGTTTATCACTCTTTAACCACATCAACCACATTGCTTCCCCCTATTCTTTTTTGCCATAGTTTTCCTTACACACATATACATACACACATATGTGTGTGTATACACACACACATACATATGTACATATTTTTTATTGTTCAGTCAGTCATATACAATCCTTTGTGACTATGTGAACCGTAGCACACCAATACTGCCAATGGGATTTTCTTGCCAAAAATACTGTAGTGGTTTACCTTTTTCTTCTCCAGTGAATTAAATCAAATAGAGGATAAATGACTTGCCCAGATTCACACAGCTAATAATTATTTGAGGTCAAATTTGAACTCAGATCTTCCTGACTCCTAGCCCAGTGTTCTATCAACTGAGCCACCTAGCTACCTCCACAGCTATATATAGCTATCTCTCAATATATTTTTGTTTATCTATATATATAGAGAGAGATTTTGCATAGATATACATACTGGAAAACAATAAACATACCAGCAACCTTGTCATAAGTCTCATGTCTCCTAAAACTTTGAAATATCCATCTTTGATGATAAAAATAATCATAAGAGGTAAAGTAAAAAATGTCTGGCCAATTTAAAACCAATAATTTACCTTTTTTTCCTCTTGTTATAAAATGTCCCCTTTCTTCCTAATAGAACTGGGGGGTGAAGCAAGCATGCTCATTTCACCACATTATTCAACATTGTACTATAAATGCTAGCTTTAATAATAAGGCCAGAAAAAGAAATTGAAGAAATTAGAGCAGGCAAGGAGGACACAAAATTACCACTGTCTATATAATATGATATATTTAAAGATTCCTGGAGAATCAACTAAAATTAATTGAAGTAATTAATAAGTTTACTAAAGTTGCAGAAACACACATGTCATCAGCATTTTTATATCTTACAAAGAAAGTCCAATGGTAAGAGATAGAAAGAGAAATTCAATGTAAAATAATTCTAGACAATAGAAAATACTTGGGAGTATTCCCACCACAACAAATCCAGGGACTATATGTACACAATTACAAAAAAAAATCACATAAAGTCAGATCTAAACAATTGTAAAAAAATAATAATTACTCAGAGGTAGACTGAGTCTAAACCATAAAAAAAAATGACAAGTCTGCCTAAGTGAATCTATTCGATAACACATGAATTATCAAAAATTATTTTGTAGATCTAGAAAAATAATAACAAAATATATTCATAAATAAAAAGTGCGCTTTTTTTCTGCTATGGTTGCCTTTGGGGCTACAGAAGCGCCTCAGCCATGACTATCTGGTACCCCATGGCCGTGGGCCTCAACAAGGGCCACAAAGTTGCCAAAAACGTTTCGAAGCTGCGACACTGCCGCTGCTGTGGGCGTTTGACCAAACACACAGTTTGTGAGAGATATGATCCGGGAGATGTGTGGATTTGCCCCTTATGAGATGGCCATGGAATTTTTAAAGGTCTCCAAGGATGAACAAGCCCTTAAATTCATCAAAAAAAGGGTGGGAACTCACATCCGAGCCAAGAGGAAGAGAGAGGAACTCAGCAATGTCCTAGCTGACATGAGGAAGGCTGCTGCCAAGAAGGACTAAACTGGACTCTGCCAATCCTCGCCTGACTTAAACAATAAAGATTTGACAAATAGAAAAAAAAAGAAAAAGTGCAAGAATATCAAGGGAATCGATTTTTAAAGTGTAAAGGAATTTGGCATAATCATATCAGATCTCAAACAATTAAAACGCTGTAGTCATTAAAACAATATAGTACTAGCTGAAACACAGTGTTTGATAAGTGGAATATATTAGATACTCAAGATATAGTAGTAATTGGCCATAGTAATTTAGCATTTGATAAACCAAAGATGAAAGCTTTGGGGACAAAATCCACCATTTGACAAAACAATTGAGAAAACTGGAAAAAAAGTATAGCATAAGCTAGCTATAGTTCAAGTCAGGGACACATTTAAGGAGTATGGTTGACAAAGACATAAAATAATCTCCCTATTTCATACCTAGACAAATGTTAAAAATGATAAAATATGAGAATTGTCAATTTTGTTATAATTATTTAAAAAGATATATTAGTATGAAATAACATGATAAGAAAGTAACTAAAATGACTCATCCTGTGACCTAGTGATCCTATCGATGGGAATATACTCAGAACAGGTGAAATATGGACATTTCCCATGTATAATAAAATATTTCTAGCACCATTTCTCTAGTAGCCAATTGCTGTAAAAAAAAGTAGATATCCAATAATTTTGATATTATTAAACACATAGTATAGACAAATTCAACATCTATAATTATGTGTGCAGATTAAATCTCTATAAAACCTAAGGCAACATAAAGAGGTTTATGAAATAGTGGGTGAAAGGTAAAAGTGTTATTGATTTGTTCTCTGTAATTTAACTTATTTGTTTTAAAAATCATTTTTTTGCAACATGCTTGCCATATTTCAGTTCATAAATGAGGATTCAAAAATCATATGCAAGAATGTATTTAAACTTACTCGATGTAAAGATTGAACTTCCAGTCACCCTAAGTTTAGTAATTGCTTATTGCATTAATTTAGATAACAGCACTGCATGTGCTGTGTGAATTCTGATTTTATGAAAATAAAAAATTGAATTGAAACAAAATTAAGAGCAGAGATAGTGTGAATACAGATAGAACAAGTTAGGAAAAAAAGAGTTGAAGATGCTGGAAATCAGTTCAAAGTAGGTAGCTGACAAAGAATTATAAAAGATAAAGCACTAGATAGAGCGGAGCACAATGTGAAGAGGGGTCACTGAGAACACTTCTTTTGCCACTCTTTTTTCCTTTAATTGGTCCCTTTATTTCTCTTAAATAATCATATCCAATATGGATCCAATATCCACACACAAGTCACATGAGCAGGTTCAAGATCCTTGAATTATGATTTTAACAGGATATATGAACGACACTAAAGGAAATTATGGAAATTGAGATGTCAATTTCTTAGTTACCCTCTTCAGGCACTGGAGTAAGGTAGGGCACTGTCATTCATTAGGGCAGTGATTTGCCACTTGGGAAACTGTAGTACATGGATGTTAGTGGATTTTACTGCTTCATAAGAAATTATAAGTTTGAGGATTTTAGAGAAATATAGGTAGAATTTTATAAACTCAAATTGAAGCAGTCATTAAACAGCATACCAGATGACTGCAACAATACAAATGCTGAAGAGCAATAAAAATAACTATAAAAATAAAGTGTATAAACAAATGATAAAGAATGGATCCAAAGAAAAGACAAGAAAAGTGAAATTATCCTTCTTACTTTACAGACTTGAGTCTGTGAGGTATAACTGTAATTATAACTATATATATGCATATGTATATATATACATATACAATACATACTTATATAACTGTACCTAACTCTATGTGTGTATATGTATGTATACACATAAGCACATATGATAACTGTAGAACATTGCATACATTCTATGTCTACTTGGTTATTGTGGTCTTTAGTTGTGTGTAGTGCTGAACTGCTTCTCTCCCTCTCCCTCTCCCTTTCCTTCTCCCTATCCCTCTCCTTCTCCCTATCCCTTTCCCTCTCCTTCTCCCTGTCTCTCTCTCTCTCCCTCCCCTGCTCTCTCTCCTCCTCCCTCTCTCTGTCATCCTCCTCCCACCTCCCTCTCCTCCCTTCCCTTCCCTTATTACAAAGAATAGCTATCTGAGTAAAGGATAGAGTAGAGAATGCAGAGCTATTTTTAAAAAGCTAGTAATATTTTAAATGCTGTAGTTACTAGTATGTATAACCACATTATATTATCTTATATATGCATATATACACATGGATACATATACATACCATGTACCTTCAACAAGTACAATCAAAACAGGGAGTCTAGAAATTATAAGAATGAATAATATGCTAAACATGGTCCATTTCAAGTAAAGATTGAATAAAGATCATTGGCCTGGTGCAAATGTCATACCTGACCATTTCCCCTTTAGGGCAAAAAACATACAGTTTTACTGTATCTGGCTAATATAAATTGTTGTAGCCTCTGTATTGAGTGTTGGATACATTCTCCAGTAGATGAAGAATAAATAATGTATATGTGAAGGGTAGGGGGAAATCTAGCTTCAAAAAATTCAACAAACATCTATTAAGTATCAACTAGTTATAAGAGAATGAGTTAGACAATGGGTACTGGTAATCATAGGATCATAGATTGGAGTTGGAAGGAAAATTAAAGTTTATTTATCCCAATTTCCTCAAGAGGATTCAGGGGCTGGTGTGGTTAAGCTACTTCTCCCTGGTTAAACAACTAGGGCCAAAGCAAGAATTTCAACTAAAGTTCTTTGACTACTATAATTTGCTCCTTCCACTGTACTATAGTCTGACACAATTCTTTTGCTCAATGAGCACACAGTTTAACAGTGGATCTTAAAAAATATATGAATAAATTATAATCAACAATATTACTGATGTTGAATGCTAGTTCATTATATTAGGGTAATCACAGGTATGCATTTCACCCTGAAAATTAAGAGGACAAAAATTGTTGGAAGCTGTGACAGATCTACACTCTTTCTTGGTAAAACACTTAAGATTACATATTCATGAAGACACTACTGTTTCGTTTTCTTTTTTGACTTGAACTTCAAATTGCCCTCAATATGCGGGAAGGAGGGGTTATTATGAAAATTCTGGCAGACCTTTAACTACAGTTTTGCAACCCTAATGGATGCTGCCGGTAATCAATGACAAATTAATTTAAGTAGCCAATCCTTATTAATTAAAGGAGTGCCCATTTGCTTTCCATTAAATGAAAGCATCTTAACAGAATCTCTTCAATTTAGTGGATTGAGTTAAGAATGTCAGTATAATTAAAACCATTCTCTAGTAAGTGTTCAAATGTTTATTATTTTAAGCTTAATGTCTATACAATTATGCCTGTGGTTAGATATAGTTGGAATCATTTAGCTGGCAGCTACATTATGCTGCACTAGCTCTCATCTGGGTCAGGTACCATAGCAATATTATTGTTGACTTAGCAACATTTGGAAACTTTGGGCTTTCTAAATGATAACCCAAACCATAAAACACTGCTATTACATCTCTTCAAAACTTTCACAAGTGAAATGTTTTGCAAGACCCCTCCACACACACACACACATGCACAACTTCCCTGAATGTGCCTTATTTTTCAATTGAGTATTTTTAATTGTCTGTTAATGTGTGATTATGGAATTAGAAAAAGTACAAGATACAAAATAATTTTTAAAATGCTCTTGAGCCTTTCAAGAACTTAGGCTCTATGTTAATTATTCAAAAATTAAGATTATGCATACTCCTTAGGTTATTATTTCCTTTGTTCTCCCTCTACTAAACCACATGTAAGTCCCATCGCCTCTCCAATCCCAATCCCTACTCATTAATTGTGCATATGTCTGCTTTCTTTTACAACATGAATATTATGGGTATGTTTTGCATGACTACACATGTATAACCTCTATTGAATTGTTTGCCTTCTCAATGAGGTGGTATGGTGTGGGAGAAAAGGAGATAACTTGGAACTCAAACTTTAAAAAATGAATGTTAAAAATTGTTTTTATATGTAACCAGGGGAAAAAAAGATAATAAAAAAGAGCTCACAAAAAATACAAGACATTTCATGAATGATAAGTGGTCAAAGGACATGAACAGGCATTTTGCAGAGTGTATATTCACAGCTCCTCTGGCATTTATGAATATGCTGGTATAATTCTAAATTGAAAATTATAACAGACTCTCCAAATGGAAGATAGAACCAAAACATTTATTAAATGCCAGAAAGCTGAATCCCAATGCCAGAACACCAAATCCATCATAAAAACAAAGTAATCTATGCACAATAATCATGCACCCTTCCCCCTCCTAGGGCCTTGCAACAAGTTTGCTGCTTTCTTCTTCTTCTTCTTCTTCTTTTTCTTCTTCTTCTTCTTCTTCTTCTTCTTCTTCTTCTTCTTCTTCTTCTTCTTCTTCTTCTCTCTCTCTCTCTCTCTCTCTCTCTCTCTCTCTCTCTCTCTCTCTCTCTCTCTGTCTCTCTCTCTCTCTCTTTCTCTCTCATCTTCAAACTCTGGCCAGCTTCCTCTAGACTCTGCTCTATCCTTCCTGCTCCACCTGCATAGTAAGCTCCTTCTATCACAAACTCATGTGATCCAGGCTCATGGAACTTAGGATTTGATGAGATTTAAGTAAGTCATATGGGCCTATTAATGAATGGGAAAGATCTTCCCATTTACATTACCATTACGCAGATGAAAAAAATTAAAGCTATCTGTAATTATGTGGGGAAAATGTTCTAAATCACTATCATTTAGATAAATGCAAATTAAAACAGCTCTGATGTACTACCTCATATCTATCAAACTGACTAAGCTGGCAGAAAAAGAAAATAATAAATGTTTGAGAAGATATGGGGAAACTGGAATACTTTTGGATAATTTTTATTGGAGTTTATACTGATCCAAACATTCTGGAGAGTAACTTGGAACTCTCCCCAAAGGGCTATATACTGTGCATGTCTTTCAATACAGCAATACCACTACTAGGTCCATATTCCCAAATGATCATCAAAAAGGGAAAAGAACCCACATGTTCAAAAATATATTAGCAGCTCTTTTTGTGGTAGCAAAGAATTAAAAATTGAGTGGATAGCTATCAACTGGGGAATTGTAGAACAAGTTGTGGTATATTAATGTAACAAAATGCTCTTGTCCAATAAGAAATTATGAACAAGTGGACTTCAGAAAAACCTGGAAAGACTTACCAGTACTGATGCTGAGTGAAGTGAGAACCAGAAGAATACTGTAATCAGTAAGAGCAATATTATGCAATGATGAATCTGATAAATGATTAACTTTGATAAACATAGCTCTTCTCAGCAATACAATGATCCAAGACAATTCCAGTAAACTCATGATGGAAAATTCTAACCATATCCAGAGATCCAGATGTCATCTGAATACAGATCAAAGCATACTATTTTCTTTTTTTCTTTAGGGGGTGGGGGGGAGAATTCAAGGTGGCAGAAAGGAAGCAGTAACTTTTCTAAATTCTTCTAATAATTCTGCCACTAAACTTTAAAATGTGTATCTCAATGGATTTTAGAGTGACAGAACACAGTGGAAGGGATTGGAATTTGATATTTTGTAAAGCAAAAGAGCTAGGACTACAACCAATGATCAACTACCCTGCAAAATCAAGCATAATATTTCAGGCAATTAGATGGTAGTTTAATGAAATAAAAGACTTCCAAACTTTCCTGATAAAAAAAGCCAGAGCTCAATGGGAAATTCAATTTCCATTTACAAGACTCAAGAAAGATATAAAAAGGTAAACAAGGAAAAGACACACTCATACACACATACACACACATCCATGCATGCATACACACACACACACACACACACACACACATAACTTTGGACTCAATAAGACCAAACTGTTTACATCCCTATATGAGAAGCTGATACCTGTCACTATTGAAATTTGTATAATTATCAGGACACTTAAAAGGGATGTACAGAGATAGCAGATGTGGGTATAAATGAAATAATTTGAGGATTAAAAAAAACCTTATTAAGCAGTACAAAGTGATTTTAATGGGAGAAAAGGAAAGACGTGGCAGAAAAAGTTAGATTATGCCACATGAAGAGGAATTAAAACGTACTATAGTAGAGGTGAAGGAAGGAGGGAGATGAGCATCATATGAACATTACTCTGATTGGTTCTGGTCCAAAGAGGAATCAATATAGTCAGTTAAGTTTGGGATTCTAACATGAAAAGATACAAAAACTCATTATAATAAAGGGAAAGGCTGGAGGCAAAGGACCATTGTATGAAATTTACTCTTATTGGTTTGGTTTCAAGGAGGGAATAACATACTCCATTAAGTATAAAAATCTACTGTGCTCTACAGGTAGTAGAAGAGGTGTATGGGGGAGAAGGGTGTAAAAAGGGTGAAGGTGGTTAGAAGGGAGGGAAAGAGTAGTAAGGGGAAAGGGTAGGTAAAGAAGGGGAGGACACGGGGAGGGAAAACTGAGGGAAGTGGTGGAGAAAAGGAAAACTCTTAAGGAGGGGAAGTGGAAGGGAAGACATAAAAATGTAAACAGGAGAGAGAATAGGATGGAGAAAAAGTCACAAGCAGCAATCATAACTGTGAATATGAATATGATGAATTCTTACATAAAATAGAGGTGGATAGCAGAATGGATTAAAAACCACAATATAAAAATATGCTGTCTACAAGAAACACATTTGAAACAAGGGGATAGGCACAGGGTAAAAGTAAAAGGCTGGAGTAGAATATATTATGCCTCAGTTAAAGTAAAAAAAGCAGGGGTGGCAATCCTTATCTCAGATAAAGCAAAAATAGATCTAATTAAAAGAGATAAGGAAGGAAACTACATCCTGCTAAAGGACACTCTGTAGAACAAAGCAATATCATTACTTAACAACTATGCACCAAGTGGTATAGCATCCAAATTTCTAGAGGAAAATAAAGGGAATTAGAGCAAGAAATAGATAGCAAAGCTATACTAGTGGGGTACCTCAATCTCCACCTCTATCAACTTGATAAATCTATCCTAAAATAAATAAGATAAATAATCTAACCTAAAATTAGCAAAAATTAAAAAAAATCTACCTTCTGCTCTGTAGCACATGGCACATATGCAAAAATCAACCATCTAGGGCATAAAAATAAGGCATAAAAACCTCACAATTCGGTTCAGAAAGGCAGAAATGTTAAATACCTCATTCTCCAATCATGATGCAATAAAAATTATAAATAATAAATGACCATGGAAAGATAGACAAAAAAAAAGTAAGTGGAAACGAAATAATTTAATCCAAAAGAATGAATAGGTCAAACAAGAAATTATAGAAACTATCAGTAACTTCATTCAAGAGAATGACAATAATGAGAAAACATACCAAAACTTGTAGAATGCAGCAAAAAACAGTTCTTAGGAAAATTTTTATATCCCTGAAAGCATATATGAATAAATTAGAGAAAATGGAGGTCAATGAATTGGGTATGTGACTGAAAAAGCTAGAAAAAGAACAAATTTAAAATCCCTCATTAAATATTAAATTAGAAATAATGAAAATCAAAGGAGAGAGTAATAAAATTGAAATTGGGACAAATAATGAATTAATAAAAAAAACTAAGACCTGATTTTATGAAAAAAACAATAAAATTGATAGACCCTTACTCAATATGATAAAAAAAGAAAGAAGAAAACCACATGAGGATCAAAAATGTAAACGATGAATCCACTTCCAGTGAAGAGGAAACTAAAACAATAATTAGGAATTAATTTGCCCAATTGTATGCACATAGATTTGATAATCTTAGTGAAATTGATGAATATTTATAAAAATATAAGTTGCCCAGATTAAACAAAAAGGAAGCAAATTACTTAAATAACACCATCTCAGATAAAGAAATCAAACAAGCCATCAGCAAACTCCCGAGGAAATAATCTCCAGGGTCAGATGGATTTACTAGTGAATTCTATCAAACATTTCAAGAAAATTTTATTCCAATACTCTACAAATTATTTGGGAAAATCATTGAAGGGTCCTACGAAATACATTTTATGACAAAAATATTGTACTGATACCTAAATAAGGAAGATATAAAACAGAGAAAGAAAATTATAGACCAATTTTCCTCCTGAATATAGACTCAAAATTTTTTAATAAAATTTTAGCAAAAAGACTACAGCAACTAATCTCAAGACTCAAAGCACTTAAATCAGATAGGATTTCTTCCAGGAATTAAAGGATGGTTTAATATTAGGAAAGACATCAGTATAATTGATGATATCCACAATAAAGCTGGCAGAAACTACATGGTTATCTCAAAAGATGCAAAGGCTTTTGAAAAAATACAATACCCATTTCTATTAAAAACACTAGGAAGTATAGGAATAAATGGAGTTTTCCTTAGAACAATAGGTAGCATCTATTTAAAGCCATCAACAAGTATTATACGTAATAGGGATAGAGTATAAGCATTTCTAATAAGATTAGGAGTGAAACAAGTTGTCCACTAACACCCCTTCTTCAATCTGGCACTAGAAATTCAATCTGGCAGTAGCAATTGGAGAAGAAAAGGACATCAAAAGAATCAAATTAGGCAAAGAAGAGACTGAGCTATCACCCTTTGCAGATGATATGATGATGTACTTAGAGAATCCAGTAAAAAACTGTTTGAGACAATAAATAAATTTGGCAAAATTGCAGGTTATAAAATAAACTCACATAAATTCTGGATATTCCTATATATTTCTAATGAAATCCAACAGCAAGACATAGAAAGAGAAACCTCATTTAAAGTTACTGTACACATTATAAAATATTTGGCAACCTATCTGCCAAAACAAACCCAGGACCTATATAAACCCTACTACAAAACACTTTTCACACAAATAAAGTCAGATTTAACTAATTGGAAAAACATCAATTGCTCATGGCTGGGTCGAGCTAATATAATAAAAATGACAATTTTATCTAAATTAAATTACATATTTACTGCCAAACCAATCAATCTACCAAAAATTATTTTATAGAACTATAAAAAATATTAACAAAATTCATTTAGAAAAACAAAATGTTTAGAATATCAAGGGAATTAATGAAAACAAATATTAGAGAAGGTGGCCTGACCATAGCAGATTTTAATCTCTATTACAAAGCAGCAGTCATCAAAACTACATGGTACTGGTTGAGGAATAGAGTAGTGGATCAATGGAACAGAGTGGGTACCCAAAATTCAGTAACTGATGACTATAGTAAACTACTGCTTGATAAACTCAAAGACCCAAGGCATTTTGTGAATAACAACTCACTGTTTGACAAAACTTCTGGGAAAACTGGAATATTGTATGGCAGAAACTGGACATAGACCATTATCCAACACCATATACCAAAATCAAGTCCAAATGGGTGCATGATCTAGATATAAAAGCTGATGCTGTAAGCATTATGGGAAAACAAGGAATAGTCTACCTGTCAGATATATGGAGTAGAAATTAGAATTAAAAGAAGAATAAGAAAGCATTATAAAATGGATAATTTTGATTACATTAAGTTGAAAACTTTCTGTGCAAACAAGTGTATATAACCAAGATTAAGAGGGAAGTGGGAAATTGGGAAGAATATTTACAAGCAGTGTCTCTGATAAGGGCCTCATTTCTAAAATATACAGGGAATTAAGTAAAAATCTATGAGAATACAATTGTTAAATGGTCAAAGGATGTGAACAGGCAGTTTTCAGAGGAAGAAATGATAAATATCTATAAGCATATGAAAAATGCTTTAAATTGATATTGATTAGAGAAATGCAAATCAAAACAACTTTGAGATACCACATCTCACCAGTCAGATTGGCTAAGATGACAAAATTGGAAAATGATAAATTCTGGAGAGGATGAGGAAAAATTGGAATATTGAAGCATTGTTGGTGGAGTTGTGAACAGATAGAACCATTCTGGAGAGTAATCTGGAACTATGCCCAAAGGGCTATACATAATTGCATATCTTTTGACCCAGGAATACCACTTCTAGGGCTGTGTCCCAAAGAGATCATAGAAGTGGGAGGAAGACCCATAAATACAAAAATATTTATTGCAGCTCTTTTTGTGGTGGCAAAGAATTGGAAATTAAGGGGATACCCATCAATTGGAGAATGGCTGAACAAGTTGTAGTATATGAATGTAATGGAACAGTATTGTTCTATATGAAATGTGGAGAAGATGGACTTCATATTTACCTGGAGAAGCTTATACAAACTGATGCTGAGTGAGAAGAGCTGAACCAGGAGAAATCTATATACAAGACAACTCCAAAAGATTCATGATGGAGAGAGATGTCTACATTCAGAGAAACAACTAGAAAGAAAAGAGTTTAAAGGTAGATTGAAGCAAACTACCTGCTCTCTTTATTTTTTCTTGTTTGGTTTTGTTTCCTCTTTTCCATTGTTCATTCCATCCATTACAATCCTTCTTTATTACCTGACTAATGTCTAATGTGAAAGTATTTGCAGATCCTATACGTGATTGTATGCCACCATAGGTGAGGGGTCAATGTGAGGAGAGGGAAGGGGAGAAAATTTGAAACTCAAGGGATTGTGGAAATGAATCTTGTAAACTAAAAGTTAACCAGATTAATAAAGACAAAAATAAAATGAAATGAAAAATAAGTTATTCCAATTTGTTCTGATCCTTCTTTCATAACATGACTGATGTGGAAATATGTTTTAAATGATTGTATATGTAGAACTTACATCAGATTGCTTACTGTCTTGAGTAAGGGAGTGGGGAAGAAAGGAGAAAAATTAGTAACTCAAAACTTTACAAAAGGGAATGTCAAAAACTATCTTTACATTTAATTTTTTTTAAATGCTATTAAGGAAGAAAAACAGACAACCAAAACAAAAAAAAAAGAAAATGACTAATTCCTCTACACAATTTCCATGTCCTAATGAAATATTTAGAACTGAACTTTTCTGAAAAGTTCCATCAGTCAAAAAACAAATGGACTAAGTCAACTAAATTGCCAGTATGGTCATATAAGCATTCAAAAATGACGAGGGAGAAAGAACCCAATGTTGGAAGATAATAGAAATTTTTAAAGTATATTATAATAGAATCAAATTAATTTGGAACCCACTACCTCAGACTTTTGAAATTACTCTTACACAATTTGGAGATAAGTTTCTATTTTCACTTTATCTTTGGTGAAAAAAAAATTGTCTGGTAAGCAATTTAAAGGCTTAAACAAGATTATGAGGAGAAAGTTAAATATTTGGGGGAATAAATGATTTCAAGCACTTCAAAAGTACCCTTCACATATGAATGATTGACATAATTAATATAAACCATTCTTATCTATTCATTAAAGCATATCCCATAAGGAATTTAATTATGGCAAATTTACAGAGAAAAATTAGCATACTATTTCATGTTGTTTTATGTATTTCAAGTTCAAAGTAATACAAGTGAATCGCCTTAAAAATACTTAAATCAGAAATTTCCCTAATTCACATAATCCTTCTAAGTTGGTCTGAATAAATTAGATTAATTGGTGTTTAGAAGTTGTAATCTTAATCATATCATAATCACTATCAGCTGCTTTTCATAAAAATCATTTTCTTGTCTAACTTGCATGACCTCTCTGTTTCTATATATCACTGTCAACCCCTGTAACTTGGCCTCATTTTCTACAACTTTCCATTTCTCAATGAGTATTTTGCAATATTTATAATTTTCTAAAGTATATGCTAGGATACTAGTTTGCAGATGCCATAGTAAGAAGGGGAATTTTTTAGCACATCTGTGAATTTTCTGCAAGATTTTAGGTTATCCAAATTTTATGCTTTATTTCCTTATTTTTTTGCTACATTACCATATAACTTGTCTAAAAGGAATTTCTTGGGTTGCTTAGTATGCATTTGGCAGCTGTATGATTTTATTAAGAAAGCTCAAAGGATTCAAATTGGGAAGAATTTCAAGAAGATACAAGTAACTATGCACAATATGTCAAATGCCCTAAAATGGAAAAAAAAATTATATGAATGCAAGATGTATTATTTTTCTATGGTGTTATTATTGCCACCAACATTTAGGTAAGTGTGCACATAAGTGAGACAATAAAAACTATACAGGTAAAGGAAAAGCATAAGATTCAATACATCATTTCCAAATTTAATAGAATTAAGAGACCCCTTAAAAGCCAGAGAGAGAGGAGACAAAGGGTGGGAGGTGGTGGAAATAATCACTCAGCTTTGAGTCAAAGATGGATAGAAAGGAAGACAGTAAAAAATATTTGGAGCAAGAGATAAAAAGAGAAATTCCATTTCAAGTACTGCAAACAATAAAAAATATTTGATAGTCTACCTGCCAAAACAAACCCAGGGACTATATGAATACAAATACAAAGCATTTTTCACACAAATAAAGTTAGATCTAAATAACTGGAAAAACATCATATACTCATGAGCAGACTGAACAAACATAATAAAAACGAAATTCTATTTAATTTAATTTATTTATTTAATGTCATACCAATTAAACTACCAAAAATTATTTATTATAAGTAGAAAAAAATAATACCAAAATTCATCTGGAAGAACAAAAGATCCAGAATACCAAGGGAATTAATGAAAAATGCTAGGGAAGGTGGCCTAGCCATATCTGATCTTAAATTGTATTATACAGCAGCAATCAACAAAACCAGGTAATACTAGCTAAGAAATAGATGGTAGATCAGTGGAACAGGTTAGGTACACAAGGCACAGTAGTGAATGATTATAGCAATCTTCTATTTAATAAATACAAAGACCCAAGTTTCTGGGAAAAGAACTAACTATTTGACAAAAACTGCTGGGAAAACTGAAAAAATAGTACGGTAGAAACTGGGCACAGGACGGGGGCGGAGCCAAGATGGCGGCGTAGAAGCAGCAAAGCACCACAGCTCCCACACAAACACGCTAAAAAACTCATAAAATGGGACGCTAAACAGATTTTCAAGCTCCAAAACTCTCCACAAGACAGAAAGCACTACGGGCAGCGCAGCGGGCCGGGCTCTGCGCAGTAGTCTGGGAGCCTTGGCTGAAACCCCGGCCGGCTCAGGCCCTGGGGCAT
>CM053596.1:191082780-191111941 GCA_028646575.1 Pseudocheirus occidentalis | reverse complement strand
TGTGGAAGAGGCAAGGGATAACTGTTACAACTTTACTTTCATTTACTCTCATCGAATCTGGCTTAGGGAAGAAATGGCATACACTCTAAAATGAGCATCATGCCACACAGGAGAATAGGGGGTGTGGGGATGAGAGGGGTGATGACGGAGGGGAGGGCAGTGTCTGGGGGAGGGATGCTGGATGCTCGCACTTCAATAAAGGGACAGGGACAGGGTAGAGAACAGAACAAGGAGGGGAGGGATAGGAAGGAGGGACGTATGATCACTGTCACAATATGTCCACTATGAAGATGTCCTGTATAATCACACCTATACAGCCTGTATTGAATTTGTTGTCCTTCCAGTGGGGTTGGGTGAAAAGGGAGGAACCAAAAGAATCTAGAATTTAAACTCTGCAATACCTGCAACTAGGAATCAATATGCACAGGGGTTGGGATAGGGAGACCCTCCCTGCCCTACCAGAAAGTTAGGGAGCAGACCAGGGGATGATCTCCACAGTGGGATTACTGTTTTGGGGGTGTGTTGGGGGGGGAAGATGGGGAGAAAATTTGTAACTCAAAAATCTCAGGAAAATGAACAATGTAAACAAGAAAACAAATAAAATTTATTACATTTAAAAAAAAGGATTTTATTGTCCAATTTTGCTTCCACTCTTTGTTCATCTTGCCAGCCAATTACTTGTCTTTTGAGATCTTTGACACAGTAGAACTCTGCTCCAGAGTGGAGAGAGGTTTCTCCCAAATCATTGGGGCTTTCACAAATGTTGTCAAAGGTCTGAGGAGGGCACGTTTCTCAGCCCAAAACCACTTCCCAGGATAGCAACCCAGATCCAAGCAAGTCAAAGGAAGAGCAATTACCCTCTGAATGGTCACTTATTCTTCCCACAGTCTGTAGACCTGGTGCTCCAGAGGCAGCCATGCAGCAATAGCTGCAACCACTGTACCTTTACCACCTCTTACCCTGGGGGTATGGGCCAGACTGCACTCTTGCATCACCCAATTCCATCAGAGTTTCCCCTGACCTTTTGCATCCTCTTTAGCATATATTGGTGGAGAAATCTGAAAACACAACAACTGATGGTGATTCACTCTTCTGAAGTCTGCTCTGGCTGGTCTGGGCTGCTAGCCAGGGAAGCCCTAGGTCTGGGCCCTCATGGCTCATTCATGACTGCACTTTTCTCCCAGTCTGGTGCAACCCACCCTTCCTGTCAGCCTAATAGGCTGCCTTTAGCAGGAGATTTGTTTCTCTCTGACCCTTTGTGGGTTCTATAAATCTAAAATTCATTTAGAGTCCTATTTTATAGGTTTGGAGGTTGTTGGTGTGGGAGTTCACACAATTTCCTGCTTCCATTTACTATGTATTTATCATGTGCCAAGCACTATGCTAAGAGCATAGTTTAGGGATAGAAAATGGAAAAACAACATCCCCATCTTCAAGGTGATTAGAATCTAATGTAGAAGACAACATGAAATAAAATATACCAACTTAACAAACAATCTACAAGGTAAATAGGAAACAACAGAGGAAAGGTACTAGAATTAAGAGAGCTTGGGGAAGTTTTCCAGTAAAAAAGTAAAACATCTGTTATAGAAAACTGAGGAGGTACAACATTTGGAATAAATGTTCATTGAATTGTGTGAAAAGATGACACCAACAGAAATAAAGGCAGGAAGAAAAAAAATAGAACAGAAGTTCATTTTTATTATCACCCCTCCCCCCCAAAAAATAAATATCTGTACAGGTGATAAAATTTTAAAAGCATTTTAAGATTTGGCAGGTATCAAAAAAGGGAAGATGATTAGAAAAATATTAAGGATTCTATATTAGAAAAAATTGGTGAAGAAAATATACCAACAACTACTATCTCTATATTCTCATCTCTATAAAACTTTTGTGACAATCATCATCTATTCATCCATGTATAATATCCTTAATAAAAATGTGAGAAGGGAACAAGTTAGTTCATGTAAATAGTTTTCCTTAACACACCACATTGTCATAGGAAGTAACTAAAAGTTTCAGAGAGTATAAGATCAATATCTTTTATTGTTAGTTGACTAAAATTATTTGACTCACTAGAGAGAAATAGAGACTTAAAAGGGCTTCCCCCAGTAATATATTCCTGAAGCATATGTTACAGTCATACTAGATTCCTTGAGAGATATAAGCAAAAATTCATTGACTCTTTATATTTATAGCAATATATTAGTAAGCAAGACGTAAAACAGGAAAACATACTTGGCAAAAATGATTACTACAATCTCAAATGATGTCTGTAACAAAAAGCAAATGGATAAATTTGAACATAGATAGCAAAGCACTGTAAGTGCTCTTGATTTTAATTGCTGTCAGTGCCAAAATAATATGAGACTTCCTCAATGAGAGGCAAAGACAAACAAAAGAGACTGACCTGGCCAGTATGTACCTATGTGGATACACACAAACACACACACACACAGAATATATATACATACAAATATTCATATATCATATATAGAAACATATGTGTGTATATATGTATCTATTAATACACACAAAAATACATATACCATGTGTATGTATGTGTGTGTATGCACACTTGATTGTAACTTTATTGAGGGATGGATAGCTCTGAACAAAAATGTGTACACATGGTGATGTTTTTCTTTTCTCTGTTTATTCTCTATTTAAGTTTCAGTATTTGAATTTAAATAAACAAAAATATCATGATAATTTAGAGAAGAAAATGTATATACTATATAAATAAGGACTATTTTCCATTTATGATATTCATTTTAATGAGGAAAACAGCAAGAGAAGATTAAATTCTGATTGGATGAAGGAGTGGTGTTATTCCTTCCCTGCCTACAGTGGTCACCTTTCAGGGTGTGAAGCTTCCTAGCATTCTGCCCAAGGGAAGGAAGGAAAGAGAAAATAAAAATGTCCATAGTGCCTACTAAGTGACACTTACTATGTTAAGGTATTTAAAACATTTTTTTAAATTTATTTTACTTGATCTTCACACCAACAACCAATCCTATTCAAGTTAGTGTCTAGTACAATCTATTATGCCTACTGTATATGGATAGAGAAACTTGGTTCACTTCTACTGGACAAAGAGCAAGTCTGTGCTAGAAAATTCTATGACACTATCTCACACATAGAAGAAAGACAGGGTCTTATATACAGAAAGGTTGTTGGAGGAATCTAGGGGTGCTCTAGAGGAGGAGTTTCCGGAGAGTCTTCAAAAGTAGTCAAATGAGGTCAGACTCCAGTAAATGAGTGAAGTTTCTGGAGTCTACTTGCAACTGACAGACAATGGTGGGTCAGGCCAGTTCAAGGGTATAACAGTTGATTTGGGGTATAGATATTTTGACAGGGTCAATGGTAGGAAGTAGGGCTAGGCTAGTAAGAGTAAGAGATTTGGGCCTAGCTATAATGAGAGGCTTATGGTCTCAGGCCAATGACTCATCAAGTGGGAAAATTCAATCAGAGATCAAGGGAATTCCCAAAGCCTGTATCTCAAAGATTCAAGGAGAGCTCACGGGGGTTCTCAGAGCTTGCACTTCATCACAAATGATTTTTTTTTCTTGGAGTTTGTCAATGAAATAGGATTGGCAAGAGATTGGCAGTGATACAGGATTATAGCTTAAGGTGAGGGCAGGGTCAAGTGAAGGATTATAACAATAAGGGAAACTAGCATGTTTGTACTGGAAGGCAAAGGGTAAGTAAATATGAAACACTAGATATGAAACAGAGGCATAGACAGAAAAGATAACAAATAGAATAAGGTCCTCAAAGTTTCTAGTATGGAAAAAGACAATCAAAATACAACAGTTTCATTAAAATATCTCTTATAAACATTCAAGTGTCTTTAATTTAGTTTGATGATCAGCAAACTACATTCTTGTTTTTAATTTTCTCCGAAGTGGCAAACCTACCACAAAGGAGTTCTCTGTGCAAATTATCAGGATTAAGCATCTCAAGAGAAATATTTCTTGTTTTACATGATAAGGGACACAGAGTACAGTCTCAGTTCCTAGGAATTTGCAATTGAAGAAACTCTACCAATACATATTAGCACATTCTCTGCAATTTATAGATTTAAGAAAGTTTCTTAGAATGATAGAAAGTTAGTAGATTTGGCCAAAATCAAATAATCATTTGCAAAACTAAATTCCAGTTATTAAGATTTTGAGACCAACTCTCTACTCACTACGCCATGCTAAATTTAATACAATAATTTTGTTTTTCATTCATATCTGACTCTTTGTGACTCCATTAGTAGTTTCTTGGTAAAGATGCTGAAAACGATGAGGTCAGGGAAATATAAAATGTTGAGGTTTAAGATTTAGGTGGTCGAGTCCCCAAAATATCAACATGCTAGGTCCTGCCAAATGAATTCAACTCAAGTCTTCTCTAAGCCAAAGATAAACAAAGTCTGTTAGAGATTCACCATAATGGGTAGACTCTTAAGGAGCCTCAGTATCTGTGATGCATAGGACACAGAATGAATTTGTGCTAAAATAATTCTCTAGCCTTCCTTTTTCTGGAGGCAAAGTGGGATCTTATAGATACAGAAAGGTTGTGGAGGAATCTAGGGGTTGTCTAGAGGAGGAGTTAGGGGAGGGTCTTCAGGAGGAGTCAAATGAGGTCAGACTCTTGTAATGAGAGATTAAGGGTAGGAAGTACCTGGAGGCTACCAGGAGATGACAGGCAATGGAGGTCTAGGCTGGTCTAAGGGTAACAAGATTTGGGTACAGATATTTTGGGAGGATCAAGGGTGGGGGTTTGCTGGACAATGAAGAGCTAGGCTATTAACAGAGATTTGGGTAGAGCCTTAAGGAAAGGCCTATGGTCTTAGGCAAATTCCCCATCAAATGAGCAAATGGGGAGTCCCAAGGAGAGTTCAAGGGGGTTCGCAGAGGCTGTACCTCATCAGAATGGTTTCCCATTTCATTTTCCAGCTCATTTTATACACAAGGAAAATGAGGCTAACAGTGTTAAGTGACTTCTCAAGGGTTACACAGCTAGTAGTGTCCAAGGACAGTTTTAACTTAGGAAGATGAATCTTCCTGGCTCCAAGCCCAGTGTTCTATCCACTGTACCACCTACCTGTCCTCCCCCCAAATCTAACACATTAATAATTTTATAATTGTCATAAATTGATAAAGTCATTCTTGCTTAGGAAATCAAACACTTACAAGGCTGGGTTCTGTATCAATTTTGCATAGCTCATCAAAAGGTGAACATTAAAATCAAGTTTCCAGAACCTGTAAGGTCAAGTATTATAGGACCCTATCTTGAGTTTCAATGATTCTCTATGCTTTCTCCCTCCCTTCCTTTCTTTTTCCTCCTCCTTCATTCCTTTTTTTTCCTGCTTCCCTCCTCCCATGTTGTTCTCCTCCTACTCCTCTTTTTCCATCCTTTCTGTACCTCTTCCTAATATCCTTCATCCCCCCTTCCTTTTCCTCCTTCATATTCTTATCCTTCCCATTCTCTCACTAGCTCTATGTCTCTAATTCTGTCTCTCTAAATCTTATCTTTTTATCTCTGTCTCTAGAGGACTGTTTCCATTTGAGTTTGTGTGTGTGTGTGTGTGTGTTTCTGTCTGTCAGTTTCTTCCCCACTTGCTCTTATGTTTCTTCTCCCGCTTCACACTCAATTTTTAAGTATCTATTACTCCATATTTTAACTAAACTGCACCATTCTTTCTTAGTTATAGATGTCAGCCATTTAAAATAAGAATTTAGAACTAACTTTATTTTCCTCACTTTCATATATAATTTTCCAAAGAGAGACTACATTAGCAATTAGCTTGCCTTAAATATAGCTACAAAATGAAGAACTTATTGTAAACATGTAGGTTGAGGATAATCTATGCATCTTTCTCTTTATTTCCCTCTTCTATTTTGCCATAAATAAGATTTCTTCCATGTGAAATCGGAAAGTAATTTCATTTGAATTGAGTTAATTGAGTTATATCATGCAGAAAGTCACCCACTTACAAACTTTTTTGAATTTCACCATGGATGTAAAAATGCACTTCCTTATTAGAGATTAAATGAGTAATTATTGATGAGAAAATAGGTGCTTAGGCTTTGTTGCTTAATAAGAATGTAAACTCTAGCTTTATTCTCAATTTAACATCAGTATTGTTCCTGACACTTCTTAGCAGCTTGGAAGTAATTCTGTCAAAATTTCTTTCTCCATTTCTTGGTTTATTTTTTTCAATTACATATGAAAGCAATTTTAACATTAATTTTGGAAAATTTTGAGTGATAAATTCTCTCCATCCCTCCTACACCACCACCCTCCTCAAAAAGGCAAGGAATTTGACTTTGATTTTACATATCAGATAATACAAAATATATTTTCATATAACCAAGCTGTGAAAGAAAATACAGACCAAAAAATAAACAAGAAAAGAAAATATGCTTCAATTTGCATTCAGACATTATCAATTCTTTCTCCAGGAGTTGATAACATTTTCCATCATGTGTTCTTTGGAAGTGTCTTGGATTATTATATTGCTGAGCATAGTTAAGTCATTTACAGTTGATCATCCTTCCAATGCTGCTCTTACTGTGTACAGTGTTCTGCTGTTTTCACTCATTTTGCTGTGAATTAGTTCATCTAAGTCTTTCCAGGATTTTCTGAAAGCACCTTGATCATCATATCTTATAGCACAAAAGTATTCTGTCTCAAGAATATTTTACATCTTGTTCAATCATTTTCCAATTGATGAGAATCGCCTAAATTGCCTTTTTTTTATTCACCACAAAAAAGGCTGCTAAAAATATTTTTGTGCACATAGGTCATTTTTCTTTTTTATCTCTTTGGGTGAAAGACAAAGTAGTGATATTGCTGGGTCAAAGGGTACACACAATTTCATAGTCCTTTGAACAGTTCCATAATGGTTGGATCAGTTCATAACCCCACAAATAATGTATTAATGTCCCAATTTTTCCCCATCCCCTCCAGCATTTGTCATTTTCCTTTTCTGTCGTTTTAGTCAATCTGGGGTGGGGTGGTACCTCAAAATCATTTTATTTTGCATTTATCTAATAGTGGTGATTTAAAGCATTTTTTCATATAGCTATAGGTAGCTTTGATTTCTTCTTCTGAAAACCGCCTGTTTCTATCATTTGACAATTTGTCAATTGGGGAATGACTTATATGCTTATACATTTGACTCAATTGGCTATATGTTTGAAAAATGAGACATTTAAAAGAGAACTTGTTGCAAATATTTTTCCTGTTTTCTGATTTCCTTCTAAACTTGCTGCATGGATTTTGTTTCTGCAAAACCTTTTTAATTTAATGTAATCAAAATGACTAATTTTACATCTTGTAATGCTCTCTATCTCTAGTTTGGTCATAAATTATTTTCTTATCCATAGATCTGCTTATCCCAGTTTCTATCCAAAATGTGCATGGAGAATTGTTATATATATTTTGATGATTAATGCAATGTCAAAGAAAGCTTAGCATACTTAAAGCAGATTTACAAGTCTTTGCATTTATTTAGGTATCTACAATCACAACATGCTTTTCTATGAAAAAGTGTAGTCTTTTCTTCTTAAGTAACTTGAATGAATTTTATTAATGTATTATGCATAAATACATATCGAGTATTTTGAAAAACAGAAGTATGAAATTTATTTAAAATGAGTAGATGTGTAAATGTATACAGGCATTTGGAAGAGTCCTTTCACTTGTAATTTCAAAAGCATCATATATTGCCGATTAGAGATACTGGGTATGTAGCAAGGAGAAAACTTTGGAACTAATATATCCATAATTTCACTGTTTGTTGCTTAATTAACCCTGAGGATCTTTTGGGAAAATGATTTATAAGGGATAAGAAGAACAAAATCTTTTGGGGGAATTATAAATCTTTATGAAAACACAATTTTCAAACAACATTTTACACTTTTAATTCAATTTCAACTTGATTGGGAAGAAAATAGAAATGCTTACTTTAAATATTTAGTCTTATGCTCTAAGCAATTTTTTTTTCTTTTTGGAGGGAGGAAGGTAGGGCAATTGGGGTTAAGTGATTTGCCCAAGGTCACATGCTATTTTTTTTAATATGTTAAGTATCTGAGGCCAGAATTGAACTCAGGTCCTTTTACCTTCAGGGCTAGTGCTCTATTCACTGTATCACCTAGCCACTCTTTTAAGCATATTCTAATGAGATGACTATTGACTTTCAAAATAGCTACCCATTTTATTTATGTTAAAAATTACTAATTTTTTCTTATACTTCAAAGAAATGAACAGAAGCTTTATGCATATATGTGTGTGCCTACATGTGTATATATGTGTGCGTGCATATATGTGTGTATTTTTTCTGCCTCCAAATGCTAGCTCCCTAGAAGTGCTGAAGTTAGACAATTAATTTATAAATCTTAAAGCATGATACAAATATGAAATATTTCTCTTTAGAATCCAGAATAAAGTAGGTCAGGCATGTACAACATATGACCCACGGGCCACTTGAGAGCTACCAAAGGAGTTTGGGTAGCCCATTAAAAATGTAGAAGATAAAAAACAAAGCAAAGATATAGCAAGTGCTTTTTCCATGTCCCACTTAACCCACTTTACACTAGTCACTATTTTATCTGTTGTGTAACTTCATGGGTGAGTTCCCACTGGGCACTGTTTCCTGTTTGTCACATATCCCATGGTAACCAATCATCATCAGCCTGTCTCTAATCTGAAAGGAGCTAAAGTCATATCTTTTCACTGTGCTTTTGGTCATTACTGGTGTTGAACAGGGACAAAGTAAGTGCAGCCACATACCCATGCAGCTGACTCCTGCCATGTTATGAGCAGCAACAATGCAAGGGCTTCTTCCTCTCCCTCATAGCAGAGCTGCCCTCCAAGTTACATGAGTATCTGGTGCTCTATCCAATGTCAGACACTAGTTCTGTATTTCTTCACATGTGAGCAGTTGCTGTAGAGCTTTTTTTTTTATTCTAACATTAAAGCTTTTGGGATGACTTTGTCAAATGGTTGATTAAAAAAAAAAGGAAGCTTGAATCAGAACATAGAATGTTCAATCCAGAGTGAACAAATAGATACTTGTATACTTACATGAGAGGCAAAATACTGTGCGTTGTTTGCTAAGAAGTAATAGTCATTCCAAAGGAACACAATCTTTGTCATCATCGAGAATCAATACATCCTGACTTTGGCAAATTGGACACCAAGGAAAAGCAAATTATTGAAAAATCTCAGTGGGGAAACAATGGCTTTTCAAGAAAAGTAAACTCAGCAAATAAGGCAGCTACTAAGGTTAGTTTTCAGATATCTAAAGAAATCAGTTTCAAACATGATTCAAGAGTGCAATAAACTGATTGCTGATCAGAATTTTATTATGTCCCATTAACTAAGTGTAAATAGTAAGAAAAACTTTAAAACTTGTACCACTTAGCAAAGTAATTTTAAACATGTGGGCTCTAGGACACAGGTTCCCCATCAAGTTGAAAGAAAGTAATCCAATCTAAGTGGCAAGGTATTTCAAGGATACTCTTTGGATAGTCAAAACAATAATTTGGCAGAATAGATTTTATCTGATGCCCAAAAGCTATATGAAATGCTATCCCATGGGGCATTTGTTCATCTAGTATTGAAATACTTAATTATATACATATTTGCAAAGAACCCACTACTAAAATATTCTATTTTACAAACCAAAACTAGTTAATGAGAAAAATGGGAGAGAATTTATATTAAGAACATGAAAAAGGTTCTCAAAATCAGATCAGTAAGCACTCTAATAATTACAGACCTAATTGAAAAAGGTGGAAATAAATAAAAGATGGGAAAAATTATATGAAAAAATATGCTTCAGAAGAAACAAAGTTCAAAGACTTGTATACTAAACATTAAAGAAGAGGCATTAACATCCACTTTACTAACTGCAACCTAAGAATGATAGGAATTTTCCATCTGACTTGCAGCTGAACCCTTGCATATGTGTTATTTCCTTCATTGGCATGTGAGTTCTTTGACTGTCTGGACTGTCATATTGGTATCCCCAGTATTTAGCATGATACTTGGCTCAGATGCACTTGATAATTTTTTTTCATTCATTTATTCTTCCATATATTTGATAGTATAAATACTGTTCTAAAAAGAAAAACAATGTTCTTATCCTGGACAGTCTTTTCTTTTCACTCTTTAAGCTACCTCATTTGGTAAGTTCTCAACAGCTCCAATGGATTTAATTACCATATGGTTGTTGATGATCCTTAAATCTACCTATCTTGCCCCAAACTTTCTTCTGACTTCCAATTCTATATTCCCAACTACCTTTAAGACATCAATGTCCAGTAGTTATCTTAATTTCAATATGTCCAAAATCAAACTCAAAATCTTTCCCAGTTAATCATTTCCCACTAGTGTACCTTCTCTATGACTGAAGAAGTTACCACCATGTTCTCCATACCTTTAGCTCACACTTAGAAGTCATCTTTAATTCTTTGCTTTCTCTCACCCAACCCCACATTCATTCTGTTGCCAAGGTCTGTTGATTTCACCTCCTTGGTAAGCTTTCTCTTTTTTGCCCCCTCCTTTTTCCTCTGTCACAACCCCCATTCTAGTACAATCTCTCATCAGCTCATGCCCGGAGAAGTGCACTCACTTCCTGACTGCCACAAGTTTCTCTCCACTCCCGTACATTCTTTATTCAGTCACAGAAATTTTCATAAATGACCATGGTATCTTGATCAAAAATAAAAATCCTCTGCTTGGTGCATAAAGTTTTTCATATCCTAACCCATCCTGCCATTCCAGTATTATTCGATCAAGTCACATGGGGCTATTTGCTGTTCTGAGAAGATACTCTTGTCTCACTGCTCTCTGTCTTTCCTATATGTCTGGAAAGATTCACCTCCACTTTTTTTTTATCTCCTGCCTTCCCTGACTTCATTTAGTTCCTCCCAACTAAAATTGCATCTTCTACAGAAGCCTTTCCAAACCCATTCACTCTAGAGCCCTCCTTATATTAATTACTTCATATTTATCCTGTAGACAGTTTGCCTGTATATATTTGCTTATTTGTTTTCTCCCTCATTAGACTGAACCCATTGAGGGCAGGGACTGTCTTTTTCCTCTTTTTGTATCTCCAATACACAGCACAATGTCTGGTATATACTGGCATTTAATAAATATTTATGCTGGATGAATATTATGCTGGATATAGTTGGATATAATAAGCAATAGATAACATCATAAAGAATAAAAGTGAATAAATATTAACAGACAGGACAAGACTATTTTTGTTAATGTGAACTATCCCTGAATCAACTAACTGAATTATAGTTGTCATATTTAAGACCAGAGTTTGTGAGAAAAACATCATAAAAATGAAGAAGTGATGTTATAAATTAAACTTATTTAATCTGAGTTGTTTAAATGAGTTATTGAAATCTTAAAATTCACAAGTTAATAAGAAAAAATAATCAAACATTTAATTAATATAAATGACAAAATGAGTTATTGTATTAATGTATGTAGAGGAAAAAATAACAAATTACCACACTAAGATTTTTAAAAATACTAAGTATATTCCTTAATAATGAACTGCTCTGACCTCATCAAAATCTATGTATTTGGATTCAAGAAGAATAGTTCCATGCAAACAGGAAGCTTTAAAAATTTTCATACCAAGAACAGAGATAAACAAGAGTATCCATAGTTTTTATTGATTCTATTGGGTTTTCTAGAATCAATAGATTGTTCAGAGATATTCTGAATCATCAAATTGTTCAGAGATATTCAGGCCCTTTAAATATATCTATATATCTATATATAGATTTATAGATAGATAGATAGATAGATAGACAGATAGATAGATGTTGTATCTGTCATAGATGTATATGATAAAAATTAAAGAAATTAGTATCCCCATAATATCTGCAACAGAAGGTCATATATCTTTTTAAATAATACAAAGATTTAGAAAACTTGAGAGAATCAACAACAGTATTTGAGATAATATCTAACTTCAATCAAATAGGTTAAAATATAAACCCACAAAAGTCATGAATATTTCCACATATTAATCTTAAAATTCTAAGGGGGGAAATGACCATAAAAGCAACACTATTCTGAATAACAAAATGTATAGTCTCAAAACTAATATGCCCTCTTCTATTTTCTTTCTTCTTACCCTTTTCCCACTTATATTTCCCCTTTGCCTTCCCCTTTCCTCCTTCTGCTTTCTCTTTTCTTTCCCTTAACTCCTTGACTTTTCTTTTTTCTCCACTTTTACTTTTACTTTTCTTCCTTCTTCCTTGTCTCTATTTCTACACTACTTCCTTTTTCTTATCTCTTTTTCCACTTCTTCCTCCTTTCCTCACCCTTTCATTTACTCATTCTCTTCCTCCTACTTACTTTATCTCACAATAAAACTTTCACATTTTCTTCTCATTTTACTCAAAATAATTCAACTCTATTATTTTAGAATAATAAATATTTTCTCTGGCATATATCTGATATAAAGCCATTTGCAAGAAAGTAAGCAAGACCCTTATCTGAGTGCTACAAAATAAATAAATAATTTCAAATTTTTGTTACACGCTACCAAAATTAACAATTTACATCTAAATATAAAGAATCATGACTATGATTCTTTACTATCTCATAATACCCCAGTGGCTATCACTACATTAGGAACAGAATACTACTAATGAAACATCTTTATTTGTCTTTCATTTTTATTCTCCTGATTCTTGCTCTTTACTATACTGCTTGCCTTAACAGAATAGAAATAATGCTAACTTAAAGAACCAAAGATACCCCCATTTTCTACTGATAAAATTTCAGGGAAATCTGACTTTCTACTCACCAAAGTTTTCATTCCACAGTTGTTTTGCAAAAATATCATCAATCCAAGCAATATGACAGCTGCCTTCTTAATTGGAAGAGATGCACTCTGGAAGTGTCAGACAGAATTTGCTGCCACAGCATTATCTCAGAAATTCTCTCAGTTGTTTACATCCTTAATCTTTTTTCATCCCTTAACACTAGATAGACACTAAAGTTTGCACTTGTTGACTTTCTTTTTCCACTGTATGTTTTAGTAGTTTTGAGACAAGAAAATAATGAATAGAATTTGGGACAATATTTTACAGGTAAATAATTCAAATATATCTCTAATTTAGTATATCATCAGAATCAGTCAGCTTATATATATGGCAAATTTTGCACAGAGTTCTAAGATATTAGAACTTATTTTAAAATATAAATGAAGTATTTTCTAAGGATATTATAATTAAAACTAAATGTTCTTTAGCCAGTAAAGAGGCCTATAAGAGCTTACAACATGAGGTGTCTCACAATGAAAGCCACAAGGTTTCTCACGAACAACTTGAATCAAATTTTATACCCTGAAAAGACTATTAGTCAAGCTAAATGAATAAGTATTCATTAAGTCCATAGCATGTGCCAGACCCCGTGAGAAGTGCTGGCGATACAATGATAGATAAGAAAAATGTAAAACAGTCCTTTTTCATTTTGTGAAATAAAAATATGACTAGGCATAAAGGAAACATCAGAGAAAAGTCAGGGATTCACCTGACCTCTTCCACATTCCCCTCCAAACAACTTTAAATAACATCCCTTAAAACAAATTCAGTAGTGACAGAACCCACAAAAGAACAGCATAAAACAGTAACTATCCCATAAAAACGTTGAAAGTCAGGAGAATATGTCTGCTGCACCTCAGTGCAAGCACAGCACAGTCCAGCACAAGAAACTCCATAGGAAAATGCAGTAAGCTCCACCTTTAGCTAGCATCAGGCCTTGGGAGTAACTAAATATCAAGCAGCTGTTTCTAGAGCCCTCAGCTAACAGACAGTAAGGAGGTCAGACAGAAGGAGATTACTGGTGTCCCTTTGCTAGCACCAGATGCAAGACTTGATTATATTTTCTATGTGCAGATCTGTATTGAAGTCCTGAATCACAATTTCAGGGTGAGGAGGAGCACTACCACACCAGAACATGTGGGCACAGTGCAAGGGGACCCTCCTCACAGTTCCATGGTGGAAAAGAGCACTTGTGGTCACTCACAGACCAGAACACCGACTAGGAGGGTAGGAAACACATCTCTCCTTAAATAATAATACCTGGGAAGAACTGAAAAGGAAAAGAGGCCCTTGGTACTAGCTTTGAAAACAGCTACACAAATAAAACCCTGAAAGTTGAGAGAGTGTCCCCTCTATACCAGGAGCAGAGATCAAATTTGACATAAAGTTAAAAGTCAAGAAATAGGCTTGAAAAATGAAGAAAAAACAAAAAAAAGAATGTGATCACAAAGTTATTATGATGATAGAGAAAATCAAACACAGACTTAGAAGAAAACAGTAATATCAAAACAGCTACATAGAAAACCTTAAAAATTTGAATTGTTCTCAGCCATATGTGTATATATGTAGTTAAATTTATAGATGTGCGTATGTATATATGTATATGTGTGTATACATACATACATACATAAGTATATGTATATGTGTATGTATATATACACATGTACACACACATATGTAGATATTTATATCTATATCTATCTATCTATCCCTGAAAGAGCTCAAAAATGAATTTAAAACTCAAGAAAAGAGAAGGAACAATTGAGAAAAAGGGATGAGAGAAGTAGAAGAAAATAATGGGAGGAAAAGAGTGAAATTGGAAAAGAACTCACAAAAAAAAGAACATTTAAGAAAATAGCACCTTTTAAAATGAAATAGACCAAATGGTAAAAGAGGCATAAAAGGAAACTGAAGAGGACTCTTAAAAAGCAGAATTGACCAAATGAATATACATACAATAAAACATTGGTTCATTAGTGACCTGGTTTACATATGCTTTGCTGGAGGAGGAAAGGTTTTTGTTTTTTTTTTCCAAACTTTTTCTTGCAAGATGAACAAAAATTTGCAGTACAAACATCATGTTTGGACTTGAAAGGTTCACAAGGGTATGATGTTGAACTATATCAATGGTTTGGTTTTCTTTTGTTTCAGATGTTAAACAAAGGAACCTCAGATTGCTATACTGCATAATCAGCATCATTCAGCAGTGACCATTTGTGAAGGCAACATCATTCCCTCTTAACAATTCTGCTTGGCAAAAACTGTAGTCGGACTGCATCCTCAAACATGACTTTGAGGGGTTCATTCCCAAGAAGGAACAAGTTGTCAGTGAAATAATGACTTTCAGGAAGACAGTGGGACTGGAAGTGGATGTGGAAAACATTAAAGAGCTAGTGGTGGAACATAGCCAGGAATTGATGATGGACAAGCTGATAGCTCTGTATTAGGAGCAGCTCTGAGAGGCTGCAGAGGATATCTCATCTGAAGAAGAGGCTGAGAGGTCAGAGGAATCCCTCACAACAACTGAGATTAGGGACATTTATTAGATGTGGGGAAAAGTGCAAAATTTTGTTGGAAAACATCACCAAATAAGGCTGTAGCAACAAAAACCACAAATATTTTTAATGATAATGCAATGTCACATTTCTGTGACATTCTGAAAAAAAACATCAAAAACAATTGTATTTAGACTGATTCCTAGTCAGAAGTGAATGTAAAGAAAAAACAAATATGTGAGTCAAAAGATTAAAGTGATTCTAAAAATCACAAATAAGTGAAGGCAGTTGTATTACTTTTACTTTCAGTGAAAGTAGCATAAGAGAATGCACTCCTGACATCAAAATCCCCAATGTTCTCATGGAAGGAGATTCTCCTTCCAAGCAATAACCTTTCCTCTTCCCTCTTGTCTCCTTCATATCAGCCAGGACTCTTTTTGAAGGTGAAGTACAGGTTAATTTGTTTTATTTTAGGTTTATATTGTTTACTAATTATTGCTATTTCATTTCAGTTAAATTAGGGACAAAAAACTTGTTTAAAATTATAAATCATTATTTTTATATTAATATTTTTGGGAATAAGTACCAATCATCTCACTTTACATTATTTCCTATGGGAAAACTCAGTTTGCAATATGAACAAATCGTATGACGAATAGAATCTGGAAATAATTAAATTCGTAAACAAAGTTTCTACTGTGTGTGTGTCTCTCTCGCACACACACACACACACACACACACACACACACACACAATTACTGAAGAGAACTCTTTACAAACCAGAATAGGTAGAGCAAAGTGGTGGGAAGCTGAGAAGGCAGGCAGGCAGGCAGGCAGAGATGCAGTACATCTACCACAATAAACAAAGAGAAAGAATCCAGGTTGGGATGGAATGAGAGAATGATTCCCTCCAGCTGGAACTGGGAGACCTAGTGCCGACAGCCTAGTCTTTCTCCCCTGGTCGCCACTTGGAGTTTTCTTTTTTTCTTTTGGCTGCCTGATCATAGGTTTTTATGTACATATTGCAGAAGACAATGAGGAAAACTATACCCCAGACATCAATCTTCTGAAGCTTGTTTGAGTCTAGATGCAGTGGACAGATGCAACCAGACATGAGAGAGCAGAGTGGTGGAGACCACTTTGTCCAAAATGGGAATCTTACCTCTGAATCTGTAGAAGAGTTTATTGAACACTGGTCCCCACCATGGATTATTATCCCAATAGGACTTAGATCTTCATCTCTCCATATGACCTTCTGGCCAAAGTGTACCAGATCTATACCAAGCAGAAGCAGTAGCTGGAGGCCAAGAGAGAAAAGGCCAAGCTTAAAGTTTTTCACTGCCAAAATTATCCAGCACTTGAAGGACTGAAGTAAAGCATCCCACTCATTTCCAGGTTGTGAAGATCATGAAGGAGCTAAAAGAGATCATTCATAGAATCACACAGTGTGATGAGGAGGCTAGAATAATGAAGACAACCATAACCCAGATTACTCAGAACTTCATTCTGTCCTTTACCACCAGGAACCAGTTCTAGGATATAAAAGAAAATTTCTCCCAGCCTGTCACATACAAAAAGACCATTCTGAAGTCAAAACTCTAGCGGGGCCGGAAGGAGTGTGTGTTCTACCCCACTCATTCTTGCCCAGCATACCACCCACATAGATCTAGAAAGGGTCAATAACATTTATCCCAATGATCTGATGCAGAAAGTTAGCCCCATGAACTTTCTAGATTATAACAAGTGCCCTTGGTATAGCAAGAAGACCTGTACTCTAGAGGCCTATGATAAACGTTTCTACTACATAAGCATGCTGGGAGCCACAGAAATGTGTAGGATGATAAGAGAAGAAGCGAAGTACAAGATTGGTGGAATTCTTAATTGATGTGGCAAAGGAATGTGTCAGCATTGGGAATTTTAACTCCATGATGGCTATTATCTCTAGAACGAAGCTAAGCCCAATGGCACGACTCAAAAACCATGGTACAAATTCAATATTGCTAAATGTGATGTTCTGGAGCACTATGTGAAGCAATACATAAGCTTCTATAACTATTGAACTTCCCTGCAAGGGACTACACAGAGGTCTCAGACTGCTAGCAGTAACAGGGATAGTCATCTCAGTTTTCAAGCTCTTCATCAACGACATCTACTTTCTGCACTAAATGCACACTAAGCACCTGCCAAATGGACCAATAAATTTCAAGAAATTTGGGGAGATTTCCAGAGAAATTAATGACTTATGACATGGAAACAGGTAGAATGTCCTTTAGAGAAAGATAAGATCTAGAGTTACTCACAGCGCTTATTTATAGTGAAGAAGGTCTTGCAGTATCCTTTGAAAGTGAAAGTCCAGAAAATCATGGAAAAAGAAAGCAGAAAGACACTCAAGACAATTCCCTTTAACAGAGGGTGAAATTTCAAGGTGTAGTGTATAGAAGTGAAGAAAAAAGTATATGAATGAATCATTTTTATCCTGAATTACAGCGGTTCAGATGAGAAGGCCTCATCGGTTGGAATCTGTTTTGTACATGCCTTTTGTGGAAAAAAAAACTGGTTAAATATTTCATGCATCAACCTAAAGGCACCTAAAAAATGAAATGTTTTTTGTTGTTGTTCTTTATTTTAAATATCTGGGGAGGACCCTGTTTTGGGATGGGGGTAGGAGAGTATGATCATCATTGGAGAAAGTATCCATTGTGATATCTTAATCTAATAAAATGTCGATTTTTATTTTCCACATTTGATTACTTCCATCTTACGAAAAAATAAATTTTAAAAACACAACCAAATGCAACTTGAACACAGCACCAGTTCAATGGCCTATCAGACAGGTTTTATAACAATGTCTCCCTAAAATCAGAGACTAGTGCCTTATAAAATACTGGAATTCTCTAGTGTATGTATTTCTTTCAAGTTGGAAGTAAACAAATTCAAACTAGGAGGGATGGAGACCCATAAGCAATTACAGCTTTATAAATATATGGACAGGCATTATTTCATATAAACTACAGCACACCTACATATAATACAAAAGGGTAGCATTTAATTTTTTTTCTGATCTTGTGGGAAGAATGGTATAACTGCTAAAGCTATGATTCTGAATGCTTCTGGAGATGATTATTGGAGCTTGGGCTACCAGTAGTTTACATTTGCATGTTCTTTTATCAGGAATTTAGTGGGAGGGGGGAAATAAGTTTGTACATAATCTATAAAATACACACTTAAAGAATTTTCTCTGATGGTATATCTAGAAAATTGTTCCTAGCAGCCTTTCAGGAAAAAGAGGAAAAAGAGTGAATGTAAAGTAAGGCAAGGGAGGTAGGTGTGAAGCAGATGTCAGATTTTAAGGCAGTACTAAGAGATAAAATAGTATTAGAATACCATAGCATTTCAAGCCACCATTTGAACTTAGTACAAGGTGAAAATTTGGCTACTCTGTCATCCAGTGATACTAAATGATTACTCCCTCTTTCTAACTGTTCTCAGATAGATATTTGATTGGTATAATGAAAAACTGAAATGAGTATTAGCAAAACCTCTGACAAATGTAACCATTTAGATGAAAAAATTGCCTATCAATAAAAAATGTTTTCCATAGTTAGAGCAGTAAATTATTTCCCCAATATCTACTTCAAGGGCAATACACCTTGGCTCTTGTCAATCATGAAAAAGTATCAACTTCATGTCATTATATAGCTGGATGATCTCCATAAACCCATGCTTCAAGTACATCTTTCCTCACAGATTTTGTCTCTAAACATTCATGTTTCCCAGAGAATAAAACTGGAAAACTAAGTAGACATATTTTGTTTGCTTCCAGTTCCCAGAGAACCAAAAGGAGAACAAATGTTGAATAGATGCCTTGAATTCAGATGCTCAGATGATAAGAGATGTTAGGAAGAGGTAGTTTAGTAAGAGTAGCCTGGAGAAGGGAGAAGGAAGGTGACTGTTTTGTGATCTGCTACTATATTCTTGTGCCAAAAAAGTAAAATTGTCCACCCTGTGGTAGAGTAAGGCTATCTATATATTATTACAGTGTTTTGCACTTTTTGGAGACATTCTAGATCATCCAAATCACCAAATGCTATAAAAAGGAATTATATATAAGCTTTTTTATTTCATTTGAGATAAAGGAATGATTAAAATTAAATAAATAAATCTATGTATATATACACATATACATATATTATGTATGTATTATGTATGTGTATTTGAAATGCAAAAGACCACTTTCTGTAGAAGTATTAAAAAGCTTTCACATAAATAAGCACTTCCCTGGTCATTCAGATCTAGTGTTCAAATAGACATGTCTCCATCTGTTACTTTCATTGCCTGGGGAGATCCATTCATTCTAAACAAATAAGATGGTTTTTTTTATTCTAAGATGAAGTACAGAGTATGGAATTTTACCATAAAAGCAGTGTTTTCTGTGTGTGACTGGGTGTGCTTACATCAATAAAAAAGAAAGCAAGTAGTTTCAAAAACTACAAATGCCCACATGGAAAAAGATTACAAAAAAGTCACTGAACAATTTCTTAAACTGTAGAATTGGTCAAATGGAGAGAAAAGGCAGCAAAGCTCACTGAAGAAAATAATTCTTTAAAAATGAGTACTGTACAAGTAGAAACTATTGATATCATGAGATTTCAAGAAACAATAAAACAAAATGGAAAGAATGAAAAAATAGAAGACAATGTGGAAAATCTCATTGGAAAAGCAACTGACTTGGAAAATAGATTAAAGAGAGATAATATAAGAATTATTGGGCTATATCCAATGTATAATAAAGAAAGGAACACAGACATCATATTTTAGGAAATTATCAAGTGTTCCTTGATATTCTAGAACCAGAAGACAAAATAGACATGGAAAGAATCCACTTATTACCTCCTGAAAGAGATCCCACAATGAAAACTCCCAGGGATATTATAACTACATTCCAAGTCAAGAAGAAAATATTGCAAACAGGCAGGAAAAAAAATTCAACTACAATGGAACAACAGTCAGAATAGGAGGCTTGGACTATAATACACCAATATAATATAATATACCTATTCAGTAAACTGATTATAATACTTCAGTTTTCAGTGGAATACGGGACTTTTTAAGCAGTCCTGAAGAAAAGACCAGAAGTGAATAGAAAAATTTGACTTTCAGGTACAATACTCAAGAGAAACATAAAAAGATAAACAAGAAAGAGAAATTATAAGTGATTCCACAAGATTAAACTATTTACATTTCTACATGGGAAGATGATAATTGTAACCACTAAGAACTTTCACATTATAAGGGCAGTTAGAAGTGAAATAGCAACTTTTGAAAGAGTGACCACAGTCTGGATAAAGGTTTTTAAGGAGCTTTTAATTGTATTTAAATTTAGCAGTTCAATAGCTGGGCTGTCTTGGTGCCAGTTAAAAGAAAGAGAGAGCATACCCCAACAGAGGAAGTGCAGGCTCTTATATACCATCCTACCCCAACTGGGTTGCTAATCAGCTTAACTGATCAACCACTCAAATCCTGGCGTTGAAGAAAGAGAAAAACTACCTAAGCCCACTCCCAGGCAAGCCCACCTACCCCCATGCCAGGTCCACAGCCCAATCAGTTCCTGACCACTTCATTCCTTCTTTTGTCTTTGGAGAATCAAATCCTAGATTCTAGGTCACTTATGTTCACATAGTGTGCACGCAAGAACATTAATTTGATAGCTGAGGCAGGACAGTTTTGGTTGGGGCCTAGTAGCTTACATAAGTCAAAAGCAAATGTGGGCTGATCATAGATCTCATTTTTAGCTATCACCCCCCCCCCCAAAAAAAAGCCTGTTCTAAACAGAGGCCAAGCATACTTAACAGATTGGTAGAGATTAGATTTTAGCATAAGGGGTGTTAACAGGTAAAGGATTAGGAAAAAAATGATAGACTCGTTTTAATCAGCAGAGGGAAAGTTTATTCAGTGGATCTTTCTGGTTTGTAGGCAGCACCTTCCACTTCTCAGGTATGTGAGAGGGATCAGCAAACTTGATATGGGCACGATGCATCCACACCTTTCACCTCTCAACTTTGACTGCAGCCAGTGTAGTAAGAATAACCTGGAACAGGCCCAGCTACCATGGAGCCAGAGAGTCTGATGGTAGTTTCTTTGTCCAGATCCAAGAACCTGGTTGTACATCTCCTGGGTCGACCAGTAATGGAGAAGGAGTACACATAGACAGAGGGCCCAGGTGATATGATGGAATTATTATCTAAAAAAAATAAAGGAGTGAGAAAGAGAAATGCACTGGGAGAAGGGGAAAAGGGGAGGGAGAGGTAAACTACCTCACATAAAAGAGACAGAAAAGACAGAAATGGGCTAAAAGAAGAGAGTGAATTAGAGGAGATAAAAATCAGAAACAAAACACTTTCCTGAATGGAGGGAGTGAAAGGAGAGACAGAGTAGGATAAACAGGGAGGAAATAGAATGGAGGGAACTACACAGTAACCATAACTGTGAAAAAAATTCATAGCAAGTTTCTCCATTAAACATATAGAGAACTAAGTCAAATTTATAATAAAAAGTAAGAACCCTTTTTCAATTGATAAATGGTCAATAGATATAAAAAAGTTAGTTTTCAAATGAAGTCCAGGGGTAGTGAACCTGTGACCTTGAGGTCACATGTGACCCTTTAGGCACTCAACTGTTGTCCCATGAATCCAAATTTACCCTTGAATCAAAGCTATCTATAGTCATATAAAAATGTTCTAAATTACTATTGATTAGAGAAATGCAAAAAAAAAAACAGACAAGAAGAAGAAGAACTCTGAGGTACCATCCCATACCTAGCAGATTAGCTAACATGACTGAAAAGGAATGTAGTGCATGTTAGAGGGGGTGTGGGAAAATGTAGACCCTGATACACTGTTAGAATCATGAACTGATTCAATCATTCTGGAGAGCAATTTGGATCTATACCCAAAGGTCTATAAAACAATGTACTCTTTCACCCAGCCATACCACTAGTAAGGCTGTCTTTTAAAGAGTTTTTTTTAAGAGAAAGATGTTATATGTACAGAAATATTCAGTGGTTCCTTTTGTGGTGACAAAGAATTGCAATTTGAGATGTTACCCATCAATCTGGGAGCAGCTAAACAAGTTGTGGGATATGATTGTGATGGAACACTATTGTGCTATAAGAAATAAAAATCAAGATTCTCTCCCCCAAACCTGAAAAGACCTACATGAATTAATGCAAGATGAAATTAGTACAACCAGAAGATCATTATATGTAGTAATCGCAATATTGTACAATGATGAATTGTGAATGATTTGGCTCTTCTCAGCACTTCAGCAATAAAATGATCCATGACAATTCAAAAGGACTTACCATGAAAAATACTATTCATCAAAGCATAATAGCATAGATAGATAGATAGAGAGAGACATAGAGAGATAGATGGAGAGATAAACACACACATATATTCTTGGGGGGTGGGGGAGGGTCTATATTTTCTTTCACAACACACCTAACATGGAAATATGTTTTACATGACTGCACATGTATAACCTATGTGAAATTGCTTGCCTTCTCAATGATAGTTAAGGGGAAGGTGTGGGAGAGAATTTGGAACTGAAAATTTTAAGAAAGGAATATTAAAATTTATGTATAATTATGAAAAATAATGAATATGCATTAAAATACTATTACACAATATACCTACATAGATATTTCTATATATACATGTGTTATTATTATATAATATATACAATAAACATAATGTGATGTATATTATAATAACATAGTGATAACATCAGCTCCCATTGATTTAATTACCATTGCTATGCTGGTAATTTTCAAATCTGTCTGTCCTATTCCAACCTCTATGCTGATCTCCAATCTCATGTTTTTAATTACCTTTCAGAAATCTTAAGTGAATGCCCTGTAGACATCTTAAATTCGATATAACCAAGATGGAATTCATTATCTTTCCTCTTAAACCCTTCACCCTCCTACCTTCCCCAGTACTCTGGCACTGTCACCACTCTCATCATATCTTGTCTGGATTATGACAACAGACTAACGGTAGGTCTGCCTTTTTGAAGTCTCTCCCCATTCTAATCTGTCTTCCATTCACTAAAGTGATGTTTCTAAAGAGCAAGTTCAATCAACTCCACCACAACTTTATTCAATCGACTTCAGTTACTTCCTATTACCTCTAGCACCAAATACAAAAATGCTCTATTTCTCATTCCAAGTAAATCATAACCTAGCCCTGTCCTACCTTTTAAGTCCTCTCACACCTCAGTCTGTATTATGTACTCTTTGATACAGTGACACTAATCTTCTGGCCATGCCATATACAAGAAATTCTATCTCTTGGCTTTAGTCTGTCTGTCCTCCATACCTAGAATGCTCTCCCTCCTCTGTTTCAAACACTTATCTCCCTTGCTTCCTTTAAGTCCCAAATAAAATCCCACCCTCTACAAGAAGACTTCCTCAACTTCTATTAATTCCACTCTCTTTTCTCAATTATTTCCTGTTTACACTATATATAATCTGCTTTCTATGTATCTGTTTGCATGTTGTCTTTCATATTAGATTGTAAGCTCCTTGTGAGTAGGGACAACTTTTTGCCTCTCTTTGTGTCCACAGCTCTTAGCACAGTGCCTGCCACTTGGTAATCACTTAATAAATGTTTATTGATTGATTGAAAATATTTATTTGTTCTTTATCATCTATTGACATGCACACATACATGTTTATTTCTTATTTAAACTCCTTTTAGTGTTTTGGCACTCAAGTTATTTAGTATTTTTTCAACTCGCCCTGATATAATATTGTAGCAGTATGGGAATGATTTTTCACTTCAGTAATTTTAAGTGAAATTTAATTTTTGAAACTCCACAGAGCCTATTTCTCAGAGACTTTTTTTCCATCCTTAGATATATTATGTATATGGCCCCTGGCATTTAGGGGAAAAGGGAATTCTTAAGCTCTGTTTTAAGTGAGAAAAAAAATAGACTCATAGATTAAAGCTTTGATAAGGCTTGTTATAAGAAGGGATGGAAATGGAGAAGCCAGAGGAGGAAGCAAAGTCATTTATTATTACTTACCCCTCAGCAAACTGCAACCAGCATGTTTCCTATGTAATGTCTACAATCTCTTTTAGAAATAAGGAAACAAAAGATGACAGTCTCTTGGTTGAGTCAAAAGGAAAAATCAATATAAAGCTTTTTACAACTCCTTGAAAAGACTATTTTGTGCTTAAATGTTAACAATTAGCTCATTGTAAAAAAAATAGTTGCTAGTAAGAAGTAGTAAAACAATGAACCCTGGTGAGATGGTTGGCAGCCAAAAAGCCTTTAGAGTTGAAAATAGCTTTGATTTTGTTTTCAGATTTTCTAGCCAATCAAGGTTAGCCAAAGGAATATATTAAGGGTCTTGCTCTACGGAGTTGCATTTCATGAAGTCAAGGTCATGGGCTTAGTCCACAAATGGGCCAGTTCTTTTCTATGACGACAGGTATAATCCTAGTCCCTGGGTCACTGGAAGTATCAAATATATGCATGTGATGGCTTCTCACCACCTATTACCACAAGTAGAAAAGCACAGAAGAAGAAACAAAATCAGTTCTAAACAGAACTGATGACATTATTTCAATAATACATGCAAAGAAATAAAATAATTAAAAATGAAGTAGAGGCAGCATAGTATAGTAGATATTATAGAATGGATACTGGGATTGGAACTGTGTTTCCCTAGATATGAATCTGAGGGACCCCAACTCCTGAACAAATACTGGACGTACTAAATTAGAACTGAAATTGGAATAGCCTTTATTTTACCCCACAGAAAATGGATGAGATGCAAAGTACTCTTAGGTGCCTAGGAACAGGTGCATTCTCTTCCTATAAGGTAAAAGCACTTTACTGGCAGGAAGGGGACATGGGGATGACAGTGTTGGATAACCATTCACATTACCATGAACCTGCACTGATGAAGAAATTTATAGCAATAAAATTAGTGGCAAGTTCCAGAGTTTCCCTTTCCAAATCCACTCCTACCTCAACCACAAACACAAACACACACACACACACACACACACACACACATACACACACACAAACACACATTCCTTTTTTTTCTACTTTTAGGGCAATACTTTGATTTTCATTTGTTTTGTTTTGTTTGTTTTTTACTTTTTCTGGGCAAGGCAGGTGTTAAAAGACTTGCCCAAAGTCACCAGGCTAGTAAGTGTTAAGTGTCTGAGGATGAATTTGAACTCAGGTCCTCCTGACTCAAGGGCCAGTGCTCTATTCACTGAGCCATTCAGACACCCTGATTATTATTTTCTAAGAAGCATACTGTAGAGAAAATCCCCTTTTCCTCCTAGAAGGCCAGTGACCAGCTCTCAATGTCAAGAATATTTGAAACTGGGGTTTCCCATGATGGAATGTGCAAAGTTCATCCTCCCTAAAAAATCTACCTTTTCTTTCTAGGAGGTTTCTGCCTGGGGAATTCAAAATTTTCACTCCTTCACAAATAAGCTTCAAGTTCATGAGCAACATTCATAAACTACTTCTTGAGATAATCAATAATGCCCAAGTCAGTCTCTGACATGACCTTCCACTGTAAATCTCCACTAATGCTACGCTGCCTTATCCTTTCTAGCAAGAGTGAATGTCTTCTATGCTGAATGGTGATTTGTTAGTGTGAGGGATAATTTATAGTGAAGTTTCCCAATTCTGAAAAATCAAATCTGGAATGGCTTTGGTATTCACTAGGCCTAGGTCTAGGTCATCTGACCTTACAGCAATCTGGGGCTTAGAGCAATGGAGACCCTCCCCAGTGCCACCTTAGTACAAGATATGCCAAATAAGATCAAGACTGCTTTCATTGGCCACCCAGGTGTTTCCAGTTCCTTTGTCTCAGAGAAAGATTCCCGCACTTAGGCTGTGGCCCAGACTCCTTACCAATGAGAATGAAGGCCAGTTGCAGGGGGGGAATGGGGTAGATTTCTGCATTAGAAGATTATATAATCATGGTCTGGTTTCTACGTGTGGCTGTCTCCCTGGCAGATGCCACATGGGTGACAGGGCAAAGTCTTTTCTCATGAGAAAGAATAAAGATCTTTTCTGACCTGAGATTCAGACTCTGAAGTCTTTCATCTCACACATAAGTACACAGGGAAAAAAAAGGAAAAGGTAAAAAAAAGAGGAAATAAATGGTTGAAGCTCAATTTTATAAATCACAGAGGATGATGACTAGTTTTCTGGTTCTATGAGGAGTCAGAAGGACTGATGCTTCATGACTTGTGAAGTCAGAACTGTATGGTAATTAATTAAGAGTAGCTGCCCTTTTTGTGAGAATCTTGCTTATTTTTCTTTCTAGCATACAGTGAAACAAAAATTCTTAGAGGTGATTGGTAGGGAGAAGTGTCCTTGCCCTATGCCTTCCCCAGTTATGTGTTCCTGAGTACATATGACTTCTCCCTCTTTTGTGTTTATTCTTTCTCAGTATTAGTTGAATGAGTATGTTGAGAGAAGAACATCCAGGTGACTAGTTGATCCATCATAATTTTCTGAAGATACCAGAATCAGCTAGTAAAGTGAGATAAAATGGAAGTGGCTGACGAGAGAGGAAATTTGTGCCTCCCAAAGATGGTAGCAGTGTCAAAGATTGTGATCTCATTTTATGAAGAGCAATGATAACTGTGAACTCTAGAAAAGATTCATCCTTGCAGTCTATCAGAGAACTATATTTAAAGGGAATATCATGAAGACTTTGAGAAAGGAGAAAAAGATTTTTAAGGTGAGACTTCGGGAGGTACACTGAGGAGCTGGGGTTTCTGGTATTGTTGCTCAGAAGCCCCCATCCATTATAAAACTACTAGTTGAACTCCATTTTCTTTTAGAAAAGGAATTTACATGGGGCTGAGCCAAGATGGTGGCTTAGAAGCAGCAAGGTTACACTGTTCCCACACAGTCACCTTAAATACAAAAAAAATATTTCTTTAAATAGATTATATGGGCTGCAAAACTCACAAAAATACAGAAAACACATTTCTCGCTGAAGTCAGCTTGGTAGGTGGGGCTCATTGCAGAAGGTTGGAAGCTGAAACCAGGGCAGCCTGCAACCCCGACCTGGTCACAGGGCAGTCAAGAGGAGGTGCAGCTGGAGTCTTCAGGCACCTGTGGCAGTTTCCAGATCTATCAAGCCAGGAAAAGTAAGGCTAAGAGAACAGTCAGTGGAATTCAGATAAATTTGGGGGAGAAAAGCAGTCTGGCCAAACTGCCCCTAGGGCAAGGAAGCAGTGGAAGCAGCAGTAGAGGCAGAAACGACTGCAAGCAGCAACCAATTCCACCTGGCTGATTCAGAGCTCCTTGCCTGCAGAGTGCAGAGGGATCAAAGTGAATTGATCAGAGGCCAAGTGTTCTTGCATTGAGCATTCTGGATCTGGATTGTGGTCTTCAGTAGTGGTCCTGGGGTCTGCTTTCAGCAAGCCAAAGCTGGTGGGGGCTGCAGCACCCACCTAATAGCTCCAGAAGCTGTGAAAACCCCAGCAATTTAGGACAGAGCTTTCCCCTCTGGGAGCAGAGTTCCACAGAACTGAAAAATAAAGCAATTAATTGACTCGCCAATATGAGTAGGGAAAGGAAGGAAAATAAGAATAGCAATCAGACTCTAGAATCCTTTTTGGGGGACAAAAAGGATCAAACCATGGAATGGGAGGAAGACAACACAGTCAGAATTCCCACACCAAATGCTTCCAAGAAACATGAAGATTGCCTACAAGTCATGGATTGACTTAAAAAGGACTTTGAAAACCAAATAAGAGAAGTGGAGGAAAAATTGGGAAGAGAAATGAGAATGATAGAAGAAAACCATGAAAAGAGAGTCAACAACCTGACTGAAGAAATTAAAACCTTAAAAAACAGATTAACTCAAGTGGCAAAAGAGGCCCAAAAAGAAAATGAGGAGAAGAATGCCTTAAAAAGTCAAATTTCCCAGATGGAAAAAGAAGCTCAAAAGCATTCTGAAGAGAATAATTCCTTCAGAATTAGAGAGGAGCAAGTAGAAAATAATGACTTTATAAGAAACCAAGATACTAGTAAACAGTTACAAATAATGAAAAAATAGAAAGCAATCTGAAATATCTCTTTGAAAAAACCACTGACCCAGAAAATAGATTCAGGAAAGACAATTTAAAAATTATTGGACGACCTGAAAGCCATGATCAAAAAAAGAACTTAGAAAGCATCCTTCAAGAAATTTTCAAGGAAAATTGCCCTGATATTTAAGAATCAGAGGGCAAAATCACCTCTTGAAAAAGATCCCCAAAAGAAAACTCCTAGAAATGTTATAGCCAGGTTCTGGAATCTCCAGACCAAGGAAAAAATATTACAGGCTGCCAAGAGAAAACAATTTGAATACTGTGGAAACACAATTAGGATAACTAAGCATCTGGCAGCTTCTATATTGAGGGATCAAAGGGCCTGGTATACGATATTCCAGAGATCAAGGGAGCTAGAGTTAAAACCAAGAATCACCTACCCAGCAAAATTGAGTATAAGGTTCCAGGGGAATATATGATCATTCAATGAGGTCGAGGACTTTCAAGCATTCTTGCTGAAAAAACCAGAACTGAAGAGAAAATTTGACATTCAAAGACAAGAAGCATGAGAAAGTAAACATGGGGAAGAAATCATAAGGAACTTATCAGAGTTGAACTATTTACATGCCAATATAGAAAAATGATAATAGTAACTTATGAAACTTTTCTTAGTATGACTATTGGTGAAGGGAATACAAATGTACATATATATATATAT
>CM053596.1:191063279-191082280 GCA_028646575.1 Pseudocheirus occidentalis | reverse complement strand
TTTGCTTCCACTTGTTCCACGCTAACTCTGAAGGAATTATTCTCTTCAGAATGCTTTTGAGCTTCTTTTTCCATCTGGGAAATTCGACTTTTTAAGGCATTCTTCTCCTCATTGGCTTTCTGTGCCTCTTTTGCCATTTGAGTTAATCTATTCTTTAAAGTGTTGTTTTCTTCAGTCAGGTTGTTGACTCTCTTTTCATGATTTTCTCGCATCATTCTCATTTGTCTTCCCAATTTTTCCTCCACTTCTCTTATTTGGTTTTCAATGTCCTTTTTCAGTTGATGTATAGCTTCTAAGCATTCTTCAACTGTCTTGGAAGCATTTGGTGTGGGAATTCTATTTTTCTGGGCCATCTTTCTCTGTTCCATGCTTTGACCCTTTTTGTCCACAAAAAAAGGATTCTAGAGTTTTATTGCTGTTTTTATTTTGCTTCTGTTTCCTCATGTTGGCCAGTCAATTAATTGTCTTTTTTTTTTAGCCCTGTGAAACTCTGATTCCAGGGGGGGTAAGCTCTGTTCCAAATTGCTGGGGTTTTTCCAGCTGCCGGGGGCTTTTAGGGGGGTGTTGCAAGTCCCCCCAGCTTTGTCTCGCTTAAAGCGCACCCCAGGACCACCACCCAAGACCATGATCTGGATCCAGGTGGCTGAATGCAAGAGCACTTGGCCCTGATCAATTGATTCAGCCCCCTGTGGAGTCCACAGGCCAGGGGCTCTGAAGCAGCCTGGTGGGGGCCGCTGCCGCTGGTTCCAGTAGTTCCCCTCCCTTACTGCTTCCTTGAACCAGGGGCAGATTGGTGGAACTGCTTTACCTCCCCCAAATTAATTTTCAAAGTTTCACTTTCACTAACCATCTCTGACCGGTACTTTAAGATCCCCTCAGGCAGGTGCTTTAGATCATCTCTGAAGTAGACTCAAGCTGCCATTTGTGAGTCTTGGCTCCTGGCCGCCCTGGGGCCTGGCCTGGCCACAGGCTGTGGTTTTGGGCTTGGTCTCTACTCAGTTGCAAGCTGCCCTTCTCCCATCCTGTTCCTCACACCTTGGCAGATGTGGAGGTGCTAGAGGCTGTAGCTCCTCTCCTTTGTAGACTGGCTGCAACAGGGCTTGGCTCAGCTCAGCTTGGCTCCTTCCCACTGCTCCGGGCCTGGTCGGGGTCTCGGCTTCAGTCTGGGCCAGCCTCCACTCCTGGCCGCCGCGATGAGCCCCTGCTGCCGCGATGAGCCCCTGCTGCCGAGCTGCCTTCAGCAAGAGATGTGTTTTCTGTATTTTTGTGTGAGTCTGAGAGTCCTAGACTTTGTCTGGGCTCATAATTTTATGTGTGTTTAGGGTGGTGGTGTGGGAGCTGTGGGACCTTGCTGCTTCTACGCCACCATCTTGGCTCCGCCCCCTGCTAATGATTTCTTACCTTTAAAAAATTCCATACATTTAGTACCCCTCCATAAATCGTGTCATGTTCATTTATTTTCCATTGAAATTGTTCAATTGAATCATATTAAATATAATTACTTCATAAAGAGATCAAGAAATATTTTGAGTATATAACAAAGATGAAATTGGATAATAAATATATATTTGTGTACATATGTGTATATATATACATATATTTACACATATACACATACATACATGCATACATATACAGTTTTCTATGTCCAGTTTCATGCTCTTCTTTTCCTCTTCACTTTTAAAATCTGCTTCTTGTATACTAAAGTTTTGGAAATATGTTTTGGCTAACGACATTTTAAGAGCAATTATCTGCATGACAGAAACAGAGAACTTTGTGTATGTGTGTATGCTGGTATGTGTGTGTGTGTACCTGTATTCACACTGAAAAATTAACTCCAGTGATTTCATCTGTTTGGTTCATAAAGCAGCCTGGGGTATTGAATGTTAATTCCAATGCCTCTCTCTGTTTCTCTCTAAAATGAAGAAACCTTAAAACAAAAACAAAAACCTGCTACAACTATGGGCCAATTAAGAGATATAGAAAATGTAGACGTTGGGAAGGGGGAAAGAAAGAAATGAATCATATTAAAGAGGTTTTCTTAATATGACTGGTATTTAATAGATGAATGTAAAACTTCCAGAAAATAAGTATTATTTAATTTTAGTCTTTTGTCTTTGTCTCTCCTTCATCTTCAGCAATGAGACTGACGCAGAAGTCAGCAGTGGTGATGCTGAGGCCAACGGCCTGGTTCAAAGCCAAAGAAACCAGAAAAAAACAGATATATAGATGAACCACCAGTGACTCTCATGGGATTTTGAAAATGAAAAAAAAGTACAACTTTCAAAAGAAGAGAAATTCTAGAATTGATCAGAGGGCCTTTATGGAGTGTGGGAGATGATATGTATATTCACATACTTGCTGTGATGCTTGTACTTTTGATGCCTTCAGGATGTTTGTTTGTATATACGACACTACCACAGAGAAGGTTCTCCTGTCTCCTAGGAACCAAAAGAAAGGAGAGATAGTGATGAAGATGCCTAAACTTCCCTTACTCATTAAAAGAAACCCAAGTCCCAACTTATTCCACTTCATGTATTCTCCTCATCCCTCATGACACTGGTGTGTTTACTGGCTATATCCCTAGTCCATGTCCAACAAATTTGAATTGAGGTGGGGCTGTGTCAGTCTGTGCAGAGGGCCTTTCTTGAGACCTGAACTTACATCAGGGTCAGGTATATCCCAGTCCTTTCCCAACAGCACCCAGTCCTTGGGATGGACTTGCATTTAAAAAGTGTCTTACATTTAATACAATTTTCTTTGAATTATTATGGTTAATTTTTACCACTTAAGGACAGTTGAATTACTGACTTTACTAATATTTTTTCTGCTTTTAAAATGTTCTGAATTGTTCTATAGATATGACCTAATGCCCTGCAGAAATACAGCATGCTACAATAACAGACTAGGTATCTTTATATCTGTTAATGACCATGAATAAAATAAGCAAATCTTTAGTAACAAGTTTAAGTCTTGCCTGATTAATTTGCCATTAAGTAGCTGTGTGTTTTTCTGCCTTTATACATCACTTATATTTATCTGAAGAACAGAGGGATTGGATTATATGACACCAAAGGTCTCTAATAGATCTAAAGGTCTGCGATATCTATATATTAAGTGGTTTATAATACATCTAAAATAATTTTACTTTAGGTCAGTGGTTCTCAACCTTTCTAATGTTACAACCCTTTAATACTCATATGTTGGTATGTCTACATGGGGGCAGACCCAACTGGAGATGGATAGAGGAAGTTCCTAAGACCATCGGAAATATGTCTTTTCCGATGGTCTTAGGTGACCCCTGTGACCCCTGTGAAACGATCCTTTGACCCCAAAGAGGTTGCGACCCACAGGTTGAGAACCACTGCTTTAGGTTGTTGATTTATATTGTACTTGCCAAAAAGTTTTTTTTAATGTCCTAGAATCAATCCCTAGTTAACAAACATTAAATAAGATCCTATTATATACTAGTTACTGTGGTGAATCTAGAGTTAAAAATATGTGAATGAAATAATCTGTGCTCACAAGTAGATTACACTCTAATGGAGGAAATAAGCATGTAATAATAAGCATTAAGGTACTAAATACAAATAGAAAAGACTATAATTAAATAGAAGGCAGTTTAGGAGGGAGGCACTAGCAGTTGGTGGATTCAGGAAAGTCTCTATGAACAGGAAGAAAAAAAACACTTCTCTACCACTATTCACATTTTCTTTGTTATTGATTCATTTTATAGTTATCACTGTTTGTGAATATTTGGCATATTAAGCTAGTTGGAAATCATACTTGATTAAAGTCATGACACAGATTGTTCTGCCTGGTGGCGTGATAAGATTTGATATGCAAAGTCTACATGTCTTATCATGCCATTGTTTCCATGACAACTGCAAATGGCTATTCTATGATCATTGAGAAAATGCTAGAATCACATTGTAGGACTGGGGCATGCAAGCTGTCATATACATAGTCACTGGAATTTTCCAGCATGTAGAGACAAAATCGAGTTAATTATCCTACAACCTACCTCACTAAAGTAACAGATATTGGTGAAAGAGACTGACAAAGAGAGTTACTTCTATATGATCCAAGTATTGTCTTAAAATGTGTTAACTAAGTTCATGTTACATAGACATATACATACATATGTATAGAACACATGAAAACATAAGCACTGAAAGTAGACCAAAATTAAACAAGCTAATTGTATGACAGATTGACTAGGACAAATACCATATAAGTGCCAAAATACTAAGAATTTAGGTACCCCAAAACTCAGGATTGCATGATAGCGTTTGTCCATATAACTTATCTCTAGCGATTTTCATTCTTTCTGAATCATCTTAGAATGAATGAGTCAGATGATAGGTATAACAAAAGGAATAGAAAAAATGATCTAAGAGGGAAAAACAAATGTAGATATAGATATAGATAGATATACATACACACATATATACATACACATACATATATACAGATATAGATATACATATACACACATACATACATACATACATACGTACATACATACATACATATTTGAAATGTGAGGCTTCATTCTAGCACAGAGAAATCAGAAGAGAGATGGCAAAGGCAGTAGGACTGGCATGCCAAAGTGGCATAGACAATGCATTCAAATGCAGGGAGTAAGCTTGTATTTAATAAGCACAGCGGGTGAACAATTGGATTTGAAAGGGAAATTAAATGGGCTGACCTGAGTGCAGAGGCATTTATTGTCTAGCTCTGAGCTTTTCATTCCTTGATTACTGTAAAGCTTTTTTGTAAACCAATATGAAGGAGTACCATTAGTGAGACTGCGTATCAATTAAGTATGGTAACCACAGTAGGAAATACAAATGCATTTTTAAAGAAGTCAAATTCAATCAGTTTTTACCTCTGAGCTCTTATATTTGCTTCCACTTTAATCACTTTGGCCACTAGGCCTGCCCATGGTTGTGCTAAAGCTGCTTTTTAATGCTGGATACCACCTTAAAATTGAAAGAGAACGGAGACCAAAAAGAGATTGATTTTTCCACCTTTAAACACAGAGAGGACCAAGACCTCCCACATATTTTTGTCCTAATTATAATTGCTGTTTATACAACATTTCAAAGATTTCAAGGCGATTGGTATAAATTAGCTCATTTGAGCCACATAACAACCATATGAGGTAGATCCTACAGGTGTTGTTTGCCACATTTTACATGATTAAACTAAGGATAAGAGAGGATGGCCAGGATCACAAAGATAATAAGTGTTAGATATGAACCTTTCCTTTTCTGACAACAAAATGTATTTTGGACTTTATCTGTTAAACCACACTGCCTCCCACTAAGTAATCACTTTTCCTTAATTTTCCTTCTTGTTCAATAAAATATTTTGATAAATGCATTTTATATAATTAGTTTCTTTTGTAATTTCATGTGTTTTATTTTACGCATTTTTAAATATTTTGAGAAAGGGTTCATAGGTTTCACCAAACTGCCAAAAGAATCAGTGACACAAGAAAAAGTTCAGGGTCCCTGCTCTAGAGTTCCTCGTATTCAGTTTTCCTTCTTTATCCTTCTTTGCCATGCCTTTATTAAGTTATTAATTGCTTGAATTGTCACATTCTGAAATTTTTAAAGCACTAGTCTTGTTAACAACTTAGTATGAATAGATGCTATTAGTGGAAGATTAGTGGATGTCTTTTAGAATTGTATCTGAGAGGGAAGGAATGTAAAAGAGACTTCCTCAGTGTACCTTATAATTTGGTGTCATTTAATAATGCATTTTTTAAAAATTCTGTTCATCCCAATCTTAGAGGCTTGTCCTAAAAGCACCTTAGCCATAAACCACTGTTTTAAAATGGAATGCAAATCACTCAGACTTAAAGGAAAATAAAAGAGATGATGGGTGAGGAGAGTAGAAGATATGAAAGCAGGACACAGTGTGTCACAGGTAATTATAAAGATGCATCCGGTCTCTAGTTACTTGTGACAAAGCTGTTTTTGTGATTTATGGCAGGTGCTTGTTTATAAACTCATTTCTGCACAGACCCAGTGAAGCGCATTTATCATTCTGCCTGGCCTTCATTATTAGATAAACGTCACTTAAACATAGCCTAAATCTGAAATCTTGCTAGTCTGGCACATTGCTTCTATTTGCCTTTATTTTTTTCCCTTGACCTCAGGCAATGCAGCTGTGTTTGACAGTGAATCTTCTTACCACCAACCCCCGCCCACCCCCACCACTTGCAACAAGCAGAAAAATAATTTATTTAATATTGGAGGTCAGCTACATATTAGTCCTAAGAAAACAGGTACTGACCATTGTTTTCTATTTAAAGTTCTTGCCCTGAAGGTATATTCTGCTGATTATTCAGGTAAACAAATAAAGTGATGAGCCTTGAGGAGAAGAATGTATTTAACAAAATAAATTAATTCTGTGTAGTTTCCCTTTACATTTTAAATCTGTTTTAAGGAATGCAGTTATAGTCACCATTCAAGATAGTGAGGACATTTCAATCATTATAGAATTTTTTTAATGGATCAAAATTCTATCTTTGGAACTACGATGATAAGAATGACTTCTCTATTCTGAAATACTCTGGCTGTCTCTGATAGATGCCATTTACAAGGCTTAAAGCAGCACATGTCTTTCAATGATACTTAGCTACTGAATTGGTAGATACTCCTGTAAAATTCAGAATCTATAAGATAAAGTTGGTGATCATATGTTATTTTCACTTTCTAGAAAGTTAAGAATAAATGAACTACAAATAGAAGTAGTTAAATGGAATTTGAAAAAAACTACCAATATTAATGGTTAATATCTAAATAAATGAATGAATGAATAGACAGATAATAGATAGATAGACAGATAGATAGATAGATAGATAGATAGATAGATAGATAGATAGATAAAAAGATAAAATATTTAAAAAAAGAAATGGCAACACAGAGTCCATAACTAACAAATCTGGTGACCAGAGCTGGAACCTTTGCAAATCAATTTTTCATTTTATTAACCTATTATCGTTATTGTACTGTAATGTATATGTTCTGTATTATTATTTTTCTGTAATATATAGTCAAAAATGTAATAAATAACTAATTTTAAAATGAATGAAGTAGGAAGAGATATCCCAGAATATTGATCCAAAAACTGGACAGAAAAATATAAGATATCAGTATGTGAAGAGAGACCTTGGGACACCAACCTTCAACATTATGGGAGAGATACCATGGCAAACTAACCCATGATAAGGAAAAGGAAAGAGGATCTGTCATACGGGCCTTTTTATGGAAGTAGACCCTAAGACACTTTAGAGTTACTAATGTCAAGTTAACCGTGGATATAAAAGAAGGTATGACAGGGTTGAACTGGGAAGTCACCACTGAAGGAAAGAAATATTTCATCTTGCAGCCTCCATTTTATCAATTAATTTTGCTCCCTTGACATTAAGCCAAAGCATATTCAGTGGATATATAAAATTACATTTTTAAAAGCATCATTACAATACATATTGTCACATCAACATCTCATTGTCCTTCAGAAAAATCCCAAGTGCTCTGTTCTACCAGTTCTTTCCCCAATCCAAGCTTCTTTCTTAAAATTTTGCCCTTTAATGCAAAAACACACAAAAAGAGAGCATTTTTATACACAGAAAAACATACATACATATGTGAATATTCAATATGGAAACAATTTTTTACTGATCCAAACTTCTCTAAACATGGTAATTTCATATTTCAAGGAGATGGACTGCTAAGATCATTTTCAAAATAATTCAATTTGCATTTGAAGTTCTAGTTGTTTTAATGAATTAAAATTTTGCTATATTAAATGAATAATAAATGGATGCTGCAAGACTTAAAAGCAAAAGCCAAAGCAAAAGTTACAAAGTTTCTTTTCTCAACAAAACTGTAGTCTTTCTTTGCTTCCATCTCAGCTATAAAGGAAGCATCTAAAGTTTAATATTAATGATTCTTCAAAATCCACCCATTTTCATATGTTATGCATGCATGCATGAGAGATAATTCCTCTCCCTGATTTTTATAAGAAAATCTACTTGCATAAAAGAAGAGCACCTGCAAAAAAGCTTGTGATATGGAAGAATTTTTTGATTTTGTACAGAATTCATGTTTTGGCTATGCTGAACAACGAGGTCAATACGATCTTTTGATTAATGGCTGTCAGCTGTCTAATGCCAAGCTAGCAATTATGGGTTTGGGCCCTGCATTGACACTTTTGTCTTCAGTTTGTTTAGTCAGCTGATGACTGTTATCTTCTGAATCTGTTCTTTATTTGTTGGTGTTGGCAAAATAGGCCAAGTTGCCTGTGTTTCACCTCTTTTTTTTATTTTAGAAATGAAATTTTAAAACATTTTTTATTGAAGAGATATTAAGAAGGACGGATAGTCCTCTGTAATTCATGAGATGAAACACTGGGTTGAAAGTAGTAGGTTTACTGCACACACTTAGACGGGGTGATAAGGGCAGACCAAGCCATAATCAATTAACTCTGGATGACCTATTATATTTATTTCCAAGAAAGGTGAGGACCAGCTTACAACATTTAAGGGATTAGAGACATAGGCACTCTCAGGAACCTGAGATGAGTTAATTAACTTAAACATGCCCTAGATTTGGCATTGAGTTTTCTAGCAGTTAAGGCAGAAAAGAATGATAGGTTTAGAGGTAAAAGGAAGCTTAGAAACTATCTAGTAAAATCTCCATCCCCAATTTTACAGATTGAAAAAGAGCTAAGACATAAAGTGACTCACATAGGATCATATAACGAAAGGATTGGAGATAGGATTTGAACCTGAGTTCTCTTGATTCCAAGTCCAGCATTCTATACATTACTCCATTTTGCCTCTAAAACTCATTGGGTTATATTGTTTTCAGTCAGAGTAAAAAAAAATTATTTTTGAAGTGCAATTTCATATAAGCATATATTCATAAGGTCTTTTATTTTTGTTACAACAAATTCCAGAGGAAATATCTATTTTATCAGTCTTTACATGGCAAACAATATCTCAAATAAAGTTTTGCTGAAGACTCTGTGTTCTCATGAACATTTCTTAAATGACCCTTTTATAAGAACTAAAAGAAAAAAAATGTCTAAAAGAAAAGCCTCCATGCAGGCATTTGAGGGGAAAGTAGAGTTAGTATTATTTTGGTTTCTTGCTTTCTGATGAACTAACATAATGCACATATTGAAGACCTGGCACAGGTTAGTTTGGCATTTCAAGTTCTAGAATAAAAGGAAAGGAGATTCTTATAAACCTAGGGTGTCAAACTCAAAATAGAAACTGAGGCCATTGAACTCTATATAATGTTTCCTGCTGGCTACATACTGACTTAGAAAACCAAACATGTTCCTTTGTATTTCTTTTTAGTATCAACACATTGAAATTAGAGAGGAATTTAATTTTAATCTGGTTCAGACTGTGCTTGGAATGTTATGGGCAGCATATAGCCTGCCAACTGAGTGTTTGCTATCTCCACCATAGACAATCAAACAGGTAACAAAAGAGTGTTTACTTTAACATGGAAAGACTACAGAGCAAGGATACAATACTGATTCAGATGGGTGTGATGAACCTTGATATATATTTGGTCAGCAGAGTAGATGACTCACACATTAGTAGAACTTCTGCCACATCTGAGGTATCTGACTCCTCTTGGACTGACTGCCTTATGCCTTTAGGTAATTAGAAGCGTCATTGAGCCTTAGAATTGAGAAGAGATTTCACATTTTTAGAAGGAAAAGAGACATAATTAATATGACAGGGATGCTAGAAGATGTCGTTTCTTTCAGAACATGGCAGAACAAATGAAAAACCAAAGGAATGATAGTTCATATTTTCATTAGATTGATAGTTACCAAAGGGGGATATGTACAAGACATTCCATCTGTATTCTAAACATGAAAATAATAGAGAAATTAAGTTTTAGTAATTTTGAACAGACAATGGTATCCACCCTTGGTGAATATATCAGATATAGAAGGATTGATAGTGGCACCATTATTAATTGATTATTTTTTTCCAGCAAGATGTTATAGTTTACCTGTATCTCACTGGATTGATTTATGGATTACTGTATCTAGTTTTTTCAGAAAAGATCCTCAAAAGATACACAACTGGATCTAAAAAAAGATCATGAAAGGAAATCACTACTTAACTATAATTCTAATGATTTAAGTACAAGTGAACACAATAAAATAGTAGAGATGACAATTCTGCTTCTGGTAGAAGTTCATCAGTCATATTATGCAGTAAAAATATTGATAGTCTATTTGACAAGAAGTCATCTAAAGAAATCCTACATTATAGGCGGCTAGGTGGCGCAGTGAATGGAGCACTGGCCCTGGAGTCAGAAGGACCTGAGTTCAAATCCAGCCTCAGACACTTAACACAAAAACTAGCCATGTGATCTTGGGCAAGTCATTTAACCCCAACTCCCCTCCAAAAAGCAAAAAAAAATCCTACATTATCACAAAAATAATTTTCAATATATATTTACACATACTATCATTAGTGATTGCTCTTGCCAAAGGGCATTATTATGTCTTGAAATATTAGTTAGTGATTGTATAAAGCCATCTTGATTAGTAACAAGATTTTAAAATTGACCTGTTGTTGCTGAAAATAATGTAAGTGTGTCAGTTAGAAAAATTCTCTCATCTTCACAAGGGGCAGTTGGATGGTGCACTGGTTTGGGGTCAGAGAACTAGGAAATCCAGTCTCAGATATTTACTAGTTATGTGACCTTGAGAAAGTCACTTAACCTTTATGTGCCTCAATTTCCTTAACTCCTCAAAATGAGAAAAATAACAACACCTATTCCCAGGATTTTTATGAGGATCAAATGAGATAATATTTGTTAAGCATTTAGCACAGTGATTGGCACATGCTGCATGGTACAAAATTCCTTTTCCCTTCCCTCCCTAAACACACACACACACATACACACACACACACACACACACACACACACACACACAGGCTTCCTATCTCAGCTAACTCCCTTCTGCCACATCAGCAACAGGAGACAGAGTTCATATCCTCTGCGTCTTTCACAAAAGTACTTAGCCCTACTAAGGACCAAGTACCTGCTAAATTAATTACCCTTACCCTGCCATAAAGAACATTGTTCAAAGTTTAGGGTACTGAACTTGGCATACAGAAGACATGAGTTAAAATCACTTTTTATACACCCCTTAACTGTGTGAGTGTGATCCTGGGCAAATAACCAATTTCTGCCTCAGCTTTCTCAACTGTAAAATGAGACTGTTGCATTTAATGACCCCTTGATGCACCCTCTAAGTCTGTTTTTTTTTAAATTCTTTATATCCAGTCACTTGGCATGAGAGTCTCATGGAAAAAAAAAAACTTCCTTTCTGTGACAGTTTCATCTTTTGAAGAATGCTACATCTCTTAAAAGTATTACAATTTTAAATGTCTGAAGGTAGACATCTTAATCAAAATAGTCAGTTTTAATCAATACATTTAATGGATGTTAATCCATTTCTAGCCCTACATTTCAGCAGTATCCCTTCACAAAATTTTGTGATTCTATTTTATTTTTGAAGAATTTCTGTATACTTGTAATGATAATGGAATTTAGAGATGCCCCTGAATTGACTTGGCTTTTGGGTTGACTGTTAAGACATAGAGCTTGTGCATCCCACTTGTGGGATGGACTTGTTGACATGAACAAAGGGGGATGACCTGGGAGGAGTCATGAATGGAAAGGAAGGTTCAAGCCCAGAGAAGGCCAGAGGAAGAAGTACTTTCAGGGAGAGTACTTCAATGACACTATGAAGTGCCGTTGAGCCTGAGTTGCTGAGAGAGACTGCTAAGAGCCCATTGGAGCTGCCCAGGACTTTTGAGGACTGCCACCTGGAGCTGCTGAGAACTGAGGAGTCATGGCTGTGATACTGGTATTTTGTCTGTCTGTTTTGATGTTGTTTTTTCCAGATTCACCTGATGGTGGACAGTGCTGCTGTTGTAGATTTCCTGGAACCTGGCTGTGGGTGCAGAAGCCCTGAAGAAGGACTTTCTTGTTGTATGTTCACAGAAATCCTGGAAGGGGACCTTGCTGATGTTTTCAGGGGATCTGGGGCTGTTCTACAGGCAGAGAGTGACTTGATCAGGACACTGGCTATGGCTTTGTTGAGCCTTGTCTCCCCAGGAACTGAGATTGCTGAGGCATTGCCTGGAGTGAAGATGAAAGAAAGGCCTTTCCTTGGCCTTTCTATGTTTAGATGTTATCTTGACCTTGTTATGGCTTAAGGGTGGATTACCTGTTGTGCTGTCCTGCTCTCTTTTGAGAAAGTGCTTGACATTAATGGATGGTATTGTAATTACTTTGAGTCCAGGGGTGGGAAGCCTTTGGCCTTTTTGTGAATGTACTTTGTTTATGATTGGAAACTGATCTCCATTTGAGAAGAACTCTCTCCATTTGAGAAGAGACTTTGACTGACTAAATGAATGTACTCTCTAGAGGTGGAGTAGTACCTGGACTGAATTAAGAACTTATTTGTGAAATGAATGAGTTATATTGTATTTTGATTTTTCCCTGTTCTGTGAATGTTTGCTGAATAAATGCGGTTTGCTATGCTGATAATCCAAACCTTGGAAGTTGCCTTCGCTTGGCATTACAATACTTGCTAATTTACTCTAAAAACATTTTTCTCAATGTCTTTTTTTTACATGTCATTTCTCAGAATATCCTTCATTCTCCAAAACAACTCCTCCATATTATTAAAAACATTCATTAATTAATTGACATGGTGACTACATCTAATAGCACACAATATTTAGACGTTTATTAATAGTACCACACACATCTCATGCAAACACACCATACGCCACCATCAAGAGAAGGAATCTGTCATTTATCATGTGTCCAAAGGAACCTTTTTAGTCTTTGTTTACTATATTAATTTAATTGTCTTTTGGTGTTGTTTTCAATTATATTATTTTCCTAAGGTAGATTTTTTTTATTCAGGGTCATGTTTTATTGACTGAATCAGTTTAGAATATAAACTCCTTGAGGTCAGGAATTATCTTTCTTTCCACTTACATTTGTATTCCCAGCATTTAGCATAGTGCCTGGAAATCAGTAGGTACTTAAATAGTGATAGACTTTATATTCTATAATATTGAATTTTGTGAGTTTTCTAAGTATGCCATCATATTACATATAATTAGAGAAAAATTTATCTCTTCTTCGTGTATGCTTCTTTCTTCAACTTTTTTTTCCACAACTTAATGTTATAGCTGCAATGCCAAGCATGAGCAGCTTCCCAAAAGAATGGTATTGTGAACAGCTTTTAAAGCTCTGATTACACAGTATACGGAATACTCTATTAATTCCATGACAAATCAAGCAAGATTCACAACAAATCAAAATACAATATGGACATATTATTACAGTACATCACAATATAGTGTTCACAATAGCTTAACATTAAAATGGCCACATAGTTTTCACCAAAGTGGTCACAGTATTTGGAACAAAGAACGAAAGAATAATCATCTGGTATTCCTAAAGTCATTTTCCTCTTTACATAATCATTCAATCATTTCACAATACAAGTCAGTCTTCCACTCATGGGGCAATCATAGGTTAACTCAATCAGTCACTTATCTAGCAATTAGTCACTAAGTAATGTTAATCACTAAATATAATCATTAGAAAATTACACAAACTCTCCACCCCTCGGAGTCCAGTAAAATTCAATTTCATCACAATTCAATATCCAAGGTGATGCCTTTTCTTCATCTTGACTTGGGGTGGTCGCTCAGATTCCCTGGATCACCTTCCATGGTCTCAGCTCCTACATGAATCCACCAGTCACCTGGATTTAGAGGCAGAAAGCTCCCAGGTTCTCATCCAGTCCTCCAGGCAGTTCTTTATACACACTGAGGTTCACAGGGTCCAGCATATCTCAAAACCTTCACAACTTCTGTTGCCAGGAACTCAAGGATAGACCAAGCCACCAACAAACAAAGTGTTAGCATCCCCGTCCTTCTTCTTCAGTCCTCCAGCAGTTCAGCTGGCCCTAGGAAGCAGAAGAAATCTCAGCCTTCCAGGCAGCCTTCTCAGCAGCAGCCTTCACCAGATTCTGGTCTCAAGAAAACTCCAACTCAGTTCTCAGTCCAGCAAGTAGCAGCTTAGCTTCCAGATGCTGGGGAAATTTTGTTTCCTCCACTAGGAGCCAACCAGGAAAGAAAAAGTTATTGATTCTGACTGCCTCTTTCTGGGGTTCTTCTTATATATACACACACACACATTGGCTTCCTGTTTTAGCCAAACCCTTCCTGTTACGTCAGCAACAGGAGACAGAGTTCTCACCCTCTGCTTCTTAGCCACAAAGGTTTGATTAGTTACTAAGGGCTAAGTACTTGCTTCCTTGACATAACAAAAAGAGGTCTTTAATTTTAAATTAATTACTATTACATTAGCTAGCATGTATATTGTGGTATCAAATAAAAATAGAGATATTAGATATTCTTGCTTTACTTCTGATCTCTTCCAAATAAATGTGTACTTTTTTTGTCATACCAATGTTTTAATTTCATGGCCTATTAGTTTCTGGTTCATTGTTAATAAATCTAGTTTTTATTCTAAATTCTACATTGAATTCTATGTTCTTTATTGAAGAATTGACTTTTTATTCCAATGACCTTTTGGTGTTTTTTTTAGATAACATAAGCTGGGTATATAATGTACAAAAAATCCTGTATTTTATATGATTCAACTTAGTCATGCATATTACTTTTAGAGGAATGAATTATCGATGCATTCTTGATAAAAATTCAATTAGTCATTATACTATAATTTTATTATATTTCTTCAGGTACTATCATTTTTTAAACATGGTATATGAATAATCTATTTTTAAATCTTGTTCTCGCTCTCTCTTCTTTGGATAATAGTACCATAACTTTCCTATAGAAAAGATTTAAATGAATACATTTTTTGTGTTCTTTTAGATTATGGCTTAATGAAATCACTTGAAAAATCATTAAGACACAGGGCATCATTCTTAATTAACTTATTTAAAGCTTGATATATGCATTCATGTATATGCACATATATGCACACATATACACATATATACATGCACTTACACATGTATAAATGTACACACCTACATACACACTCATACATATATGTATATAATACACATACATATACATATATTTATTATATGCATATATGCATTTATTTGTATTCCTGAAATAATCTGATAGTTTAAAGTCTCTGTCTGCTTTTCTGGTCACCTAATTATGATTTCTTAAAGAAATTATTCATTAAAGAAAAATTTTCCAATTAAAATTTTCTTTTGGTTGGCACATAAATGAGCATTATTGTTATTGATTATTTTATGCATTTTCATTCCATTAAATATTACTTCTACTTCCTCAAATATTGGTGGTGATAATTTGGTTATTCTTCCATCTCTGTTTCTGTTTCTGTCTCTGTTTCTCCTTCCCTCGTTCCCTCCTTCCTACCTCCTTGAATTGATAATTAATTTGTGAAATTATAAAATGAGGGCAGACATACCTGGTACTTTATGTACTCACCAGGAAATATGGCAAAGAAAAATGGCATAGTGATCACATTTAAATAAGACACAGTGGATGTGAGGGCCAGCAGCACAGAAAGTACAAAGACAAGACAGTATAGGGTCAGGGTATGGAGTGATGGAGGACTGCAGGCAGAACTGGGGAAGAGGAAGGAAAGGGAAAGAGGCAAAGAGAATCACTTAAGAAAACACAAATTAAAGTTGGGACCACAAAGCAGCATGGCCCTGATGGAGACTGAAAAATGATGAGGGTGGGGTAGGAGTTTGAGGCCTCATTCCCATAGGGCTTTCAGCGAGAACAACTAACTCTTTATTTTCTTGGATTGTACTAACTAACATATTCAAATCTTTTCAAAGGTGTCAGAAAAACATTAAAGTTAACATGTCTGTAACAGCACAAAATTATCATTACCATTTAGTGATCTGGTAATCTTATTGTTTAGGTCTGGAACTTGTCAGATGTACAAATAATAGAATCCAAAAGTCCTGACAGTAAAATCTAGATGGCTTATCCTGATTCAGGATATGTTACCAGGATGTGATGTTTGATATGATACAATTTGTAAATTATGTCCCTTTGGTGTTTGGGAAAGCTTGCATTAAACTTCGGGGTTATGTTTTGCAATCTTTTCCACCACTTCTGTTCCCATTTTATACTGGCTATGTACAAACTTTTTATACTAACCGGAAGAGATAGTGGTTTTCAGGGGGACCAGAACAAGATTCTATTTTAACACACTCCTTCTTCAATCCCCTTCACTGGAAAGTTTCAGAACTCCAACTAAGAGTGAAATGATCAAACTTTGCCTGGGTCAGACCAAAATGGTAGGGCTGAAAGCTCATAGGTCCTTTGTGGGTGCTATTCCTGATATCCTGGTATAATATAGGACTCAATAGCCATCACAACCATCACCAAACTAAAAAAAGAGCAATGAGAAACAAGAAGACAGAAACTCAGCCAAGACAAATCCTCTAAAAGAATTAAAAGATTACACTAATATAAATTAAATGTCCAAAGTCAGGAAATAGGTTTAGAGAGTGAGGGAAAATAAAAGAATCCCACCAGAATGAGATTTTTGGTTATAGGAAGATTCAAGACACAAACGCAGAAGTAGAAAAATGACTTAAACACATTTACAAGCAAAGCTTCTAAGGAAAACATAACTTGGACACAAGTTCAACTAGAATTCTTGGAAGAAATGAAGCCAGAATTTTAAATTAATTTCCAATGTTTTGTTTAATTTTTATGAATGAAATGAGAGTGCTAGAGGGGAAAAAGGAAGAAAATAAAAGGTATGAAATAAAGAATTGGAAAATTAGAAAAGAGCTTAAGAGAAAAGATTAAAAAGGTTACCTAAATAATAAGCTCATCAAAATTTAGAATGAAATTTAAAAGTCTATAAAGTCCCTTCGAAGGTAAGGGTGAAAGACAGCAACCTATGATTAGATGAAGTTATAAGCACTACGCTATATTCAGAGGCTAATTAATTCTAATACTACAAATTTTGAAGGAAAAAATAAGAAAAATCATTCCTACCAAATAGTTTCTATGATACAAATACAGTCTTGATACCTCAATTACTGAGAATTAAAACAGAAAAACTAAATCATTCAAAGATAGAATCAAGGTCACAGAGTAGAGGAGGCCATCAAACATTTCCCTCAAAAAAATAAAAACAAACATTTATACATGTCTTATATAAAATTCTGAAGCTGCAGAATCAATAAAAGTTTGGGGTGAGAAATTTTTCGGTACAAGAAAACTTAAGAAGTCAGAAACAGAGGTCTATAACACATTCTGAGAGCAGTCTTAGAACCCACATGCTGGCAACTCCAGCAGGGGTCTATAAAGGTAGCAAAAGCATTAGCAGCAGCTTCCAGAGCACTGAAGCCAGAAACAGTGTAGAAATCCGAAAACTGGTAAGAATGAGATTCCAGGGAATATTTCTATCACTGAGCACATGACAGGCTATTGTCTACACTCACTTCTGGGTCATATTTCTAAGGTAGACAAGAGTCTTTGCAATCACAAGCAGTACTGCTCCATATTGCAAAGAAGCAGTGATCATGTGTCTCTCCAAATCACATGATTTTGAAAATACTGAAAACTTCTAAACCACAGGGAAAATATGTGAAAACATAGCACAAAAAGACAGTAGCGTCTCCAACCTCAACACTGGAAATAGAACTCAACCTTAAGAAAAAGTTCAAAGTCACAAAATTGTCAGAAAAATGAAGGAGCAACGAAATAAAATAATTTAACCATAAAAAAGTTACAGTGGTGACAGGAAAGAGCAAAACATAAACTCAAAACTATGTCAAAAAGCTACAATGAAGCCTCAAAGAAAAATGATAATTTGACACAAAGCCAAAAATAATTCCTTTAAAAGTGAAAAAAAATCAAATAATAATGATACAGGAAAAAAGTGAAAAGATATGAGACTGGTGAGAGAAAATTATGACAATTAAAAGCTTTGTTAATTAACAGTTTTATAAAGAAAGTACAAAAATACTGAAGAATATTATACCTTTAAAAAGTGGCCAAATCATAAAAGAGGTATGAAACTGCATTGATAAAATAATCCCTTAAAGAGAAGAGCTGGACAAATTTTAAAAGAGGCACCAAATTCACTGAATGTGATAATTCCTTAAAATTTAGATTTGGTCAAACAGAAGCTAATGACTCCATGAAACATCAAGAAACAATAAAACAAAGTTAAAAGAATGAAAAAAAAATCAAAGAAAATGAGTAATATCTAATCAGAAAAGCAAATGACCTAGAAAATAGATTGAGAAGTGATCTTATAAGAAATACTAGACTTCCTGAAAGCAATGATCAAAGAAAGAGATTAGATATAATTTCAAGAAATTGTGAAGTAAAAATGGTCCAATATCCTAGAACCAAAGTATAACAAGAAACTGAAAGAATACAACAGTCACCTATTAAAAGAAGATTTCAAAATTAAAGCTCTCAGGATAGTATAGCCAAATCCCAGTTCTCTTATATATATATATATTCCAAGTAGCTAGAAAATTATTCCAATACCATGGAGCCACAATCATGATCACACAAGATTTAGGAGCTACCAAGTTAAAGAAGTAGACAGTTTGGAATACAAAGTTCCAGAGGGCAAAGGAGCCAGGGTGACAATTAAGATTAAAGAACCCAGCAAAACTGATTTTAATCCTTTAAGAGGAAAAAAAAAACTATAAGATATTTATTAAAATAGAAGGCTTTTAAATATTCATAATGAAAAAGCTAGAATTAAATAGGAATTTTTACTCAGATAAAATCTTCAAGAGAAGCATAAAAAGTTAAATATGATAGAGAAATTATAAATGACTCATTAATGTTTTAGTTGTTTTCATTCTTGTAAGGAAAGAGGATGCATAATTCCTGAGGATTTTTTTTT
>CM053596.1:191041993-191062779 GCA_028646575.1 Pseudocheirus occidentalis | reverse complement strand
AACTCTGTCCATTGTTGAGGAGGTGTGAACTCCCCTGTTGACTTGTAAGAAGGCTATTGGCTGAGACAGGAGGCCAGTGCTGTATATAAAGAAGAATTTTAGAGAGAGAAGAGAGAATTGGAATTGGCTCCTCAGTGAAGGAAGATTCATGGAGACTGAAGTCAGCTGAGAAAGAGAGATAGAGTGTTCTTCTTCCAGTATCTCGAGGCTGACTGAAAAGACTGAAGTCAGTTGAGAAAGAGAGGGAGAGAGAGAGTGTGTTCTTCTCCCAGTATCTTGAAGCTGACTGAAACATGAACAGGATGGGACTTTGTTTGTTTATGGCCTGGCTGATCCTTGAGTTCCAGGCAAGAGAAGTGGTGAAGTGTTTGAGGTGTGCTAAACCCTGTGAACTTCAGTGTTTGCCGGAGATTGTCCTGAGGACGGGACATGGACCTGGGAACTGTTTATCTCTGAGGACTGGACGAGAGCCTGGCAGCTGTCAGCTCCTGAATCTAGGTGATTGTTTGGCAGATTCAGGAGGGAGCTGGAACCAGGAAAGAGGATTCAGGGAATCAGAGAGACCACCCAGAGTCAAAATGAAGACAAGGCCTCCCCTTGGATTAAACTGAGGTTTGTTGGAAATCAAGGGGTGGAAAATTTGTATGGTTTTCTAAGGACTTTATTGGAGACTAAAGTTAATGGTTGCCCCATGAGTGGAACATCAGTATATTGTGAATTGTAGATTGAATCTTTAAGTGTTAAGCTGGTTTCCTTCTTATGGAAACCAGGGATTCTTCTTTTGTTTTTTAAGTGTTAAGTTGGTTTCCCTCTTAGGGAAACCAGGCAAATTGATTGATTGAATCTAAATATTGTGACTTTCTGTAATAAGACATAATATTGAGAATATTATACTGTGAATATTGTTCTGAATCTTGATATGTAATGGAATAAACAGAGTGTTCTCTACTACTGTGTAATCTGAATCTTAAAAGCTCTTCACAGTAGCATTCTTTTGGGAATCTACTGTTGCTTGGCTTTACAGATTATTATTAATAATTGGGTAGCTCACAAGAAATATTAGTGTAAACTTGAGTATGATATTAATTTTAAAATTAAAACCATTTAGGAACAGTTAAAAATAGTAATTATTTTATAGAAATGCATTGCAATAGGAAGAATCAATACAGAGCAATTAGATGGAGGTCTGGTTGTTCTGGTAACATAGTTTCATCAGGAATGGTTTTAAGAAAAAACAATACATATGTATTTATAAGAGTCTTAAAGTCTTCTAAATTCAGAAGAAATAAAATGGTATGGGGATATGGAGGGGGGAAAGGAAAAGGGAGGGATCTTTAGAGCGGAGGGTGAGGGAATAGGTAATAAGGACTATAGAAGGGTGTTTAGATTCATGGGAATGGGAAGATAGGTGAGGACATCCTTGTAGGAGAGTAGAGAAGTAATAGGAGAGCAAGGTAACTAGTAGAAATAAAGTAGAGGATGCAGAAGGGATAGGAAACAAGAGGCAGCTGCCAGGATAGTGAGTTGGTGGAATATGAAACAAAGTTGGATCAGGAGGCTTTTAAGAGGGCAAAAGTTTGCCCCATACAAAGAAGAAAGTAAGTGGAGAAGAATGCGTGGAAAACAGAGTTCAGGGAGATAAATGAGGATTCCACTTATGTAAAGTTAATCACAAAGAGCTCTCTTGAGAACTGCTGCTATAAATAACTTCGAGGATCTGATTTCATAGTATAGTGAACTCTCTATTCATTCAGCAATAAGCTAAAGCATAGCATTAAAAAAACTAAAGGACAACATTCACAACAATATAACATAACAATTTATTACTAAAGTAGCCACATAGTCTTAAATAAAACATATCATTCAGTAAGCCGCAATCTCCTTGATCAATACACAGTATCCAATTAAAGGACTCTTTCATTTTGACTTGAGATTGGCTTCCAAACATCCTTAAGTCTATCATCCTTAAAGGGTGGCAGAAAGTACAAACACTATCTACACCTAGGTCACAGTAAGTTACAATAATCATAAGTTAATACAAAGTACCTAAGTAAAGTCTTCTTTCACCTTGATTCAAGGCTAGTTTCCAAATCCCTGGGCACCTCTTCCATAGGCTCACCACTCCCAGTTCTTGCCTGGATTCACATGTAGTCTGTTCTCCACTCCTGTTCTACATCTCAGTTCACAGGGATTGCTCCACTCCAAGCCCTTGGCAGTTTTTTGTTAGGAAGACAAAGTTTAACAGAGCTACAACAATAATTATACAACTTACCACCCTATCATCACAATTCACTTCCTGCCTGACAAAGTAACACAAATCAAGAGACAAGGCTTCTGTCTAAGAAATCAACCACAAATCAATAGGAAAGTCCCCCCTCAGGACTTCTGTGACAAAAACAAAGTCCTCTTTCAAGACTTCCGTCTAATAACAACAGACAGGGTGCTTCTGTCTGACAGAACAACAGACAAGATTTTTGTCTGACATAACAACAGAGTGCTACAGAGTGCCGAGGTAACAAACATTCTCTCAGAAAGTCACACAGATCAACAGTGCAAATCATAAGCATGCTCTCTCTCATTTCTGCCTGTTCCCAAGCTCTACCTGAGTTTTTTTCTGCTCTGCTTACTGTTCCAACCTTCCTATTCTGATCTTTCAGCAAACTCCTCTCATCATGGATTCCATGTGATATTGTTAGGGCTATTGAGGGCAGGGGAAGTCTTCAAACTCCCTTAGGCCTATTAAGGGCAACACAAACTATACTGTTTCCAACAAAGACTCTTGATAAAGTCATAGGTGAGACGCAAAGGCACTTGAATAGATGAAACAAGCAGCAAAGTACTACTTTACTTGCCATTAAAACTTAAAAGGATGCTACTGATAAGTCAATTCACCCAAAGGATGGGAGAATCTTCAGCATCTTGGACAGTAAGAATCAATAATGAAGGAGCCACAGGAGTATGGGTAGATAACATGGATTACTAGAAATGTATAGGTATTAGTCAGTATCCTTTCATCCAGCAAGCTTTTAGGGACTATCATATTGTAGGAATTGGTGAAATAGGGAACTCTATTTTTTAAACTTTTATTTTTAGTTTACATCATTCATTTCCATGAGATTTTGATTTGTAGATTTTCTCCCCTTCTTTCCCCTGCCCACCACCCCCAAACAGCAATCCCACTGTATACCCCCTCCCCAATCAGCTCTCTCCTATATCCTCCCCCAACACAACTCTGACTTTCGAGTAGGGCAGGATGGATCTCCCTACCTCAGTACCTGTATATTTCCCCCCTTCCTAGCCCATCCCCAACTTCTTCTATTCTCTACTTTGTCCCTGTCCCTTTACTAAAGTGTGTGCTTCTAACAACCTTCCCCCTCCAACGCTGCCTTCCCCTCCATTCTCCTCCCTCTCATCCCCTTCCCCCCTACCCTCCTGTAAGCCAAGATATTTAATTTAAAACATGTGTCTTTCCTTTCCTAAGCCAACTTCAACGAGAGTAAGGTTGACCCATTCCGTGTTGCCTTCCTATTCTTCCCCTCCATTGTAACAATTATCCCTTGCCTCTTCTATATGATAGGATTAACCTCATTCTGTCTCTCCTTGTCTCCTCTCATACTTTTCCTCTCCTACCTCTCAATTTCACTTTAAAAAATATTATCCCATCCTATTCACTTGATCCTGCACCCTCTGTCTATATATATAGACATTCACATATGTATTCATATGCATATAGATATATGTGTATGTATGCATATATGTGTATATAGACACATACATTTATATTTCCTTCAACTATCCCCACACTGAGAAAGTTTCAGAAGTTATAATTATCATTTTTCCATGTTGGTATGTAAATAGTTCAACTTTGATAAGTGCCTTATGAATTCTTTTCCATGTTTACCTTCTCATACTTCTTGTATTTGAAAGTCAAGATTTCTATTCAGTTCTTTTTTTTCATCAAGAATGCTTGGAAGTCCTCCACCTCACTGAATGACCATCTTTTCTCCTGTAAGATTATACTCAATTGTTCTGGGTAGATGATTTTTGGTTTTCATCCTAGCTCCCTTGATCTCTGGAATATCATATTCCAGGACCTTCAGTCCCTTAATGTAGAAGCTGCTAGATCCTGGGTTATCCTGATTGTGTTTCCATAGTATTCAAATTGTTGATAACCCTCTTTCAGAGATGCTGGAGTAGATTTCAGAAGAATTGATGGTATACCAACTAATGAACTATACAAAATGTATCGAGAAAAGGGGTTTGACGGTAGATGGAATAGAGAAGTAAGAACTGCTCCTACAGGTCTTCCTGAATGATTGTATCAAAGTCTTTTACACCTTCAGGAAGACTCAGATAAAAGAAAATACTGGGACATGGGGAGGTAGTTAGTATGCTGAACTTATGGCCTTACATCAAGCTATCAAAACAGAACAAGGAGAACAGTGTCTTATTTTTACTGATTCATAGGTAGTAACTAATGGGTTAGTCACATGGATACCCATGTGGAAAAATCAAAATTGGGAAATTCATGGTAAACAAGTCCATGGCAAAGAACTGTAAGAAGATTATATGGGACGTGTTTTAGGTTACAAATTTGTCAGTTTCTCATATAGATGCTCACATGGCCTTCAGCACACCATAACATGAGTACAATGCCCACGCTGAATGACTAACAAAGATTGCTACTCAACCTATTGTCCCTACTCTGACACGAACTTATGATCCAGTACTAGCAAAATGGGCCCATCAAATGATCAGTCATTTAAGGGTCCAGGTAACATACCAGTGGACAAAAGATCTAGATATTAATGTCTCATATTCATTGCTAAAACAAGTGGCAGAGCAATGTAATATATGTCAATTGGAAAGGGTATGAGCTGATCCTCAGGTAGTAACTGGAGTGATAGCAAGGGCAAAAGTTGCAGACCAAATTTGACAAATAGATTATGTTGGTCCCCTATCCCCAAGACATAGGATGCAGATTTATATGTACTTGTGTTGACACTTATTCAGGTGTACTAGTGGCTTGTCCTTGTAAGAATGCAACCAGAAAAACACCCGTAAAACTTTGGTCTCATAAGTCTATATTATGTAACCCCAATTCAGATTCAAAGTGACAATGGGTCACATTTCAAAGGTAATGAAATGAGGGGTAGTGTATATTAAACAATATATAATGTATTTCATATTCTATATTATCCACAAGCATCTGGGTTAATTGAAAGAATAAATGGATTATTGAAAGAACAATCCAGGAACTTGTTATCATAATTCATACCAACATTGAAAGATAATTTGTTTACAGCTTTATGTAATTTAAATAATAGACTATTGGGAGGAAGTACACCTCTAGCCAGAATAATGACCTAAAATCTTCAAATTAGAAAACAACAAACACATAAGATCTCAAATATTGAGTATTGGACTGTGAGGCTAGATGTTACACCACCATATCCAGGAACACTTGGTTCAGCAGGATATGATTTACATTGTATAGAGAAGCCTTGGTTAGATAGAAAAGAACTAAGAAAATCTCTACTGGATTATGTATGGTAATCTCTAAAAATCATTTTGGATGGAAGTAGCAATGAAAGAAGATACCTTTACCCCTTACCCCAAGATTCTGAGCCCCATTCATTCAAGGAGGAAATGACCCTAAGATATTGTTTTATGTGCTTATTTTCTGTTATCCCTGTTATATTGTCATAAAGTTCTGTTGACACCAGTTATCCCTAAAGACCCATTAACCTACATAATGAAATGGATTATTAATATGTTTCTGCTATGTAAGGACATGAAAGATCTTGGGGCAGAATAAAATGGTAATTGTAATTTACCTTCCCTGCCTCCTAACAGGCAGAATACAATCACCTGAAGCCTGTGGTGGGAGGAGTTTGCTGAAGGGTGGAGCAGAGCCGAGAGGAAGCTTGGAGTCAGAGCAGTTAGAGAGAGGGAGGAGAGAAGATGCAGGCAAGGAGACAACTAGGTTTATGAGTGTTTGTGGGAAGGCTAAAGAATCATGTGGCTCCCTGCTATCTTACAGTGTATTAACTTCTTTGTTACTGTGATGAATTTGATTTTCTTATGTGGGGATTTGGCTTACTGGTGTCTGAATAGATGTTTTGCTTCTGTCATCTATGTGATGCTTTGTTATATTTAGTGATTCAGAATTATGCCAGCATATTCATAGTTGCCATCAGTGATGTGAATATTGCCTTGGCACTACAATAACATATGCAAAAACATGAAAAGATTTACATGAAATGATTCAGAGTAAAGTAAATAAAGCCAAAAAACAATATATATGGCAACAATGTAAGTGTAATAATTTCCTCTTCTCCCCAACACACACAATCGAAACTGAACACTGCAAAATTCTAAAAACAAAGAATGCTATGAAATAAATTATTTTTAAAAAACTCCATTTCCTTCCACTTGCAGATGCAGGAGGCAGGGTTCCACAAGTACTGTATATTACACATATTTTCAAACTTCAAAAGATAATCTGATTTTTTTTCTTTTTTTCCTTCTCATATTTAAAAAAAATATGTGCATTAAATATGGGATTGCTCTTTGGGAGGGAGAAGGAGGTGCTATGGGAAATTATGGTGATATTAAAAATACATAAAATATTTTTAAATTAAAAGTAATAAAAGCCTATGATAACCTGCTTCTAACCTGCCCTTATAACCTTATTTCATATAACTTCTCTTCATGAACACTATGCACAGATTAACTCTACTACTATCTGTTACCTAACATGGTAGTCTATCTCCTGTCTCCGCATTTTGCAGAGGTCATTGTCTCTACGTGAAGTGTCCCCTAAATTTTAGTTACCCTTTTTTCATTTTTAACTTTCTTCGAAGCTCCATTCAAGAGCCATCTCCATCTCTGATTCTTTCATTTGCTGCTGTTCTCTCACTTCTCAATTTACTTTGCATTTCATTTATTTGTATAGCTGTTTCATCACATCAAGAGAAGAAAGGCTCCCTAAAGCCCTGCACTACCTTGGTTTTTACTTTATAACCTCTGAGCCAACACAGTACCTTTCACAGAAAGACTTCTTGCTGATATTTTTTGTTTATTGTGAATTTCGTTGGATTGTACTTTAAGAGAGTGATATATAGAATTTATAGGTTTTTTTTTAATTTAGTGAATGTATTTTTGAGCAAAGTTGTGACCAATTTAATAGATTAAAGATCTCTGTATACTTAAAAAAGTGAATTATGTTTGTTAACCATCAATAATTCTATGTCAGCTAGTTCTTTTGTATTTAATTGTACAAATTTATAACTTCATTTTTATTATTTGCCTGCTTGAGTTAATGTTTGTAAGCAAAGAAACCAAACCATGATTGTATTTCCATTTGTTTTTGAATTCTGAACAATATTTCTCTTCTATATTTTATTCAAAAGAGATCTTAATTTCTGATAGCCTTTATATTTGATTTCATTACTATAATGAACTCTCAGTTTGGCAACTCCATCCACCAATATGAATTACCAATTTGTCCATACTTTAAAGGCTTCCAACAATGTTTAGAGCATTGAGAAGTCAAATTACTTGTCCATGGTCACACAGTTACTTTGTGTATCAGAGAAAGGAATTTAATTTATATATTTCAGACTTTGTCTTTGGTCCTACATCCACTACACCACAATGCATATCTTTCATTATACAACATTACATTATGTAGACTGTGCTTATTTCACCTACTTTTTTGGCTTATTTTGCTTTGCTAAGGAATCGTCTTCATATGATTCTAGTGAAAGGCAATAAAGTAAGTTGAAGGAATATGGGATTTGGAGACAGGAAACCTGGGCTTGAAGTCCATTTCTTCCATATATTAACTATGAGATTTTGGATAATTAAGACAATCCCTTAACCTCAGTTTCAGCATCTTCAAAATAGGAATAATAATGCATGTTGTACCTATCATAGGGATTATTGGAAGGATAAACTGAAATTTATATGTATGTAAATGGTTTTGTAAACCATACTATACTATATAGATGAATTTATTACTATTACCCTCTTTTAATGCTGTTACTCTTTGCTTTATCTATTCATTTATGTGATTTCTATAGTAATTTTTAAGCTATTTCCTTTTAAATTAGACCTTTCTGATACATACCAAACCAACATGTGTTTATCAAGCACTTACAATGTATCAGGTATTGTTTGGTATTTCGGGTGTAAAGAGAGGACAACCTCTGTCTTCATGGAGTTTACTTTCTAAGTTAACTAATCTACTAATTTTTCTAACTTTTTTTAAACATCAGCATGTTTTAACACACCTTTTTAATTTTCATATGACTATTATTAAGTCAGTTTTCAAATGATTTGGGAAATACAGAGATTTATTTGGGAAATAAGAGGGTGGCTGTTGTTTCTCTCTTCTTCAATCCCTGCTAAAACTTCTTTCTATTTTTCTACTTTGGCAATCTGAAAATCCTTAATAAATTCCATATTTTTACTTAAGATCAATAATGTGTTCTCTAACTGATGGACATTATTTTATAACATTCACTTTTCCTTTCCATGATATTTTAATGTTTTTATCTCTTATGAATGGTTTTCATCTGCTTTTTTATTTTTATTGTTTCTTGTAGCACTTTAGTGATAAATGATTTCAGGCCCTTGAAGTTCTGAAATACTATTGTGCTTTTAAAGGGGAAAGGATGCTTACCTACTATGCTATATTTGGGTGAGTGATTGCATTTCTATTAACTTTGTGGAAATTATCTTATCTTTTCCAAAGTGAGAAAGGTCAAGGTCTGAAGGTGTCTCTAAATGCTATTTCTCCTTTTATATTGTCTGTTTGTAAAATCCTGTCTGTCTGTAAACTTCAAAACCTTACAAGTAGGTCTCCTATGTATTTTTCTTAAGGAATTCCTTTTGAATAGTATTCTAGGCCCTTTTGCTTTATAAACCATGCTGAGATTACCCTTTAGTTCAGGATTATTTTCTCTCTTTCTCTAACTATGGTTTCCCCATTGTTGGGTTCTTTAAATTGTTCTATGCTACTATATTATTCATGGGTATCACTCTGATCTATTCATGAATTTCATAAGAGTTTCTTTCACTGTTATTATTCACACAATTTGGGTTTGTCATCTCATTGTTATTCCTGACATCATTAGTTTTTTTGTTCTATTACATTAATTTTACTCTTTCCATGGATATATTTCATTATAAAATCTGAAGCTTAACCTTGTTTTTTTGAAGACCATAGCTCACTCAATTTGCAGTTATTATTATTTTTAAATGAAAAAAATATTAAAGAATAGCGGACTGCCATTTCCTTTCTAAGATCAATGGCAGAATTGATTAAATTGTGATTTAAGAAGAAGGTATTTGAAAAAAAACTTTGGTGAATGATATGAAACATGGCTAGAATAGGACATAGATCAGAGAGGGATAGGTAACAAATGATGAAATAGGTGGAATCATAGAGCAGGAGTTTCTTTAAAAAAATGTCCTTTAAAGTATATTTGTATCTCAATTAGTATAAATAAATAATTCCTCTAAAGTGGATGGCTTTTTTCAGTTTCTGGTGCCAATTTGGGTTGCAAATTACATATTTCCCATAATTAGAACTTCTAATAGTACAAATTCAAATACATGCAACCACTTTAAGCAGCAGTTCTCAACCTGTGGGTCATGACCCCTTTGGGGGTTTAATGACCTTTCACAGGGGTCACAGGGGTCACCTAAGACCATCAGAAAACACATTTCCAATGGTCTTAGGAACCAAGACATCGCTCCTCTATCCATCTCCAGGTGGATCCACCCTCATGCAGATACGCCCACATATGATTATTAAAGAAAGGGTCGTGGCATTAGGAACGTTGAGAACCCCTGAAACGGTTTCACTTTTTATACTATTCTGGATCTAGCTATGGCTAATATAAATTCCTCTTCTCCTACTGTTCCTTATTTGTCTTATTTAAGCAAATAATACTGAGAATGTATAACCTCATCAGTGAGCTAGATAGCTCAGTGAAGTAACAAAGAATATTATTGCTGCTGTTAACTCAGGAATAGGGGCAGATAATTTCATCTGAGTTTCCAACTCTCTAGTCCAGTGGTTCTCAGCCTTCCTAGTGCTGCGACCCATTAATACAATTCCTCATGTTGTGGTGACCCCCAAGTATAAAATTATTTTCATGGTTACTTCATAACTGTAATTTTGTTACTGTTATGAATTGTAATGTAAATATCTGATATAGATGACATATTTTCATTGTTAAGAATTGAACATAACCCACAGTTTGAGAACTGCTGATCTAGTCCAAGGGGAGATAAAATCATGCTTTCATTTCATGATCAGCATTCAAAAAAGTTGGTAACTGAGTGAAAACAAGATAGCATTGTATAACTGACTGAATATGAGACTTAGTGTCAACATCCAGAAATCAGTGCTTCTTCTCCAAAACTTCAATGACTGTATTGAGGTGAGTACTATCTACAATGAGGTAAAATGTCATCAACACATGTCTTCTTAACATATCATATTCTTGTTTATGACTTCCAATAAAACCTTGAAAAGGGGACAGAAGATCATGTATTTAGGGCTAAAGTGAATCTCCATTGAATACAAGTCCATCATTCAGCAAATGAGAAAGTGGAGTCAAACATGACACAATGACTTATCTAGGGTCTTGCTGTTAATAAGTGTCTGAGAGGGACTCAAATTCAATGCTTCTTGAGTTCAAATCCAGATCTCTCTCCACTATATCATTATCTTCTCTGTTCAGTGTGTTTAGGACCTTCCTTTTAGTTTCCTATATCAAGTGATACCCAATGAAATATGTAAACTGAAAAACTAGTTTGACTACTTGAGTTAAATTGACTAGTTAATGATTGAACAAAAAGCTATTAACAGATAGTTAGCTGAATTAATGTGCTATGTAGGGGAACATGCCTCTCCTCTGTTTATTATTTCAAAATCTATTGTTTACAGGTTGTTGCTTTTTATCTCCCTAATTGTATTATGAATTTCTTGAAAGCACAAACTATCTTTCACCTTTATTTGTATCCCCAGCACTTAGTACAGTGCCTGATACATAGAAAATGCATAATGAATATTTGTTGACTGATTGACTGACTAAAAATTGATGAAACAGTTATGAATAAGAACATGGATTAAGTATTTTTTAATTCCCCAAAGACAAGGATTTAAAAACCCAAATAAGAGTGGTAGAGGGAAGATTATGAAATGAAACTAGTTTTTTTTAATTGCATGACCCATTCACTGATCTGTTCCTTTTCTATTTTGCTGATATAAAATTTTAGAGAAATAAATTCTCCCCTAGGAACTTATTTGGCTGCATTTCATGAATTTTGTCTTGTCATTCTCTTTAGTGAAATTATTGATTGTTTCTAAGATTTGTTCTTTGTCTTATGAGCTTTTTGAGTATACATTTGATATTTGCCATCTACCCAAGTAATGATAACAAAAATTAAAATGAAGAGGGTATATGAAGGGAGAGAAAGAGAAATAGGTAAAAGATTATGGAAAGATATTTCATGAGCTCTTAGGTGGTCTGAGCACATATTTTAGCAATTATGTATGATAGCTAAAATAGCTCCTTATAAAATAAATGCATACCAATCATTTGTAGGACACTTTAATAAAGAATGGTTTGTTTTTAAAGGTATGAGAAAATTGGGGGAGGGTTTACAAGTAACAATAATATGCTATGAACAGGGTAATAAAAATGAACTAAGCAGATTTCAGGTCATGAAAGGATATCATGATTTTATGATCCTAATAATTAGGTGTAGTTGTTAAGATATTTTCCTTTTTAATGATAGATTTTTTGTTATTATAATCCTTTGAATGCAATGCATAGCATAATATTAAAATGGTTGCCAGGCTACCATAATGCCTCATGTATGATCAGGACCTAATAAATGTTTATTGGAGAACTAATCAAATAAATATGAATAGACTGGTGAGTAAAAAATAGTGCACTAAAATTGTAGTCTGGAAGCTAGTTCTAGGGAATTCTATGGATAATACAGTCAAAATACATTAAGAAACATTTAAAAAGTCAATTGACAGTCAATCAATAATGACAATGCATATTTTTGATGTCAAGATCTTGTTATCCCAATAGTATGAGGATGAGAAACACAGAACCATATATTTTAAGCAATCATCATGAATTACCTTAGAAGCATTTTCAGAGCCTCCTGACTTCAGTAGGTGATGTTCAGATTCAGAAAGTGCAGAAGTTCAGTTCTCAACCATAAGTGGTCTGCTTTCTGCCAGAAACTACCAGCACAGCCAGGGAAAACATACCCTGCCAATACCCAGCATTGACACCAGAGCAAAAGAAATAACTGTCTGATATAGATCACTAAATTGTTGCTCTAGGGAAGGGAATCTTGGTAGCAGATGAGTCCACTGTAGCGTAGCGAAGCGCCTGCAGTCAATTGGAACTGAGAACACAGAGGAAAATTGTTGCCTCTATAGGCAGTTGCTTCTGACAGCCTATGATAAAGTGAACTCCTGTATTGGACGTGCTATCCTTTTCCATGAGACATGCTACCGGAAAGCTGATGATGGTTGTACCTTCCCCAAAGTCATAAAGGCAAAGGGTGGCATTGTGGGAATCAAGGTGGACAAAGGTGTAGTGCTCCTGGCAGGGATCAAAGGCAAGACTACCACCAAAAGTCTGGATGGGACAAGTGAGTGCTCTGACCAGTATAAGAATGATGGAACTGACTTTGCCAAGTGGCATTGTGTGCTGAATATTGGGGATAATACACCTTCCCCATTTGCCATCATGGAAAATGCCAATGTGCTGGCCTGATATGCCAGCAATTGCCAGTAGAATGGCATTATCCCCATTGTGGAGCCAGAAATCCTACCTGATGGAGAACATGTTGTACAGAAACCCAAATCCCAGGTCGCTGCAAAGTACCTGATTTGTGGCCCACCATTAAGCCTCTTTTATATTTCTGTCTTTGTCTCTATCCTATATCTTGTCATATCATGGAACAGCTTTAAGGCATGTCTGGGCATTGCTCAGGGCAAAGTTCCCTATTAGCATTCTATATACTTTCCTTGAATCAGTATGAGTGTACAAAGTACACCTCAGGGTTATGGTGTAATGTAGAGACAACCCTGTCCTGTTCTCCTGACCAACCAGGATCCCCACACCCTTTGCCTGGAATATGACCCTGGCCTTTTCTGGGACTTTCTAGTTCTCCCTTCCCCCATGATCTGCCACCCTGTTCTAGAAAGGGCTGACTACCCTTGGTCTTCCGAGGGACCCCTGAGTCACAGGAAGATTATACCCTTGTACCCTCACACAATATTCCAAAATTAGCTCTGAACTATAGATGTAACCAATGGCTGTTCTTTGCTTCTGTATGTCATGGCTTCTTCTAGCTCCCCTCCCTGATTGTGGTTTTTGTGGTTTTAGCCTTTATAACCAAAACCCCATACCACCAGTGGGTACTACTGATTTGAGTGAATACACTCTGGTAGTTGCACACTTGTTTAATAAATCCACACCTAAATTTATCTTGAACCCAGGTCTTGGCTTGCTCTTGAAGATTTGTCAATATGTCACTGAGAAGGTCCTGGCTGCTATCTACAAAGTTCTGAGTGATAACCATGTCTATCTGGGAGGGACCTTGCTGAAGTCTAACATAGTCACCGCTGGCCATGCCTGCACCAAGAAGTATTCACATGAGGAGATTGCAATGGCAACTGTAACTGCCTTCCACCAGATTGTGCCTGCTGCAGTCACTGGTATCACCTTTGTCTCTGTGGGTAAAAGTGAAGAGAATGCTTTCATCAACCTCAATGCCATCAACACCTGCCCCTTGCACAAGCCATGGGCACTGACCTTTTCTTATGGCCGAGTCCTGCAGGCATCTGATTTCAAGATCTGGGGTGGGAAAGAGGAGAATGTCCAGGCTGCCCAAGAGGAATATATGAAGTGAGCCATGGCTAACACCCAAGCTGCTCAAGGCAAGTATACTCCAAGTGGAAAGTTAGGAGCTGCAGCCAGTAAGTCTCTCTTTGTCTCTAATCATGCCTACTAAGTCACGGCCTTCCACTTGGGTATGCCCTAACACTCCAGGCCATCCCTCACAGTCCAGGAAGAGGCTGAGATCCCAGACCTTTATGCTGACTTCTCCCATCACTTCTACCTTGGGTGGCATTGTTGCTCTCTGGTGAATCTAGTGAACCCTCCTCAGCTCACTTTTTCCAATAAACAACTATTTAACAAGAAAAAAAGAGGTATCTCCATTAATTTTGCCAACAAAGAAAAAGAAAATCACGTATGATTTTCTGTAACAATTGAGAACATAAAACTTTTAAATTCAACAATTTATTTAATGCCCAAATCAAATGTGATCTTTAAGATGCCCATATACTCCCAATGCACCAATGGCTAACCCTGCACTTTTTGTCATTTTTTTATGTTGCCTCATTGAGGAAAAGAGGTTGGCAGGATATGGGATGAAGTAAAGAAAATAGAAAGTATAGGGAAGACAGTACAGATTGACAAACATATGGCTTATGGACATCTTTATGTTGTAAGTATGAGTAAAATATTTTTCCCTATGGTTAAAAGTAGGTTAAAGAAAAAAGAAAAAACTCATCCATCTGTGAACAATTGCTTGTTATCTGAGGAAGTTTCATCCATAAGGCAGCTTCTACTGCTGTCTTCATATAATACTTTTATTCATAGTTCACTTCAACTAATATTTTCAGAAAGCTAGAGTTTTCTTCCAAAATATATGGTAAGATATTACTCTTAATATTACTCACATTAATCTTTCTCACTGTACCAGGAGTAAAGAAGGCCTGAATTCAAATCATGCCCCAGACACTAGATACATGACCTTAGGAAATACATTTAACCTCTCTCAAGCTCTGTTTCTCTGTTTGCTCTGTTCAATAATGGAGATGATAATAGCACCTATCTTCCCGGATTGGTGTGAAGATAAAATTAATATAACACACACATGTGTGCATATATTCATACATGCATGTGAACATGTATGTTCATATGTATGTGTTAATGTATTTATATAATCATGTATGTGAATGTATGCCTATGAAAGTATGCTTTCATCTGTCACCTCTAAACACAAAAGTTACAGAAGCTATATATATGTATGTATGTGTGTGTGTGTCTATAATATGTAACTTTAACTATTGTGGAAATGCAAGCTGACATTATTGATTTTCTTTTTAGGACTGGAAGTACGTATTAAGAAGTATGATTTGACTCTTAATATATCTAAGTCCAGTATATTTTTCATTAGACATGGACAAAGTTCTATAGTCTTCACACACTTAAAATACCCAGTAATTCTTAGTGTTAGGTTTATCTGAAAACCATCAAAAGGAAGACATCCAAGATAGTAAAGGTTTGAATTCTCTAGCATATGAATATTGACTGAAGAAATTTACCCTATTTAGACTCAAGGAAATCTGACAGATTTTTTTTTAAATATCTGAAGGTATAGTGATGACTCTGGGACCACTTTTTCAGAATAAGACCAGCTACAAGTCCCCCTTGTGGTGACAGCAGTATGTTCTCAGTGACAGGGTGACATTCTCTAATTTCATCAGTTCAAACTCCCATTCCATTGGTCCCCCCCTTGCAATGGTAATTAATTTGAATTTAAAGACCCCTTTTAGTATTGGCAAGTAAGCAGGAATTTAGCACCTTGTTTCAAGTTAAGCAAAGGTAGCAGATACTTAGCACTTAATAAGTGATCAAGCCACTGCTGGGAAAACAGAAGATATGAACTCCTGTCTCTTGTTACTGACATAACAGGAAGGGATTGGCTGAAACAGGAAGCTAATGCTGTATCTATATAAGGAAATTCCCAGGTTGGTGTAATGCCATGCACAAGCAGCTTCCCAAAAGAATGCTATTGTGAACAACTTTTAAGGTTCTGATTACACAGTATAGTGAACACTCTATTTATTCCGTAATAAATCAAAGCAAAAAAATTCTCAGAAAATCACAATATAATGTTCACAACAGCTTATCATCAAAATGGCCACATAGTTTTCACCAAAGTTCTCACAGTATTTAGAACAAAGAACAAAAGAACAATCATCTGGTATCCCTAAGGAGGTTTGCCTCCTTACTTAGTCATTCAATCTCAGAAGACAAGTCAGTCTTCCACTCATGAGGCAACTAAGTTAACTTAATCAGTCACTTATTTAGCAATCAATTACTAAGTATTGCTATTCACTAAATGTAATCATCAGAAAATACACAAACCCTCCACCAGTTAACTCAATCAGTCACTTATTCAGATTCACAATTTCTAAGTATCATTAATCACTAAGTACAATCATTAGAAAATACACAAACCCTCCACCCCTAGGTCCCTAGTAAACTTCCATTTCATCACATCATTCAATACTCAAAGAGAGATCTTTTTGACTCAGGGTAGTTTCTCAGATTCCCTGAATCCACTTCCATGGTCCCAGCTCCTATCTGAATCCACCAAGCAGTAACCTGGCTTCAGGGGCAGACAGCTCCCAGATGCATGTCCAGTCCTCCAAGTAGTTCCTGCTACACAGTGAAGTTCACAGGGTCCAGTCCATCTCAAAACCTTCACAATTTCTGCTCCTGGGAATTCAAGGATCAACCAAGCCACAAACAAAAAAGTCTTACCATCTTGGTCATACTTCCTCAGTTCTCCAGCAGTTTGGCTGGCTTTAGGACCCAGAAGAAATCTCAGCCTTCCTGGAGGCAGCAGAAACGCTGGCCTTCCAGGTGGCAGCAACAGCTTTAGCCTTCCAGGCAGCCTTCCTAGTAGCAACTCCAGTCTTCACCAAATCTCTCAGGAGAACAGCTTCTTGCAGCAGGGTCTTGTCAGGAGAAAATTCTGAATGCACCTCTCTGGGGTTTTTCTTATATATATGCACACAGCATTGGCTTCCTGTCTCAGCCAATCCCTACCTGATATATTATCAAAAGGAGACAGAGTTCATACCTTCTGTATCTTTCACAGAGTTTTGACTAAGGGCTAAGTACTTGCTTACTTGACATAACAAAAAGGGATCTTCAAATTTAAATTAATTACCATTATAGAAGGGACAATAAGAATTTCTTGGGACAAGAATCTGGTGGGAAAAGCTAATTTTCCTGAGAACTTGTGGTAGCTTCTGAAGAGGAGCCCAGGAATTCCCCCCACCCCTTCCCCAGGATAAGGCAATTCTGATTTTTTTAAACACACTGAAGAAGACTGAGGAAGCATGACCAGGATGCTAAGACTTTGTGGCTTAGTTGAGCCTTGAATTCCTGGGAATAGAAATTATGAAGTATTTGACATGGATTGGACCCCGTGAGCTCCAATACAGAGCAGGAACTGCCCAGAGACCTGGACAAGGACCTGGGAGCTGTCGGCCTCAGAATCTGGGTGATGGTAGGAGGTGGAACCATCGAAGGAGATCCAGGGAATCTGGGAGCCCACCTAGAGTCAAGATGAAACAATACTTTACTTGGATAATGTATACTGACTGAGGAATTCTAAATTTACTAGTGACCTAGGGGTGGAGAGACTGTGTATTTTCTAATGATTGTACTTATTGATTGACCATACTTTGTAATTGATTGCTGAATAAGTGACTGATTGTCTTAGCTTAATTACCCCATGATTGGAAGACTTTGATTAATGCACTTTGAGATGACTGAATGACTCAGTAAGAAGGCAAACCTCCTTAGGGATATCAGGTGATTGTTCCTTGTTCAAAACTTTGTGGCCCCTATGGTAGAAACTATATGGCCATTTTAATAATAATCTGTTGTGGATACTATATTGTGATTGTCTGTAATAAGTCATAATACTGTGAATGTTGTACCTTGATTTTCTGTGAATGTTTTGCTTCAGTTTGTTATGGAATAAACAGAGTGTTCACTATGCTCTGCAATCAGAACCTTAAAAGCTCTTTGCAGTAGCATTCTTCCAGAAAGCTGCTCATGCATGGCATTATACCACCTAATCTTTAGCTGTTAATATATAGTGTCCTGTAATAGTAATCAGTTTATCAGATACTTAGCACTTAGTAGCCTAGGGTTAAGTAGCACCTAGTAATTTAGGGCTAAGTATAGAAGGTATGAACTCTGTCCATTGTTGAGAAGGTGTGAATTCCCCTGTTGACTTGGAAGAAGGCTATTGGCTGACACAGGAGACCAGTGCTGTATATAAAGAAGAATTTTAGAGAGAGAAGATAGAATTGGATTTGGCTCCTCAGTGAAGGAAGATTCATGGAGACTAAAGCCAGCTGAGAAACAGAGGGAGAGAGAGAGTTCCTCTCCCAGTATCTGGAGGCTGACTGAAACATGAACAGGATGGGACTTTGTTTGTTCATGGCCTGGCTGATCCTTGAGTTCCAGGCAAAAGAAGTGGTGAAGGATTTGAGGTATGCTGAACCCTGTGAACTTCAGTGTGTGGCAGGGATTGCCCTGAGGATTGGACAAGGACCTGGGAGCTATTTACCTCTGAGGACTGGATGAGAGCCTGGAAGCTGTCAGCTCTTGAATCCAGGTGATTGTTTTGCAGATTCAGGAGGGAGCTGGGACCAGGGAAGAGGATCCAGGGAATCAGAGAGAACACCCAGAGTCAAAATGAATAAAAGGCCTCCCCTTGGTCTAAACTGAAGTTTGTTGGAAATTAAGGGGTGGGAGAGTTTGTGTGGTTTTCTAAGGATTGTATTGGAGACTAAAGTTAATGGTTGCCCAATGGGTGGAAGATCAGTATATAGTGAATCATTGATTGAATCTTTAAGTGATAAGGGTTTCCCCCTTAGGGAAACTAGGTGTTTCCTTTTGTTAATACATTGATTGAATCTTTAAGTGTTAAGCTGGTTTAAGAAATATTGATACTTTCTGTAATAAGATATTATATTGTGAATATTGTACTGAACCTTGATTTGTAATGGAATAAATAGAATGTTTACTACTGTGTAATCCAAATCTTAAAAGCTGTTCACAGTAGCATTTTTTTGGAATCTATTCTTGCTTGGCTTTACATGTCCCAATAACATTTACATCATTAACATTAGTTTTAGAATATAATATTTACTTTGAAGATTTAGCAATCAGAGAAGTTTTGAACATTTTACCCAACATTTGGGTATACATACTCCCTTATTTCACCTTGGGCTGAAGGGATAATGGATTCATACTTTTAATAGACTTATTACATGGTTTTATTCCCACCAAATTCACTGCAAAATAGATCACAGCTTCCACACAATCCATGCTTCATTTACTGCTTGGCTGGGTCCTGAAGGTCTTTCTTCAAGGCTTAAAATCTGAACTGCTTAAACACAAAATCTATCCTATGATCAACTTCTGGATTTCCTGGTGGCTTGTTCTCCTCACGTAAGCACATTGGTAATAGGAGCAATTTTAAAGTTATGCTCTCAGGGGCCACCTAATGGCATCCTTGTTGGGAAGATAAAAGCCTGTGCTCTCTTTGCCCCCTGAAAGCTTAATCCTTGATTCTTAAACACACTAGGCAGAAAATGAAAAATAAATAAACACAAAGCCTAGCCAAGTTCTGTGCCTGCACCTTTGAATACATCACAATTCCAGCTCCAAAGACAAAAAAAAAAACTTCTCGCTCCATGGTTAGAAGTATTAGAACCTCTGCACAAGTCCCAAAGTAAATGTAGGAGTTACATTAATTGAACACAGGACACATTCAAAAGGAATTATGCTCAGTGGTCAATCTTTTGTTACAAAGGACAGTTGTGTTGAAGATGTATTAGCCCACTTAAGTTTGCCCCCAGATGGCAGAACTAAGAGTAAAGGATAAAAGGTGCAAAACAGAGACTTATATTTGTGGTCAGGGAAAACATCTTATTAATTAGAAGTATTCAAAATAGAATGGATTTCTTCATGAAGTAGGGGGTTTTCTTCATTAGATATCTTCAGGAACAGGGTGGATGACCACTTCTCAGCTATATTAGGGGTAAAATTTCATTTTAGCACATAAGTTGAAAGAGATGGCCGTTAAACTCCAGCCCAACTATAAAACTTATGATTTCTATGATTCTTTCTCAGTGCTTATAAAACTTATTTGCATCAGAGGGTTTTTAGAATTACTTGGCATATGGTTAACAAGTTGGTTTTACTTCTTTTCTTTGCACAGGGAGTATAATTTTAACTTTGCAAAATATAATAAATAAGAATGCTATTTTTCTGAAATATGTTTTCATTTCCTTTACCTTTTTAATATTTCCAGTTATACAGCATTTGCAAAAAAATTTGATTTATTGAAATATATAGTCAATTTGTTTTTACAATTAATAAAAGAATTTATGCAGCTTATAAATGGCCTTACTTCAAGACAATGTTCACAGTTTCAACAGTTCACAATATTATATACAATCTTCAGAACAAGGAAAGTTTCTATATTGTATCTTATTTCAAAAAGACACAATATTTAGAACAAGGAACAAAAGAAGAATCAGCTGGTTTCCCTAAGGGAGAAACCAGCTTAACACTTAAAGATTCAATCAATCAAATCAGAGATCCAATCAATCACTTAACAAAGGAATGACCTAGTTTCCCTTGGAGGGAGTTGATTCAATCAATAATTCACAATATATTGATCTGTCACTCCTGGGGTAACCATTAACTTTAGTTTCCAAATAAAGTTCTTAGATGGCCACACAAATCCTTCCAACCCCTTGATTTCCAACAAACCTCAGTTTAGTCCAAGGGGAGGCCTTTTCTTCACTCTGACTCTGGATGGTCTCTCTGATTCCCTGGATT